>CAJJDP010000040.1:280606-587730 GCA_905182995.1 Paramecium octaurelia
AGCAGCGAAGATTAGCTTTTTATGTATTCTAAATCGCTCGCAAACCCTTTATCCTGATTTATACTATGGTTTTTATTTTCTGAAAGAAAGGAGACAATCTAATTCTTAGCTTCATCTATAATCTAAAATATTTATTAGATATCTTTAATTTATTAAGCAATCAAGGCAGCTATGGATTATCGTATGTGCATGTTTATATTTTAAGGTTAAATAGAATTTTTTTTTAAATTTTCTAATAAACGTTTGGTTTCAGATCTAACGATATCTATTTATATGTTCTTTTATTGAAGTTGGCATTCTTATTATTAAACTGTGTTTTATAATTAAGCATTTAGTTATATTAATTCCTCCAGTTTCTCTTGATATACATTCTATCCAGACTAATTTTATGAGTTTATTTTAATGGATTTTAGTTCTGTAACTATTGTCTATTAAAGTTGAATTAATTTTTGATTTTATTGGTTTTCTAGTGAATCAAGTATTTTAAGAATTTAAGTTCCAAATTGATTTTCTAGTTCTTCTATTTGCTTAGAATCTGCAATAATTTAATTTAATTTTAATAATTGGACCTGTTAATTTTGAATAATCTCTTAGTAATCTTAAATTTTCTTTTCTTTCTCATTTTGTTATAAGTTTTCTTTACATTTCTTCTCACTTAAAATATTGTATTAAAGTTGAATTTGATTGTCTTATTTTTCAAGTTATAAGAGTATTTTATTTATTAAAATTTCACTCTTATCTTCCTATTCTTTTATTTACTAAGAATTTTAAATAATTTAATTTAATTATTATAATTGCATCTTTTAATTTTGATTAAAATCTTAGTATTCTTAAATTTTCTTTTCATTCTCTTGAATTTTATTTTGTAATATTTTTTCTTAAGATTTATATTGATTAATAGATTAATTTAATTCAGATAACTTTTCTTAATATTGTTTACTATTCTTTTCATAGTATTCAATTAAATTTTTTTAATCTTATATTTCCCTATATAATTATGATTATTTCATTTACTATTATTGTTCAATATCTTTAATCAATTCTTTATTTTTTTAATCTAATTGTTAGTATGCCTATTCTTTATCTTTAAATACATGTATTTAACTAGTTTATTCTTATATTTTAGTTTTGAATTCAATTATACTTTAATTCAATTCTTTTATTTCAATATCTTATTCTTTTTTTTTTATTTCTACCTCTTTGATCTTTAATTAGTACTCTTTAATAACTTTATTCAAATTCTCATTTTTACTATTTTAAACTTTTAGTTAATAATTATGTTAATCTTTAAATTCATTTTTTAATTCATTCAAATTAGTCTCAAACTAGTTTTAGAACTATTAAATTTATTCAGTTATTCTTTATTAATATTAATCTTATTGATCTTATAGATTTTTGAATTGTTCTTAAATATTTGATCTTTCTAAAATAGTTATAATTTATTAAATTAAAGTAGTTTATTCTATTTATTTTTAATCTTTTAATTATTATTATTATTGTTATTATTATTATTATTATTATTATTATTATTATTATTATTATTATTATTTTTATTATTAAATCTATGATTTAAATTAAATTTATTAATTTATTTATGGAAAATTATTTTATTATTAAAATTGTTGATTATTTTTTTAGAATCCATTTTAAACTATAAAATTATTATTTTAATTTCCAGATTAATCTATTTAGATTTGATTGAGTTTATTAACCACTTCTTTAATTGATAATCTATCTTTTGGATTTGGTTGAATCATTTAAATTAAAAGATTCTTTAATGATTAAGGCATCTCATCTTAATTTAATTTATCTTCTAAATATTTTGAATTGAAATTTAGTACAATGTTGTATAATTCCTAAATCGTATTTGCTAAATTAATAGAAAATAATACCTTAAAATAATACTTGTGATTTACAAAGCTCATAAAATACACAACCTAATGACCAAATATCTACAGCACAAGTGTAATCTTATTTGTTTTATATTATTTCTGGTGCTTAAAAATAGGGTGTTCCTACATTTTATTTCATATATAATCTATGAGTAGTTTTAGCTAAGCCAAAATCAATAAGTTTGAATTCATTTCCTACTTTGATAAAGTTTTCAGGTTTTATATCTCTGTGAATCAATTTCAAGGTTTCATGAAAAAAGTAAATAGATTATGATAACTATATAAATATTAAATTTCAATACTTATTTCATTATTTTTATTTTTGAGTCTAAACTTAATTATTATTATTGTTCAATATATTTGTAAAGATCTTATTCCCCAGATTCCATTATTAAAAGTACCTTATTATTGTATTAACATATTTCATATATCTTTATTACTTATGATGCAAGATTAAATTGACTATTTTAGTATTTGATTATTATGTTTAAGGTTTACAGTTCATTTTCTTCAAACTTTGCATATTATTATACGACAAACTATTTTTAATCATTTATTCCCCAATTTATTGATTTGACTAAATAGACTGAACCATAATCTCCCTTTTCTAGTTGCTTTATCGTTTAGAACTTTCTATTTGGAAATTACTCATTGGGTAAAGTAAAAAAGTTCTATAATTTAAGAATTTATATGTTTTCTTACATCAAAATTATTTAAGTATTGTTGTAATTCATCATAAACCTATTGAATAGTTGGTCGTTTAGCTTCCTCATATGCCAGCATTTTCACTAAAAGATTTTTAATTTTTTCCGAAGTCTTTAATTAACTGATTTTATTATTCACTTAGTTTGGTGATTCCATATGATTTAGGATTTTTGAAGTTATTTACTAATAATTTGATCCTATCATTATAAATATAATACCATCAAATAACAGTTAACTCGATAAAATTTCATAAAAAACACATGCCAAAGACCAAATGTCAATTTTTTCATTATACTAATTGCTATTCTAAATAATTTCTGGTGCTTAAAAGATTAAAGTGCCAATTTGCATTGTTTTTATATCAAATGGATTAGAACTCCTTACAAACCCAAAGTCAGTTAATTTAAAAACACCCATTACTTTATTGAAATTTTCTGATTTAATATCCCGATGGATTAATTTTGCTTTATGTAAATATAATATTGGTAAAGTAATCTATTAAATAATTATAGAATAAACCAACCTGAATCAAAACTTTTTCTCTTTCTTATATGGAATCTTAATTGTTCGAATGTATATCATCAAGTAGAGTTTATTAACGAGCTTCCATTACGATACAATGGTTTGATTACCATTAGAAATAATCATACAATTTGATTATATTTGAGGGAAGTTAAGTTTAATCATTTCCATTTTCATAATTTCTTTGGTATTGTATTAGTTATGTAATAAAACCTCTCTCATCTTCTTTCATCTCCATCTGTATCTTAAGCATAAATTGTTTAGAATTATCATCCCAGCCTTATGAATTTGCAATGAATATTCCTCCTTCATTAGTACTTTCAATATTCTTTATTAAATGAAACTATCTATTTGGAAATTATTCTGTCTTAGCCTCGATAATTTTATTGACTAGTTACTTAAAGTTCATTTCTAATTCTATTAAATTCAATAAAAAATTATAATTAAAATTATTAACTAAATTGAAAGTTTTTACTCAAAGCTTTGATTTTTGCGTTTTAAATTGATCTAAATAAATCACAACTATTTAATGATACATAAATATTTTGAGATTGAATTTGAGTACTTAAAAAATTATATACTTATGATGAATTAATATATTAATAGTATTAAAAGGGTAATGATAATCGAATTCTTAATTTATAGGTTAAACTAAAAACAACATTAAATGAAATAAATTAGAGGAGTAGAATCAACTATTTTAATAAATTTTGAAAGTATCAGCATATAAACAGAAAAGTTAAAGAAGAAAATCCTTATATAATTAATACTATAATGCTTAATGGTACAAATTTCATTATTACTAAAAAAGCCTAACATTTAATAAATTCATCTAAACTTAAATCTGATAAAAAAGTGATGTAATAGGAAAACTTAAATATTAAAGAATTTACTTAAAAATAGTTAATATTTTTTTAATTTCTTTAATTTATATAATTTTTGTTTAATAAATACATTTTTATCTACAAGTAAAATTCAATTGTCCGAATCTCTGTTTTATATATTTTTTTTAAATATGAAATCCAATTTATACATTTCTGAAGACTTAATAAGAGATAGCCAGTAAATCGTTAGTTCGGTTCCTAACTTTTTGATTATTTTCATGACCAAAATTTTTTAGTGGAATTTTATTTTTATATTAAGAATAATGCATAATTTAATTTAATAAAATTATATGTTATAGTGCTTATTTGGGTTAGAATTATCAAGTACTAAATTTTTGTGAATTAAATCCTAAAATTTGATCAGACAACAAACATCCTCTATTTTTTCTTTCCTTATAAATTTTTGATATTCATCACTATATAATTTTAATGATATTCAAAATTTTAATTTAGATATTTTCGGGGTATTTATATGTTGTAAATATATTCTAAGTGACACATTAATTTTCTTGCAATAAATAGCAAACGATGATTGTTAGACTGATGATAAGTTTACTACTATTGCTTATGCAAACTTTAGTAGAAGGTTACAATTTAATTTATCTTTAGCCATGACGGACGCCTCAAGAGACACAACAACAGATGCGGTTGTAATTCTGTCAGTTTCCACTGTATTGGGCAAAGAGAAATCAAGTCCAATCGGTTCGTTAATGGGAGGCACAACTTTATATATGAAGGTAAAAATATCATTAAATAGACTAGGTGTAAGGTTTGGATTAGACTGCAAGCAACAATGCAGTATATATTGGAAAGTATCCATGTCTTATCTCAGATAAAGGTGTTAACGGATTGTTCATGAATTGTAAAACAACAAAACCTGATCCAAATGACCATAACTTATCAGGGTTAAAAATAGTTGTTAAGGTTTTGGATAAACCAGACTCGGTTTGTACGTACAGTAGTGGGTACTGCAAATTTACATACTCTGAGAATATGACGCCAAAATTATTTTAAGTTGTTCCAAGATCAAACCACCCTAGAAGCCTAAGTTATTGGAGAGCCAAATGGACTGTATCCAGCAATGCAGTAGAGTATCTAGAAGGATAATTTATGGATGCTAATAGGTGTGATAGATTCACGGTTTAAGATATGTATCCAAAAGAAATAAATTCATTGGATGACGGAGTAGTATGCTAGGTTTCTGCTGAAATCAAGGCTGGATATTATGGTTACGTCATAAAGTCCTAGAGAGGCTATCAAAAGAATGATGTTGGAGTAAAATAGAAGAAGGTCTATTCTGATAGAACCTATGACTCAAAGTAATATTATAAAATAATAAAATTAGAGTAATCCCATTAATCACAGGTATCAGCACTAATTTTGCATCCCCAGAAGGACAGATACTGGAAATAGTAGGTCTTGGGTTTAGTCCTATTTCCTCTGAGAATTTTGTAAAAATCTCTGGATAATCTGAAAACATCAGAGTTTTGTCATCCTCCCCCACGAACATCATTGCAAAGATACCAAAGTTGGAAAACCTACCTAGATTATAGGATGTGACTGAAAATTCTTTATATATACAAGGAAGTGGATTGCATTACACCAGATGGGATATTTCCGGTTTATCCCTTAGTTGTCCATCTTTTAGATAACAAATAATTACTGACAAGACTGCATGGAATAGCAGAATTAAATTTGATGGAATCTATCCAGAACCTGATGTTCATAATATTTTCGGAGAAAACTACGGGTAATATTTCAGAGGTTTCTTAAAGGCACCTTTTACAGCCAACTATAAATTCTATATCTCCTCAGACAATTGCGCTGAATTCTACATATAAACAGCTGAAACACTTAAACCTATTAGACCAGATAGTCCAGTTGCATAAAGTAGTTGGAATCCTTACAAGAACTATTGGTATGAATACTTGAGTGTATCATCACAAATCAAAACAATATCAGAGACCATTCCTTTGGAGGAAGGTTAAATGTATTACATCGAGGCCTATCATCTTAATGGGCCTTAAGAAGGTCATCTAACAGTGTCTATGGAAATTGAAAGTGAAACTAGAAAGATCAATTCCCTCAATAGCATCTATCAAATATCCACTTCATACACTCCTATTAAAGAAGTGATTGAGTTCTCCCTTTACAATTCAAATGGAAACACCCTATTAACTGGTAAATATAGACTTTAATTTACCTATGGAACTAAGACTTACCCTTAAACAGAACTCTATTATTCCTACATAACAGTTGAATTATCATCGAATTCAAATGCCAACGCTATGAAGAATGCCATCCAAAATTGTGGTGGAAACTATCTCGTTACTGTAGATCTCACAAAATTAGACAACACAGGATAAGAATTAGAAGAAGCTGCTACTTCATTTGCTGGATATAAATACACTGTTACATTTGATTCTTACAGAGGAGGAATACCATATAGAGCACTCCCAAAAATAATATATGCAAACCTTAAAGGAGGTGTAGTTGGATCAAAGATAGAATGCACTCAATCTCCATCTGATCCAATCAGTGGTACTTTTTAATTGG
The DNA here is from genome assembly GCA_905182995.1 of Paramecium octaurelia. Lineage (NCBI taxonomy): Eukaryota > Ciliophora > Oligohymenophorea > Peniculida > Parameciidae > Paramecium > Paramecium octaurelia. The sequence goes on from CAJJDP010000040.1 coordinate 287,166, forward strand.
TTATGACTATCAATGGCTAAGATAATCTATTCTAAACAGCTGAAAATACTTATGAGTTGAATTTTAATACTGCAAGCTCAGTATTAGCTGACAATGTTGAAAGACTTACAGGTTATCGACCTTTGGTTTGGACAATAGGAAGAGCTTAGGATGGATGGACTTGGTTTATAAAATTAAGGTCACATTCAGAAGATCTTAGTGATTTCAGAGTCTAAACCAATTAATTAGTATCAGGTAATGGAGATGTCACTATCACACTTACACAACCATTACCAAACAGCAACAATTTATTATTTGAACCTATTCCTAATGAGTTATTGTTTACTTATAGCGAAAATCCATAAGTTTAAGTTGAAGTTTAGTATTAATTAGTCGAAAATGGAAGTGTTATAGAATCTGAATTAATACTAGCTGGATGCGAGTAATAATCAGCTTGTGATTTAACCTTGAATGATGAAAAGACACCCAAAGTGACAGCCTCATCAATATCTGGATCTGTCTTATCTCTTACAATTGAGGAGGGAGTTGATTTGACAATAATTTCCAATGATCTCGAAATTCAATACTTGGGAGCAGATTGCAATAACATTTAAATTACTAATGATGCATCACCATACACTATAACTTGTAATTTGGAGTAGTAGGATGGTAAAACAATTAAAGAAGCAGGAGATGGGTAATTACCAGTAGTTCATCATAAAGATATTGGATATTCTAAATTAGATTAAAGTTTAACGGTATAAAACATAGATTTGAGTATACTGTCAATTTCACCTATTGCAGGATCTCCAGATGGAGGTACAACCATCACAATTGTAGGCACTGGTTTTCCAAAAAACTTAGATAGAGAATTTACATTCTAAGTTGATGGATAAAATGTTAAGCCATTATCAATAACAAATACTTAATTAGTCTTTATTGCTCCAAAAAAAGCAAATGGAGGAACTGGAAGTATATAACTTTAATTTAATTCAAAAACAGCAACAAGTGCATTGACCTATGATGATTCATTAAGGATTCAAGTTACAGGTTTGTAATATAACTCGTAATCCCCAATTTTCAGAGGGGAAATGACAATCACAGGAGTTAATTTTGGTACAGTTAAAGAGGATGTTAAAGTTACATTGGTTGGAAATAAATCCTATAATGCTAAGGTATTATCAGTTACTGATACTTAAATTACAGTTTATTTGAGAGGAGGAATGCCAGGTAATTATAGAGTTATTGTTACAAAAAAGAATTTTGGTGATTCCTATTCAAATAACGATGATAATTTATTTAAATACATCATCCCAATTAATAGTGTTACGTTAGAAGATGGAACCAGTTAGGCGAAAGGATCAGAAGCAGGAGGAACTGTTATTAAGATTACTGGATCACATTTTGTAAAAGGAGAAACTCTTGTGTATATTGGTAGAGCTGTGAATTGGCTATGTGAAATAGATGAAACTAGGTTTACCAGTGAAACCATATATTGCACAGTTCCAGCAAAAAATGAATTGTATACTGAAGAACCTCAATTCGTACTTGTAACTTTACAAATAACACTTGAATCAACTTGTCTTGATAATATAAACAATTGTTTATTTACCTATGATAACTAATTGACTCCAAAACTTGAAGCTTATCCTGAATCTGTTACCTAATACACAGGGTCAAGAATATTAACAGAAGAAGATCATTCAAAGCCAGATTATTATAAATTAATTTAAAGGAAGAGATTTTTATGGACAGAGGAATCAAAGAAACATGGTCATAATCACATTTTGAATGTTGGTAAGTCTGCAAGAAGAGATATGCTGACATCAGCAGATTTAGTTTTGACTCAATAAAAAACTTATAAGCCAGATGATGTAGAAACATTATCAGGAATAGGATTAACATCAAGTGTCTCAGTTGTATTTAAAGGTCCTGTGACTTAGACAGTGACTGCCACTGTTAATGATAATACTTTCACATATACAATTCCAAATCTACCATAAGGATACTATTCTACTTACATATTAACTTAAACTGGTTATGCTGATAAAATATGGGTTAGTATAATTGAATTAAGTATTACTAGTATTGATAATGCTGCAATAGGAGGATAGATATTAACAATAAATGGTGCAGGATTTAATGCTAATTAAAATCCAATTGTGAAAGTTGGATCTACAACATGCACTGAATTGTAAGTAATCTCTAGTGCATAAATTAAATGTAGAATGGCAAGATAATCAGGTACTTCAGCAGTAGTCACTCTAACCTAATCCCCTTCTGAGAGTAATTCTCCTACTCCTTACACAGTTCAATATACATTCGGTATTAAACCAACTTCAAGTTCCCCTCTTATCACATCCATTAGTGGTGTTACTTATGATAGTACTGAGAAGGCTAACAAAATGACAACTGGAGATGCTATTTTAGTATTTACCGGTAGTAATCTATCTGGTACTAATATTCTCGCAACATTGGAACACATGAATCGTAAGATTATTGGTACTGTTTCATCACAGTCTGATACATCAGTAACAGCAACATTTACAAATGTACCAGTAGGAGTTTATTCAATAAATTTACTATTGGATGATAAGTATGCCTATCATAATGATGCTAATAAATAGAAATTAATTATTAGTGCATCTCAACCAACATCAAATAATCCTGTCATATCTTATGCAGGTGGTGCCACAATAACATTCTCAGGCAATGGATTTGATACTTAAGCAGAATTTAGCTCTGTTTAAGTATGTGGATTCAATTGTCCTATTACTAGTTCATCATACACAAGTCTCTCTTGCGAAGCCCCTAAATTGTTGACAACTTCAGTGTTACAGCAATATACTGCACTCTAAGAGCCTCCTAGATATATTAAATCATCTGAAGTTTAGTTGTTAGCTGACACAATCTCCTTAGCATAAACGTTCTTTGATCTGCAATAATCAACCTATTATGTTTCAAATGCTGCTTCTAATTGCTTCTTGTAAGTTGACTTTGGTTCAAGTAGAAACTTAAAATTGAATCAATTGAGATATTTACCCAGAATTGATGTTGAGGCCATCTATTTGAAAGGAGCTATTTTTTAATATACGTTAGATGGATCAATTTGGGTGGATTTCTTAACAGTTGATTAATCAGTTCATACTGGTTGGAATATCTATGTTCCTTCAGGTGATATTTCTGGAATTAAAGCTATTAGACTATTTGATTCTAGGGGAACTACAGGCTCATAGTGTTAATTGGCTGAAATTGAAATAAAAGGGTGGATACTGTCAAACAGTAAAAATGACTATTCAATTCCAACTTCTTGCAATGCAGATCTTCAAGTAAATGGATAATCAATAGGTACAATAATCAATGCTGTCAGTTATTCATCAACAAGTCTTCCAATTGTTAATACAGTAAATCCAAAGACAGGTAGCTTTACAGAATAGGCGACCATTACTATAACTGGAACAGGATTTGTAAATGGATAAACATAAGTTACAATCGATGGAGTGAGTTGTGTAATTTAAAGTGTTTCTTAAACTTAAATTATTTGCGCGACAGGTGTGAAAGATTTGGAATAAACCTAATTGAATGGAGTATTTTAAGTGAAAGTTAATGGAAATCTAGCAGTGAACAATTAGTAATTTATGTATGCTACTAAATGGTCTGATATTAACACTTGGGGAGGATATGAGTATCCAGGGGATGGAGATTCAGTTATTGTAAATGCAGGATAAACATTAATTGTTGATGTTCATACACCTAAATTGATGTAATTGTTAGTGGAAGGCACACTAACATTTTCAGATGAACTTGATACTTCGATTGATGCTCATTACATTGTTATTAGAGAGGGTAAATTCAATATTGGAACTGAACTGATAGCTCATTAACATAAAGTATAAATCACTTTGTATGGTGATGAATAAGATATCTAAATGCCTGAGATGGGTAATAAAGTTCTAGGATGTCATTAATGTCAACTAATCATACATGGAAAAGAGAGAACTCCTACATGGACATTATTATCTAGTACAGCATTAGCTGGAGCTACATAAATTACAGTAGATGATCCAGTAGATTGGTAAATTGGAGAATAAATAGTGATAACTTCAAGTGAAGTCTAACATTTGTAAAGTGAAAAAAGATATATTGTATCTGTGAGTGAAGATAAAAAGACTTTGCATCTTGATTATCCTCTTATATACAAACATTATTCAGCAGTTGAGACCTATGGAGAAGAAAAATTCCCCATGAAAGTTGAAGTGGGATTGTTGACTAGAAATATCGTTATACAAGGAGAACAATCTAATGTGAAATATGGGTATCATTTGATGATTCATGGAAGAGCTGAAAAAGGAGCTGTAGGCAAAATTTCATATGCAGAATTCAGATATGGTGGATAGCCTAGAATTATTGGTAGATATCCAGTTCATTTTCATTTGAATGGCGAAATAGATAACTCTTATGTTGTTGGTAATTCTATTCATGATTGTTATGCTCGTTGTGTGACTATTCATGGTGTTCATTATTTGAAGGTTTAAAAGAATGTATGTTATAACACCTTTGGACATGCTATTTTCCTAGAAGATGGTATTGAGACAAATAACGTTATTGAAGACAATCTTGTTGCAGGCACTAAGTAGAGTTGGATAATGTTATAAACAGATATCACTGTTTCTACTTATTGGGTGACAAATCCATAAAATATTCTCAGAAGAAATAGATCAGGAGGATCTGAATGGTATGGATTTTGGTATGAAATCAAAACTAATCCAGATGGACCTTCAGCTACTTCAGACATCTGTCCACCTGGTCTAAGCATGCTTGAGTTTAAAGATAATTGGTCACACTCTAATGGCAGATTTGGTCTTCGTATTTTCTAAATGGCTCCCAGATAATATCCTTGTATGGATTTGGCAAATTGGGCCAATGATCAGCCCTACTTAGATAATCCCAGCATTCAATCAGTTTTTGAAACGTTTCGAACTTGGAAAAATAATGAATGTGGAATTCTGGGGGAAGAATTAGGGAATATTTACTTCAAAGATATCATGATTGCAGAGTCCAAATTTGCAGGTTTCTAATCCCATAAAACTAATCATTCTGATGAAGGAGCTGTTTTAGATAATGCTTTGATTGTTGGAAAATCAATTTACAATGCATAATCGGATGCATACTATGAAGGATCCAGAGCCTTGGTTGTACCAAGAACAAATGGATTCTTGGCTAAAAACATCAGAATCTACAATTTTGGAAGCAATACTGCCTTGATTGAGTCTTGTTCTATGTGTTGGCATGATTTCGTTTGGGTTCAAGGTGGCAAGAATACTCATTTCTTTAATGTGAAATCATACAATTCAAATTCAGCTAAGAGAATTTATTGGTAGAAACATAGAAGAGAAATATTCTGGGATATAGATGGCTCATTTACGAATGTTGATGGAGGTGCATACATAATTCCATATAAGAAACATATTGATGGGATTCCAGGATGCGTTACTCATCCAGAAGAACATTGGGATAATTCTATCATCTGTGCAATGAATTAAGTTACAATAAGGGATGTATTAATTAATAATCCAACTCCAGAATAAGACTTCAGTGGTGTGGATCTAAAAATCTATAGACTCGATGATTCTAATATTGAAACTAAAATGGACTAATCTATTGATGAAGCTAAATATATAGAGGCTGAAACTATGATGGTCATTAAATCAGGTAGTAAGGATGTTCCTAAATCATTTGTTAGTATCTTTGCTACTGGATTCACATACAATGTACATTTCAAACTTGGAGCCAGTGATCCTTTGAGCATGGGTATCTTTGCATCACCTTACTTTAAAGAAGCAGATAATGCTGTGGTGTTAAGGTTTAATTATTCAACAAATAGAGAGACTTTCGATATTATGAGACATATTGAAAAATAATTCCCTTTAAATTACACATAATTAAATTAGAAACCTAATACTCATGTGTGTAATCAAGGTGATTGGTATAATGATAAAACAAATAAATTATTCTTCATATGCTTATCTGGTAAAAACAAGAAAAAATACGAGTATGTTGAAGTAAGAGGAGTTATTTGCAGAGATGAATGTAGTTCATTAGGAGATGTAAAATAAGAAGATGGATACAGATACTGGAGTGATCCCAATACCTGGATTGACAATAAAGTTCCAATTGAAGGTGATAGTCCAATAGTATAAGCAGCATATTAAGTTATTTTAGATGTCGATACGCCAAAGTTGGCTAATTTAACAATTTTAGGAACTCTGATTTTTGATGAAAGAAGAGCCACAACTAAGTTGGAAGCAGAGAGAATATGGGTAAGATCAGGTAAGTTATTGGCAGGTAATTCCACTCATCCATTTCCTGGTAAAATTAATATCATTTTGAATGGGGAGTTTGGTGATAACCCCTTAATTATTGATTCAAAATTGGATGTCGGAAACAAAGTATTGGCAGTTACAAAAGCCTTGGAATTATATTCAACACCTCCAAGAACAGTTTGGACTAGACTATCTGTTTATGCTGATGCTGGATCAACTGAGATTCAAGTGGTAGAATGCAGTGATTGGGCCATAGGTGATGAAATTATATTTGGTCCATCTGGAACTAATCCAGATTAGAGAGAGAAGAGAAAAATTTAGTCTATTTAAGGGTGTGTAATCACATTGGATAATGCACTTGAGTTTGATCATTATGGAGCCCCTTCAGTGACTCTGGATAAGGGGGATGTTGGTCAATTGGATATGAGAGCTGTAGTAGGTCATTTGACTAGAAAGATTAAGATAGAAGGAGGACCTAGTGTACACGGTTTAGGATGCAGAGTTTTGATTTACTAATTTGAGGAGCCTGAAGCAAATTTAGGATATCCAAGGAGAGGTTACACTGTATTACATGGAGTGGAATTTAATAATTGTGGTTAATTTGATACTTAAAGAAGCGGGCTAGATTTTAGGAACCTTAAAAGTTAAATCATTAAAACTCCTAGTGAAGTTATTGGATGTTCATTCCATGATACTACAGGTATGTTGATGACAATACAGGACTCATAATATATTACAATTAAGAACAATATATTCTTTAATGGAATTAAAGCTTTGGTTTAGATTAATAACAGTTAATATGTGAAGTTTTAAGGGAATGCTATGGTTTATGTGAAGAAAAGGATGGTTTAGGAGTATGAAGGAGGTATTGCAAATTGGGCTGTATTTGGAAATTTCATCTATATGGGTGAATATATACCAACTCCAATGACAAGGGATATACTTGATATATCAGGTAATGTAGGATAAGGATCGCAAGATACAGGATTCTTTGTTATGGGTCATAAATGTAGTGATTCTTAAATAACATCATTCTATAATAATCACTGTTCAGGAACTGTGTTGGTTTGTTTTGCTGTTAGATAAGTGTCTAGCAAATGTACATATATGTCAGGTCTTTATGCTCATCACAGCGAAGGAGGAATAATGTTAGCAGTTTAAACTGAGTAAGTATAACTGGAAAATACCATAGTTGCTGAAAACAATAGAAGCATAGTATTAAAATTGGGTTCATGGAATTATTATGAAAATAACATTAAGCTTAATAAACTCTTCATCTCTGCTTTAGTTAGACCTGATTGTGTTAAATGCTATTCGAGTTCACTTAGTCCTCATTGCAAAGATTCCTTTGGTATTTAAATGGGCACTGTCTCCACTACAGCCTTCCCTCCCATTGATACACCCATCTCTTCAGAATTCGACATTATTTGTACACCCTAAAAGATTGATCTCAAAGTTTATTTAACAAATGTGGAATTCCACAATTTTAGACTCACTTATGACAACTTACCGTAATGTGGTGAAAATGCAGCATTCAGATAACACAAAGGAGCACATGATATGTCAGGATAGCATTACCTAGTTAATTCTCCATGTACAAATTGCTAGTTTGAAGCCCTTTTATATAAGTCATTAGGATTTGAAGTGAGAAAACTAGGATGGTTTGGTGGTTGTGGTTCTTTTGGTTGTTCAGGATTAATCAACTATTTGATCGAAGATTAAACTGGACATTTCTTTGGATAAATCGGTCAAGGTATTGGTAATAATACTTATTTTGGACCCAATGTTACATATTGTACCAGATAAGAGTCATGGAATGGATATTGGTGTCCTGGTAGAAAGATTACAACTCTAGGCTTCATGAGTACAGCTCCTGACTATAGGAAGAGATTGTATTCACCAATTAAATTAACTGATGGAGAATTCTTTAATGAAATGAATAGTTAAATGGAGTGGAGTTGGTTGGGATCAGAACCTTAGAATTTAAGAGAATCTAAATTCGTTGCTCTTATAGCAACTAATACCATAATCAACATGACCAATGCAGGAACCAATCCGACTTCATCAGAGTATTAAATGTCTAAAAGAAGAGAAGCTGGTAGTCCCGAAGATTTTGTTATTATAATGTGGCAATTCTAAGTGTCCTAATTTATTTAAGTATTTGTTGATAACAAAGTCATTCAACCTGGATTAACAACTCATTCTAAGCATCATGATCTATTGAAAATGACTGATCAATGTGGAGCCAATAATTATTTCTATGAAAATAGAACTATCCATTTCGTTGTAAATGGATAATTAGGTTGTAGAGTTAAAATTGCACTTAAAAACACACTCTAAATATCCACTAGATTAGAATTATCTAATGAAGAATTCTATGGTGATAAGTTCTTATAATATGCTAGAGCATAATTAGGAGGAGACCCTTACAACTATTTTATCATAGGCATAAAAAAATAAACCAGAAGATTCTTGGAGCAAAGTGTTAGCTATTAAGTTTCAGTGGAATGGGGTATTGTTGATAGTGCAGAAATCGGATCTGAATAATCATCCAATTCTAAGACAAACTTAGAAGATTTTGCTAGTAAATTAGAGTTTTTGAATCCACCACCTGAAATTGGTAAGATTCTAGAATTGAGTTCATCCATATCAGTTGTTGATAAACTGAATTTCCCATCTACAGAGCCAACTTCAGGTATAATTTACATATATTAATTTTAGCTTCTCCATAAGGATCTAATACAAACGATTAAAGTAATGGAAATACTAATTCAGGTTAAGGTTAATCAGCAGGAAATAATAACAATAATAACAATAATAATAATAATAACAATAATAATGGTAATAACAACTCAAATGATACTGATGTATTATTTACAACAGATGAATAAATTAATTAAATTGATTCTTAGGATGATTCTAATTAAGAGAATATGGGAACAATTAAAAAATCAATTAGCAAAGGTGATCCTTAATCGAATACAGTCATTATTGTAGTTTCTGTTATTTGTTCTGTCGTAGGCATCTCTCTGTTAATTGCTGGATTGTTATATTATAAAAAAGTTAAATTGGCTAAGCTCATTGCTTCCAGAAATCAAAGAGTTGATAATGAATTTTTCAAAATCAATCTCACAGAACAATAATTGCAACAATAATGATTTATTATTAAATAAATTATAATAGTAATTTTATATATATAATTCTAAAACGCAGCTTTCAACCTAAAATTATCACAGAAAGACCAAATATTATTAATTACCAAAAATTTCAATTTTATTTTGGTATTATTTATAAGAGAAAAGAATTATTTAAAGCCTAATTCATTATGTTTGAAATACTTCCCATTTATTTTAAAATGAACTTTTCACTAAATTTCAAGTATTTAAATTAAGGCAAATTCATACTTATATTTTTATTGACTATCCTATATTCATTATATACTTCTGATAATATAAATAATTAATTAATTCAACTTACTACCAAAAATTTAATTTATTAACATCTTGCCCTTCAATATCTATCATTAAGCAATTTTTATAATTTTAAGTAATTATACCCAAGATAAAAGCAACCATTAATATTAATTAAGTAATCTATTATTGAATCTGTTTGTCAGATTAAATACAAGTTACTTTGGTTATGATTAAAAATAAAAATTCAATAATTATTGATAATTGAGTTTTTCAATTCGATATCTTTTTTGATTCAAGAATTTAATTGAGAATAAAAATATTTGTAAGTGGAAAATTAGCACTATTTTTATTTAGGAATCTATTATATATTTAAGACAAGATTCATATTGAAATACTGAAAAAAATGAAACAAAAATGTTCATATAAATAGTTGATAAATTAATAATAATAAATTTACTAATAAAATTAAAATTGCAATAAAATAAAATAATGTTAAATACAAGTTCAATGAATTTAGGAGACACAAGCAAAGTTTATAAGCAAAGCAATCAGCTTGGAATTTTGTCTACAGCTATAAGCAAAATAGGAAATTCAGATCATTCATTTCATAAGGGAGTTAAGGCAGCAAATACTACAAATGTATCTCCCGTAAGGATGCGATTGTTTAGAGAATCACCAGAAAGAAAATAAAGAGGTCTAGATGGATTAGTTGTAGGAGAGTTTCAGTAATTAAATAGTTTTATAGTTATAGTCCTCGTAAATAAACTTAAGTGGTTTATAGTAGCATTCATTAGAGTTCATCTCCAATGATTCATAAACCTCAATAGAAACAATCGTTTTAAGATTCACCTACAAGAGCTAAATAGAAGATAGATAGATTTAAGAACTGGGACTCTAAATTAGACATTGAATTGTAATTACAAAACACTGGGATTACTCGAATGGGAAATGATATAGTCTATCAATCTGGTCCATAACTTAATTACACCAAATCAATATAATTTAATGAGAGATTAAATCGAAACAACCCTTCAATAACACAATCGGATATTGTATAGCTAACAGCTAAGCTAAATGCAATACCAAGGACAGAATTAACTAATTTTACAAGAGGGTATTATAGTATAACTATAAATTAGTCACGCTCATGAGTTATCCACTCTTTAATAATCATTGCAAAGGATATTGAAATCAAGTAAAGGCTATTGAAGATGTCTGATAATTTTTATATTAATAAATTTATTGCTAAAAAATTATATTACATAATAAGAACAGAATTAATAAATACTATATGATAATGGTGTTTATATTTGATATTAATTTAAGACTCTAACTATCATTATCTTTTAGAGTTCTTTCTGATTGATTGGAAATAAGGATGCAACATAGCTTCTTTGGCTGTAATTCTTAGATTCTAGTAATTATATGGATAATGATTACGTGATCATAGATAAGCATGCTCTGTAATAATTCAATTGCATCAGCCTTAGCCAAATATTCATTGTCTTCATTCACAAATTTGCTGAAGGGCTTTTTAGGATGTTATCCTAATACGTTCTCAAAGTTGGCACCCAATGAAATGTTGTACTTCTAGAGATAATTCATCAAATCGTCTGTGCCCAACACTCTTGCTATTTTATCCAATTGGTCATTATTGTCCTATCCGTGGAAGAATGGCTCTTATTAAAATATTATTCCAGCAAACAAGCACCCCAAACTCCAAATATCTAAACTATAATCGTAATATTAATAGTCTAAAAGAAGTTCTGGAGATTTGAAATATCGAGAAGCCACTCTACAGTTATAATTTTTATTGGGGAAATAGAACTCTGCCAATCCAAAGTCAATCAATTTCAATAACTTCTTTTCATGATCAATCATTATATTATGAGGTTTGATGTCTCTATGCATTATGCCCATACTATGACAATGATCTAGGGCCTTAATTATAAATGTGATTTAAAATTACTTTCAAAATTTCATACATGTAAAAGCGAACATCCTGATCCTGCAACTAAGGATATAGCACTCTGTAATCTGTGTTGTTGATGAACTCAAGAATCAAACTAGTAGTCTTTGAGGCTGGATCAAACACAACATCAAGTAATTTCAATACATTGTTTTATCCATTCAAATTTTGTAATATTTTGATTTCTCTCTTTATCTTCTTCTATCTTACTATTAACTATCTAATAAGTAATACTTGGTTTCAAGGCTTTGATTACAACCTTTTGAAGTGTATTTACGTTGATTCCTTCGAAAACCTCTGCATATTTTCCTCTTCCAATTTTCCTGACAATCTCATAATTGTCAAGTTGTCTATTAATAGCACTTCAACATACCCATAATGAATATCCATGTTTTCAAATTCGAAGTATGATGGTCTCTTTTTTAGATTTGCATCTCCATAAAGTCGTGGCTTAATGTTCATTGTTGGTATTTTGATAAAATTTCAAATTAATATTATAGTATTTAGTATTCAATTTCGTTAATATATATACAAATGTAATCGCTATTAATTAATCAATGTTATCCAACTCATCGAAATACAACTATAAATTATTTACACTCTAATGAAACTATTCTCTGATAGTTAAAATGAACAGTATCTTGAATATCATCAGAGGGCTAACAAAAATTCAATGGAAAATCTTTAGAAAACTACGTCTTAATTTACACTTGTAATAATGATTTGAATCCTTTTGACCTATTTAATTAAAAATTGGAATAACTTATCAATAAAATTTTCATAATCTCATCTTAGACATCACTATTTTTCATTTGAATATCCAAATTCTGTTATGCATAATGGTTATCTGTGGTAGTCTATCATTTTAATATAATTTATAAGCTGTTTAATCTAGAGTCCTAAATTGTTCTAATCTAATTTAGAGTTGATAGAAGATGTTAGATACGATTCGGACTGTGGAGTATGTATTATTAATTAGTTATAGGTAATTTAGATTGATGACATAAGATAAGATGAAAATAGATAAGTGAATTAAATAGGGTAGTTAATTAGAGATAATATTGAATTGGGTAATTAATAAAGAAGTGAAATTTTGTTATTTAATGAGTTAATTCGATCCGTTTTTAATTCAATATTAAATTTACATGTAAAAACTAGCCGTCTTGGCATTAGTTCTTGCTATCACAGCTGCTAAGTTTGTTGATACTCATACTAGCTTGGCTTAAATTAATGCTGATCCTTTTGGACATGTCGTATTGTCAGCTATTAAGGCTCACCTTCTTGCTTAAACTCCAGCCAATGAAGTTAACATGTTGTTGAATGGTGTTGGTGCTGGTATTGTACAAGACTAAAACGATCATGATCACGCATTTGAACTTGATACAACTACAAACAATAGAGTAATGATTTGTGTAATATTCAGATTGTTGAAGATTTAGAGAAAGAGATCTTATATCATCAAAATCAAATTGCTTCCAACACCTAATTGAGAGACGATACTATTGAAGCATTGGCAGTCTCAGAAGAAGACATCAGAGTTACTATTGCAGATATTGCTAACAACGAAGCTACCTATGCTAGAGAAGAAGCCACAAGAAATTAATAACATGAAACCTTTGTTGCTAAAGTTGCTGCCATCGATGATGTTATTGATGCTATTGATGAAGCTGCTAAATTGATCTAACATTTAAGTCTTGGTGCCTCATTTGCCTAATTAAAGAGCAAATATGACACACTTCACAAGAAACTTTCAGATAACACTAGTCACAGTGCTTTATTACAAGTATTTAAATAGTGAATACATCTATAGCCAGTCATCACTGCTCTTACAGAACTTGCTACTCACGGAGTCAACCAAAAAGCTTTGACTAAGATTGCTTAACTTTTGAGTGAAATTAGACAATAATTAGTCAGCGAGAAAGCAGCCAAGACTGTATATAATAAATCTTAATAATTAAGGATGTTGAAGAGAGATAAGCTGCACATTGGGCTGAATTCTCTGTCCATTTGGCTAATGAACACACCAGATTAGTTGAAAGAAAAGCTTAATTGGAAGTCTAAATCTAAGAATAAAAAGATACAATTGAAGATGCTTAATCATGGATCGAATTCCACACTTTGGAATTAGAAAACAGTGAAGAAAGACTTGCTGGATAATAAGCATGGTATGCTGTTTAATCCCAAATCTATGAAACCTAAACTGCTGAAAGGTATGATATTTTATAGTTATTATCTTATAGAGAAGCCCAATAAGAAATAGTTGACAGACTCTAAGAACACATTAGTGAAAAATTGTCAACCACAGCACAATTCATTGCCAGCAGAAACTGATTTCATTAACAAATAATATCAATTATCATTAACATCCTTCCAAACTAATTATTAAATATTAGCTATTCAATTTTCTTAAATATTTTTAATTTTTATACTCAAGATATCAATCATTTATATGCCTTCAACCTTAAAACCCTGGACAAGATAAATATTGTTGATGCTCTCTCACTTCCTTACCTTAGAATATAACTCATCAAAGTTAATTCATATGCTCATCCTCTTCTATTAAATTATTCAGCCTACTTCTTTCATATTTTATAATGCGCAACCTCAACAAGATCAATTAAATAACAGTCTAACCAAAATTACTCTCATTACTAGACTATATGTATACATTACTGACTCAATTGTCAAATAATCAATATTTTGGATCATGGTTTTTGTGCAAAATATCATAATTCTCATAGCAGCAATCACGGCATTTACAAATTACTACTCAAATCACACTCAATCTTAAATTGGATAGATAATTGCTACTGTATTCTCTACCTTTGTCTATTATGTTTCAATAACATTCTATCCAATCATTTTGGAAATTAGCCTTTGTTATTCCTCTAACCTAGTTGAATTTATTATTGCTACAATACTAATGATTGAGACTCTGAGTATTATGTTTATAGGTGAACTCATATTTAGAAGAGGATTAACACTTAAGTCAACGTCGAATTTATATATCAACATTTCAACATACTCATACATAATAAAAACATTCAAAATATCTTAAATCCTCCTCTTCTATTACCTAGACTCATAAACGATGTTTCCTCTCACAATCCAATGCATCCTAAACATCTTAATATAAATAAGCTATGTAACTGAATTATGCAAAATGAAAGTGTATGCTTATCAGATCTATTCCAAAGCTGCTCTAATCCTAAGTTCCATTAGCATAGTATTATCATTTGAAGTCTTGTTAACTTAAACTACTATCAGTAACAATTATTGGATACTAGTTTCACTTATTCTAATTAAAATATTATTCATCTGTGATAATTATATGCCAAATTCTATTCAAAATTTTGAAATTCATCAATTAAAATATTAATTTGCTTAATTAGAACTAAGTAACCCAGAAACTACCTCCACTAAATTACGCACATACATCCTTTGCAGAAGTCATTATTAAACCTGTGATAAGAGATCATATTGCATATGTGTATCAAGTAAAGAATACTCAAAAAACCATTATTAAACTGTGCTTAAACTAATTGAAATTAGGTTAGAATAAAAGTTTTTCGGAAGAGTTGAAAGTTCTAAAGATTCACTAGCCATTGATTATGCTTAAACATTGCTCAAAAATCAATAATTAGTTAAAGTATAATAGCACATTATTAGATGTCTGTCTCTTAATTAGTCCATATATCCATAAAATAGGTAGAGATTCTCCGCTATTACCACTTTACTGTTGGAATTCTTAAAAGAATAAGTCCTAAACTAAGTACTTATTTAAATATCTGAAAATATTGAATCTAATATATAGCATAATAAAATTATAACAGACTCTTTAAAGTCTTTTGTACTTAATGAAAGCACAGATCAATAAATTATTCAACAAATGAAAAAGATCATCACAGCTAAAATATAATTTTACAATAATTTCTTGGAACATCAAAATCAAAATTATGGAAGTGTTCAATTCGCTATTCAATTCATCAAATAGATCAAATAGTTCAAAGATGTTCTCTTAAGTAGATATGAGTAATTTCCAAGTAACTATCATTATATTATTTAAAGCCATTTCTAATCAAAATTTACTGAAGTACTTTTGTCTGAATATCTTGAATGATTACATAGAAGCATTCAACATTAACAAATGTAAAGCCTTTGATGATGACAAATATAACACATTTCAAGGATAAATCTACCATAAAATATTTGGTATCAATCCTGCCTATTTCATTACTGAACTCACATCTGATTTGGATGTTCTTATAACCAAAAAATCAAGTCAAGCAGTCTCTATTTTAGAATCTTTAAAAATTAATTAATCAAAGGCCCATCAAAATAATGAAATTAACGTTTTCTTGCCAGAATATGTAATAACATATCACCGTCAACTTGTAGAATCTTTTCTAAATAATGGTAAAAATAAATATTATCAATAATAAAACCTAGCCTTTCTTAAAATACAAGATAAGGTAATGTTACCCATTTAAATCATGGTTAGCATCAATCATACAACTACTGACAAATTCTCATTTATATTATTCTTTTATGATAGTCAAGAATACCGATCCTATTTGGCTGTTGATAATTAACTAGAAATTATTAATATAAGCTCAGATATTTAGGATAGTCTATTTTTTAGTGAAACTAAATAACCTTAAACTTCAATATCAAAAATTATACCAAATTTTTAGCAAATTATTTCCTCCTCCCAAGATATTTTCTTAAATTAAGAAATTAAATTATTAAAGGATTATCATAACCAACAAGGATTCTTTTTTTATAATGCAAATATTAAGATTGAAAAGAAATTTCATAATTAATTTTAATGTTATATGGTTGAATTAGATAATATTAGGCCTATTTCGAGAAAATTAAGAGAAGAAACTTCAACCGTCTACAGGACTTCTACTTCACAGTTTCCTTGTTCTACCTAAAAAATAATGAACATTAATAGTGAAGTAGATTATTCATGTGAAAAAATGATTCCTTATTCAGATACTGACAACAGAATCAATCCTGAAGGCTCCTTGTGTGTAATATAGCAGGATCCTCAAATTATATTCAATACAGAAATGAATGCCATGGGTACATAATAGTTGATGGATTATTATAAAATCTAAAATATGTTTGAGCCATTATCATAAAATAGAATGATACACAGTTCTAGATTCTCTTAGGATGATGATTTAAAAAAATAAATGAATAAAATAGTTCATGAGGAAGAAATCAATGAAATTGGGTCTACATCTTCAATAACCGCAATAAAAAAATCAAAATATTATAAAAAGTTTGAAATTATATCTGTTTTGATGAAATCTGAAAAGTAATCCAAGAAAATAATTTAAATGAATAAATTTATTGCCCTTTACATATCAATCATCTTGATTGGTCTCATTATAGTATAATTAAATTGTAATTTTATTTTAGTTTATTGTGATGATAGAAAATCTTGAAGAGTTTATATTTGATATTCAAATTCTCTCAGTTAGGTATGATGTTGTAGAACCGTATGAATCCTTTTATGTCTCTCGATTCTCGCAAGTCAATTATAGAGAGTAACAAGCTGGTGGCTTTATTAATATTTCTCAATATAATCAATTAACAGCATATCCATTTGCTACATTCGAATTGATGTTTAATCATTTAAGAGATAGCATGTATAAAGTTTAATAGAGAGAAGAAATAGATCATTTATCAGCCAATCAAAATATTAGTATTTACTTTTTAGAAAATACATATTAAGGTGAAATTAGAAATGTCACAATAAGATCATTAATTAGCATACTTATCAATTATCAATATGATTTTAAAATAGGTCTGACAACAAAAGCCGTTGTATTCGAAAGTCCTTTTTTCTACTTCACTGCAAAAAATTATTTGACTATCAAGTAAACTTTTGATGGGTTAAATTAAATTGTATTAGATGCCACATTATAGAGATCCGCTTTAGAATAATAAAAATGGCTATCAGTTTTGTTGCCATTTTTAATTTTTAGCTTCCTTTTAAGTCTTGTAATAATATCACATTACAAAGATTATATTTCCATAATGCATAAGATATTCTTATATTTAATGAGCTTAGATTCTGTTATTATAGATGATGAAAAACAAAGATTGTAAAAACACCTTAATATTATTACTAATGAAATTAAAAAAATTAAAACCTATGAGTTTGATATTGAAGCAATTGATATTGAATTGGAATAATCTCATCCCTCCAAGACTAGACATCTCAACAAAAAAGAACAAAAAAATGTTTATCTGTACAATAATGACTTAAAAAACTGTGTAATTATTACGTCTTGCCATTTTATTTTACAATTAACTTTTTTTTTGTCAATATTTCTTATCATATAACGATATTTAGAAAAATATGAAAAAACTGCTATTGTCTATTAATAAATTAGCGATTTAGGCGTAGATATCCCTACAATCTATGCTTAAAGAGAAGTTTTATATAGAAGAACATTAAGATACTTTTTTTTATCAGATCAAGAAATTGAAGGAATTTATTAAGTATTATTTAAAGCTTATGATAAAGTTGAAGAATTTTCAAAATAAAATTTAGATTTTAGTTCAGATCAATATTTATTCGATTAAAATGCCGTTACATTTTACAAGAATGTGAACGAAGGCAATTTATGTGACTATCAAACAGATTAATTTAAAGAGCTTTCCAAAACTATTTGCCCAGTAGTTATGAATGGGAATCTTTAGAAAGGGTTATCCTAAATTTTAGCTTATATTCTCTAAACAATAAAATCATAGTAATATGAAACAAAAAATTTTACTTAATTACCCACAGACACAAAACTTGAATTAGAAGGAGCAACCATTTTAGGTAATGTTATGTCAACAATAGTTTATAATTTATATCTTACTCTACTTGATTCTTGTTAACTGTTAATGTTTTATACTAGATTACCCTGCATCGCTTTCTTAACATTTTAGTTTATATGTTTTATATTTTATACATTTTTTGGGAATAAACGACACAAATAGTAGTTTTAATCAATCAAATAAACTATATTTTTATTTCCAAGGCAGACATTAATTTTTGATGAATTTTTTTATAGAAACTTCAAGTCCATAATAAAAGATGAAGGAATATCCTAATGATTAAAATTTTACTGTGAATTTATACACTTAATAACAATTTTGAATTATAAAATAAAAATAGAATTCTTTATTATTATTTATAATTTATAATGACTTTTTAATAATGAATTCAAAAACTTTGATTTATTGCTTCGATTAATTCCATATATTCAGCATTCTGATTTTCATAAAATTTTTTTAAATTATCTTAATTTTTAAAGTAATTAATTAATGCCTTCACTTGATTCAAAGGTTGTTTTGCTTATTCCAAGCTTAAATGCATACTTTTATTAGCTGTTGATAATTGATTTAGTGTTTTTTCTTTTTCAATTTTGTCCTAATTTAACTTATATAGTTCTGCTTGTAAAGTGTTTTATTATATTTAAAATTAGGAGATATTTTTTTTCAATAGATCAATTTCCGTTTGTTTGGCCTTTTTGTCATCCAAACTTTCTTATTCTACCTTCTGAAGGTTGAGTTTTAGTTTATTATATGTTTCTTGATTTGCTTTTCTTTCAGCCAAACTGTCTTATTGAATCTTGTGTATGAGTTGATCACATTCTTTTTGTTTTTCTTGTTTTTCATCTAAACTTTTTTATTAAAGGTTTTCAAATCTTAATTTTAGCTGATCATATTCTTTTTATTTTGCAGCCTTTTCAGCCAAATTGTCTGATTAAATCTTGTGTATGAGTTGATCACATTCTATTTTTTTTGCTTCTTTTTCATCCAAACTTTTTTATTAAAAGATTTCAAAACTTATTTTTAGTTGGTCATATTCTTTTTATTTTGCAGCATTTTCAGCCTCGCTATCTCTTTTAAACTCTTAATACATTAATTTCAAAGAATTGTTAGTTTCATTTAGCTAGTTATTTTCTGTTTTGAAGTTTGATAATTATGAATTTAACTCATTTATGATCTAACCATCTTTTTATTATTTTTTTTTTAATTACTACTATTCAGCTTCAAATTATTTAATTACTTCTTAATTTTTTTCTAACAATAATATCTTTTCTTCTGTTGATACTATTTTAAATCTTTCTAATTTAATTGTTAAATTTAGTACATCTTTCTTTAGATTTGTTATTTTATCTAGGTTTTCCAAATCTGCAATTCGTAAAATATTGAATTATTCACTAACCTTTTGTGATATTTCTTTTTTTAAATTTTCAAAGTGAATTTTGAACCCATTTATTGTGCTATAATCTAAATTCTATTAATGTTAATGATAAGTCTCATTAATCTCTTATTGATTATTTTATGCATATTCTATATTTTATAAGTTTGATAATTGCGATTATGATTATTATAAGCTACTTTGAGGTTAAGAAATTTGTTATAGTTATTGATTTTCTTATTATTAAATTAGGTCATCTTAGTTTTATAAATATTAAGTTGATTGCTAATTATTTGGATAATTATGCATGAATATTTAAGATAACTCTTAGATCAGAATTGAGCCTTACTAACTAAAATACTTTAGTAAAAATCCCTGCGAATTTTGTGAATCATTTTCATCATTTTAAATATGTTAACTAATAGAAGATAAGATGTTTTCATTATCATCTTTCTTCGATTCCTAATTATCTATCCTGAGTTCATTTGCGTTTTATTGTGAATTTTCTTTTACTTATGATTCCTATATGCTCTACTATTATTCATCTAAGGATTATTATTAATCATCGTTTTCAATTGATCTTTAATTGCTAATCCCTTGCTCATTTGTGTTTTACTTTTAATTATCTTTTATTTTTGATTCAGATATATCCGATTATTATTCCTCTAAGCACTATTATTAACCGTAGTTTTCAATAGATCTTTAATTGCTTATCATTATTTCATTTATGTTTTATTTTTGATTATCTTTTATTTATGATTCCTATATGCTCTATTATTATTAATCTAGGCATTATTATTAACAGTGGTTTTCAATTTATCCTTAATTGCTTATCATTTCTTAATTTGTGGTTTATTTTTCATTTTCCATATGATTATCCTTTAAAGCTTTAGAATTATGTTAATTCAATTCTATTTAGTTTTGTTGTTAAATATTTAAGTAGTTTTCATTTAATCCTTAATTGTTAGTTAACTTCGATTCTTCTAAATTATATTCTTAATTAGCACTATTTTGATTATTGATTTCATTTTAAGGGTGCGAATCTTGATAAAATTCTTAATTTCTGTACTCTATCGTATTTCCATTTTATTATTAGCATTCTTGAATTTTATTTGTGACATTCTATTAAATTTTTAACAACTGATCATTAAACTATTTTTTCTAATTTTCTAACAAATTTGAATTTATGTTATCTACTTGGTCTTTATATTCTTAAATTTATTATTAAAAATAGTCTTTTAATTTGTCTTCTATATAATTTTAGATATTAGGACTTAATATAGTTTCTTCTTAATTGGATTTTTGACTAGCTACATTCAAAATATTTTTTTCTAACTTGATTTCAAAATCTTATTACTATTTCTATAATTATGTTAAATAATCATTTATTCTTTAATCGAATGACTTATTCTCATTAGATTATTATTAAATTTAATGTTTTTAAGATCCTATAAGCTAATCTTTAAATTCTAACTTTTCTGCAATAGATTTTTCTATATTACTTATTTTATTTTAAATCTTGGACTCAAGTTCTTGTTATTAATTTTATGATTATGTTTAAGCAGAATTCAACTTTTCTTCCATTAATTTTTTCTCATTAGTTTATTATAATACTTATTATTTTAAAGATTCTATTATTTTATCTCTGGATTGTAACTTTTCTGCAATAGAACTTTCTATGTTATTTAATTTATTTTATATCTTAGTTTCAAAATCTTTTTATTAATTTTATAATTAAGTTTAAGCAAAATTCAATTTTTCTTCCATTTACTTTTTCTCATTAGTTTGTTGTTAAATTTATTGTTTTTAAAGTTCTATTTATTAATCTTTATCGAAAAATTATTTTGTTATTTTGATTTCTAATTGAGAATATTTTCCTTCAAGTTATTTTATTTAAGAATCAAATTATACTTATTTTTGTTGTAACTGAGAATTTACAAGAGTTTCCATTTTATTCTATTATTCTAAATTAAACTATTATTAATTTTTAATTGTTTAGTCCATTTCTAAATATTTGTTATTTAATTGTTTTAAATCAATCTTCAAGGATTGTATTAATTTATCAAATAATTCTAATTCACCTTTTGAAATTTATTAAGCATCAACCTCAAATTATTATTCTATATTTTTGAAATTGTTTTCTAAAATTTAGATTCTTTCAATAGCTATTTAGATTTAAGATTTTTCTGGAAGTTATTATTGTAATTCATTATAAACCTATTGGATTGTTGGTCGCTTGGCTTCCACATATGACAGCATGTTAACTAAAAGGTTTTTAATTTTTTCTGAAGTCTACAATTAATTGATTTTATTATTAATATTAGCTGGAAATTTATGATTTATGATTTATTAAGTTAATTATTGGTAATTTTATCCTTAAGTTATAAAATATAAATACCATCAAATAATGTTTAAGATGATAAAACTTCATAAAAAACGCATGCCAATGACCAAATGTCAATTTTCTCATTATAATTATTGCTATTTTATATCATTTCTGGTGCTTAAAAGACTAAAGAGCCAACTGACATTGTTTTTATATCCTAAGGGTTTGAACCCCTAACTAAACCAAAGTCAATCAACTTAAAAGTATCCCCTACTTTGATGTAATTTTCTGGTTTTAAATCTCTATGGATTAGTTTAGCATTATGTAAAAAAAGTATTGGTAGAGTAATCTATTAAGAATTAAAAATCTATTTACTTGAATCAAAACTTTATTTTTCTCTTATACAGGTATTTTGTTTTAACTTGTAAAATGATATAGACTCTCTTAGCCAACTTCCATTATAATACAATGTTATTTCTACCATTCGAAATAATCATATATTTAGATTATGTTACTAGAAAGCTAACCTTTATCGTTTCCTTAATCAAAAACCTTTTGGTATTGAATTAAATTTTTAATAAAGTCCTTCTCACTTTCTTTCATCTATTTCTGTAGCTTAAGCGCAAATTATTTAGAATTATTTCCCCATCCTTACGCGTTTGCAATATATACTCCTCCTTCCGAGCCAGATCCAAGAAGCTTAATTAAGGTAAACTTTCTATTTGGAAATTCATTTGTCTTAGCCTCTATAACTGTATTAAGCAGTCCAATATAATTCATCCAAACTCTATTTCTATTAAAAAATTATATAAATATTATAGTAACGTTTTGTATATTATTTAAATATGTTATCGAGAATTCTATTAAAATAAAAAAAATTCATATTATTAAAAGTAAAGAAAATTTTCTTTGGAATAAACCTAGCCTTTGGGCTATTTTATTTTAATAATCATAATAATAAACCAATTAGAAAATTTATTAAATTAATGAATAATTGTATAGATCAAGAAGTTTGAATATAAAAATGAGGGTAAGCATTTTCAAAAGTATTAATATCACTCTGTATTTTGTCATGAATATAAAATGATTAATTATAAAATGCATGATTAATGTGCCCGTTTTTGACAATATTAAAATTAAAATAATGAGAGCTCTTTTGACAATATGTTTAGTGGCTGCCGTATTTGCTGCAGATGCAAACAAATTCGCTGTTTTACTATAAACAGGAACAAGAGGAAATGATGCAGTTGAATCAGTATACAATCTTTTGAGAGATCTCAAAACAGAAAACGTTAATGTCTAAGCTGCTGCTGACAAGAAGAACAACACAGATGAAGGTAAATAGTGAAATATCTCTAGAAATCTTCGCTTAAGTGATTGGTGATTTGACAAATGTTGCCTCACTCAATAAACAATAATGGGAAGCACTTGGAGCAGTTAGAGGTGATGTTGAAGCTTAAATTAGAGTATTAATTAATAATATATAATTAGGATGGATATTAATGGTTAGCATGGGCTGAATCAAGACTTGCAGAAATTGAAAGAAGAAATGCTTAACTTTAAGATTAAAGATGTTGGGCCAATGGACTTTTTGTCAAGTCTCTTGCTGATCATGCTGATGCTATTGGTGTTGTCTAACTTTTAGAATAAGATGTTGCTGGTTTTCTCACAAACAACGCTGGAGTTGAACTTGTTGAAAAGGCTTAAACCATTGCTGATAAATTATCTGCATATAGTCACCTTTTCTAATAAGATGCCCTTGAAAAATTCCAATCCCTTGCTGAAGTGAAAAGAGATGGAACCACTGGAGAATAAGTCCTTTAAATCTTATAAGACTTATAAGCCGAATTAGAATCGACTCTTGCAACACTCTAAGAGTAAGAAATCCATGCTGCCTTTGCCCTTGCCAAATACGTTTCAGATACTAATGCTGAAGTTGCATGGTTGAACTCAGAACATGAAAGAAGAACAGGCCTTGTTGAAAAATTAGAAACTGTAATTGATAAATCAATTTTCTTAGTAACTCCCAGCTGTTCTTGCCTAATAAGCCAAGGCTCTTAAACTATGGAAAGACTCTTTAAATGCAGTTGCCGGTGCCACAGCTGATTTGGAAGAAAAGAGAGAATTCTATGCCTCTGAAACTGCCAGAAGATAAGGTATATAAGTTATATTATTTTAAGAGGAAAACGCTATTATCGATGTTGTTATACAACTCTTTAAAGATCAAGTTAGATCATTGGCTTCATAAACTTCTCTCAAGAGAAAGTGATCTGTTCACATTAATATAATAATATAAACAAATTCATTTTCAATTCATATTGTTTGCTCCTCATCACTATTGTAATTTAAAATCTATTCTTAATTTCTTTCTCTTATTTCATTCATTTTTTCATAATCTTCATCGTCATCCTCTAAATAAGAAGGAACTGTTTCCTCAGGCTCAAATTTCAACTTTAATTTGTAAAGTTCAAGCAAAACTTCTCCTTTTTAGTTCAAAATTTCTGATACGATCTCAAAAGTCTTTTTGGCTCCAATAAACCTCAATGTAATTGGACAAATGTAAACTCCTGGGATATCCGTATAATAGGGACTTAACAATACGCCTTTTAAGCATTGATAGAACCTATAGAATGTGATGTCATAAAAGAGGGTTCCATAATCTTCAACCTATTCTTTACATTAGCTGCAAATCATCGATTCTGGATCTATTATATGCTATAAGAATTCAAAACTGGAATTCACAGAACAATTTAAAGAATGCAGATACTTAAAGGAAACAGGTTTTATCTAAAGGCTCTCAATATTTCCCTTCACAGGGTATTTTTATTTATATAAACTCTGCCAATATTCTTAGAATTCCTTTGTATTTTGTTCTCTATATTTTTCCTGAACTAAAATCAATCCTGAACTTATTTAGTCATAAGGATAAAAATCAAAAATATTCAAAGATATTTTATTGTTTTTCTCTAAATAATTTTCAAAATAGTTTATGTTTTATCTTGTTTCTTTATAACGTTTGCTGTTCTATTCTACAAACTTTTCAAAATGCTGAGTGTTAAGGTAATAAGGTTTTTGATTATCATTTCTAATAAAATTAAAATTCAATAAACTAGGAAATATTTAAATTTTTAGTTTCACTTTTGCAAATTATGATAAAAGTTCTCGTATTTCAAATAAATATATCACTAGTTAGTTTGAAATTTTATTGTATGATGACAGAACCTTTTTTTGCTAATCTCTATTGGAGCTGAAAATCATATCACTATATACGCTTTAATTAACTAGTGCAGGAGGAATCATAAGAGTGTCATATTTTAACCAAAAGGAGGGATATTGAAGTTCATTCTTTGTAACATAATCAATATCATCTATCAAATAACTATATACAAGATGCTTATTAAGTTCATCATACATATTCCATTTATGTTGATTAAATAAATCATGAGCAAATTAAAGATATTGCCATACCAATTCCTAAACAATTTTCAAGTTAGTATTAGTTTATTACAATTATCCGAAAATATTCTTTTTTGATTCTATTTGGTTAAAATTGTCAAATGATTAGGATAACCTATCTTTTATTATTTTAAGCATTTCATCAAAATCTTATTTCTCATTCTTGATATTCGCTCCTAAGTAGGTTTAAAAAAATGGATAATCTTCTTTGTATTCAATATATAATGCAAGAAATTCAATTTTAAGCTACAAAGCTAATGTTATCCTGTTCTATAAATATCGAAGTTGGAACTTGTCGATAATTTTGATTATTTAGATAAGAATGGCTGGAGTTAGAAATCTTTAATGTTTCATTAATTATCTTAAATAATGATGAAGTGTTAAAAATATATGTTATAAATTTAATAAAAATAATTCCAAACTTTATAGAATAGAATAGATAAAGAAGGGTAATGCTAACAAATTTGATTCTTATAAAATTTACAGATATAATTCTACATTCCTACTAAAAATGATTTAAAATCATAAATAAAAAAATAAAACAAATCTATTTATGATATCAAATAGAAATATTTATTAAATATGTATTTTCGAAAATTAATTATCATAAATACCTTCATATAACAATGCATGTGTTAGAATAATTGAAATAATTTTAAAACTAAAATGTATGTTAAATCATTCTAACTCAATTAATCATCATTTTTAATAGATGTAAGGAATCATTAATTCTGTACCTCAGAGGATTTATGCAAAATAATCGAACAGTTTCATCATTATTCATTTACTCCAAACACTCCAGGATAAAATTATGTCCTTGCCCATTTTGAAGAAGACTTTAACTATTACCTGTGAAGATTGAGTAGTTGTTGCTTGAGATTAAATAGTTAGTTGTAAGAATATTATATTACAGTTTTTCATTATAAGTTGATAACTGTATATTATAGCCTTTGATACAACTAATGTCCTTATTTATTAGATTCATCAATGTTTTTTTGATTTGTGGGTTTTAAGTCATCTGAAGTTAATCGTGAAAATATTATTTAATGTAGTAATAGGGATCTGTAAGAGATTGTTAAATTAATAACTACAACTGATGAAATATAACTTCAGGAGCTTGTAAGTGACACTCCTGTTAATATAAAGCAACCTCTTGATTTTGCATATTGAAGGGTAATTATCTGAACACATCTGGTTTGCTAATAGATCCATGAATCGCATATGAAACTTTAATGGATAGTACATTAGACTATAGTTACAAAATCATAGATCTGATTAATTATTCTACAATTTTCTTTTTAGAAGTGCTCTTACCACCAATGATCATGAAGTTTTTTTGGAATTTATTTTGACTATAAAATCTATCTATTTCGTTAAATGTTGTAATGAGGTTGTTTTTGAAAGTATAAGTTTTATAGGAGCATTGGTTACGACATTTATCTTCTTAATTCACTTTTATTTTATTTTTACCCATTAATTAAATGATGGAGGAGTTACTCAGTCTTGAGAATAGACAAAAAAGATAATCATTTGATTAGCCCTATTAAACATTAACATTATTGTTGTTCTCAATTTTTCTACCTTATTATTGAGCTTTATTTTTCCACTTAATATATGAATTAGATATTTTTTGATCGCATTATGATTTAGGACTTAGATTCTATTGCTTTTCTATAACATAATTGCTGAAATTTCTAATTTTGGATGTGTGATTGACAGAATTATTCGTGTATATATGGGACAATTTTTAATGCATAGTTTCTAAGGTTTTGGAACTTATAATGGAAGGATTGTTGCTTCTATTTCTGCCTGAACTAACACTGTCGCACAGCTTAATGTAAATATACTTGATACTTTTAATTCATTTTTAACAGTCTCAATCTAATTTTTAATAAAGTTTAACTCCTTATAAATCTGCTCATCAATCTATATTTTGATATTTGTATAGCAATACGTGACTAATTTCTTGTCTCTTTGAATCATTGTAGGCTATATCATTTTCTGCTTTTAATGCAATTATTCTATTCAGATAATATTCATCATCTTATTCATTGATTTTGAATCTGAAATGTCTGCCTTCGCTCGCTATTCTTTTAATTTCATTTTTCCTTTAATTCATCAATTATTCCTTATTAATATGAACTGCCTTTTTATTTGAAGGACTGTACAAATTCATTAATAAATAATTAGTAGTTATTAATAAAATAACAATTGGCGTTTAAGCTATAAAATAAACAAAAACATAGCATTTTTTATTTGATTGCAATATGATGTAAATCTAGATGGTGAATAGGTTGTTGCTTAGATGTTTGTAGCCCATTTTCGGATAGTATGAGAGTTGCTTGGGGTAGACATAATGAAAGATTTAAGTTAGAATTTGAATAAATAGAAACAAATGATAGATAAATATTATGAGACATTCTATGAATAAATTAATTAGTTTTTATTTTAAATTTTTAGTTTTAGATAAGTTCTTTTCGAGAAGAATTTTTGAAATAATAAATTTTCTATTATTAATGAAGGGTTGGCAATTAAGAATTTTAATTATTCAATATATAAATGTGAAGTATTCGTTTTTGACTTTTTTAATAATAATAACAAAATATGTTAAAAGTAGCAGTCTGCACATTGCTCGTTCTTAGCATTACAGCAATTGATATCAAAGCTTCAGTTTGGACAAGTCATGACTAAAAAATGTTTGCCCAAATCAAATAATCAGGATGGGGAAACTTTATCTTGAATTTTGGTGAGCTCCATTTATCAACAGGTGGTATCCTTTCAGAACTCAACACAGAAATTGCCAAACTTGTATCATAATGTGTCTATCTAGATTGATGAATTGGATGAGGAATTAGCAGAAGTCCATCATTAATATCAAAGAAGAACAGATGTTCACAATAGAGAAGTAGGAAGACTTGAATAAGAAATCTAAGATAAAGAGAGAGGTAATACTATGATAAAAATCATCATTAGAGGTGTTCAACGCTCACGATTTCTATGATAATGTCCTCATCCCATAAAGAGATAGATTCGCTGCCCAACTTGAATAATTATAAGAAAACATCGCTTAAAACAGAAGAACACTTAATGAGGCAACAGTCTAAAGAGCCAATGATCATGCTGAGTTTGAAGCTTAAGTTGCTGAACACAACGAAGCCATCAGTGCCATTGATGAATCACTCGGTTTACTCAGTCAATTATCAGCACCATCACTCGTCTAAGTCTAAAAGGTTTAGAAGAATTTGACAAAAATCTAATAAAGCCTCAAGAGACATAGCACTTTCTAAACATTCATCAAGACCCTTATTGAAATCGCTGTCGAAGCCAACTTCGCTGATTAAGGAGCTCTTAAAGAAGTAATTAATCATATAGATTTTATTAAAGATTCTTGTTGCCTTCAACAACTTGAGAGTTTAATTAGTTGATTCACTTAACACAATCACAGCCGATGAAGCTGAAGCCTAAAAAGATTTCGAAGCAAGAGTTATTCAATTGAACTAAGAACATGCTGAGTTCCAAAGAGCAGTAGTTGTCAAAACAGCTGAAATCGAAGCTAATGCCAGTATTTATTTCAATTATATGTAGCCAAAATCGAATAAACACTTGATTTGATTGATGAATTACATGCAGATTTGGATACATTGAACGGATAATTGTAGGCTGAAAACGACGACTTTGCTTTCGCCACCGATGTTTACAACGCCACCGTTGCTGAATACAACAAAGAATTGAATGCTGCTCACCAAGCCTTGGATTTATTAAATTAACCAAGATTCACCGATTATGTTAAATCATAACTCAAGGGTGCATTCTGACCTTATTAAATAAAAGTTAAACAAATTCATTTTTATATCAAATTTCTTTAACTATCATGAACATGATTGTACACCATTAACTTTCATCAAGTCTCATTTTAAATGAAGAAGAGATGTCAAATACTTCAATAGATCTGCAATAAGAAATGCAAGATTCAGTTCAATTCGAGAATAGAGACAATTTCAACATACAATTCAATAGATAATCTATGATGCATGAGAGTACAGAATTAGGAGACACCATTAATAAACAATTGATTGAAGAAGAACAAAAATAGTTGCTACTTAATCAAATCACTGAATTAAGAATGAATAATCAGCAATTGGTAGAAGAAATCAAAGATTTACATACTGCTGCTGTCGAACACAATGAGCATCTTTAAGCAAAGAACACTGAGATTACAGAATTGAAATTGCTCATTCATGAACAGAAACAATAAAACAGAAAAGCAGATGACACTATATAACAACTAAAATAATAAATTTAAGATTTTGAGTACAATATATTTGAGAAAGATGAAACCATGTAAAACTGTTTTATTATACTTAAGAGTAGAATTGGGAGAACAAATTAAGAAATTAGAAATGAAAAAGCAGAAATTGGAATTGTCACTAAAGGAGAGTAGAAATCATGTTGCTGCTTAAAAGTATTTTATAACAATAAACATTATTTAGATAATAAATTAATAGTTTATTATTAAATTGTTCTCAGATCAATATTGATGAAATTAAAACAGAAATTGATAATGAATAAACTAAACACTTACAATCAGAAATGTAATCCATCTCATTTAAATAGTTAATTATTGCAAGAAAGTTATGATTAATTATTAAAAGAATAAGAAGAATCAGAATTAAAAGATAATCAAAAATAGGAATAATAAAAAAAGGACTCCCTTCAATATTAACACACACTTGTAGAATTGTAGTTATTGAAGCATACTCTAAATTAAAATGCTTAAGAAATGTTGTAGTATGATGAATTGATCGAAAAGAATGAAACAACTATTTAGTAACTCGAGGATACCATCTAATCATAAAATGAAAGATACGCACAATTATAAAAAAAATTCTACAAATCCAAGTAAAAAATAATAATTTATTTTAGATTAGTAGTTAACGAACTGAAACATAAGGTATAAGACTTAATGCTTTTGTAATAAAATGATAAAGCCATAATACTCTAATAATAAAATTAAATTAATTAGACTAAGAAGGATTTGGGTAAATTTCGATATCAGAGGGATAGTCTAATCGAAGTTTAATCTAAATTGTTGAAATCTCAGTACATGGAAGAAGAAATCCCAATGAAGTAATTATATATCTAAGTGTAAGAAAATAATTGGATATTAAAGTAAATGAGGTACAATAACTAATGAATGAATTGACTCAGAAAAAAGATGAATTAACTTAAGAATAGTAATAACACTTTAAATCGCAATAGTAAATTTTAGAAATGAAAACAAATTCATCTAGTCTTGAATAGAAATACATCAGGTTGGAAGAAGAACTAAGATCACTTAATATGATTATCAACTAATAAGAAAAGTAAATTAGAGATTATACTCAATAAAATTAAGATATAAAAAGTCAAAATTTAGAATTACATACAAGAATGTCTTAATTTGACAAGGAAACTACTTAAATTATCAAATAATTCAAGTAAAAATACTAAATTATTTTAAAGTTAAGAAATTTAAAATTTGAAAAACAATTATAATTTATATGAATAATCATATAAGGAACTAGAGACAATGAATCAAGAATTAAATGGTCAACTAAATGATTAAAGCGAATTGACTCAAAAATTTCAGAAATTAAGGTATTAAGTTAGAAATTTAAGTTTTAGTGAGGAGAATAACTAATCAAAGATACTTATTTCATAATTATAAGAGAAGTTGTTGCTAATAAATACAAGATAAGTTAAGGAGTAATTTTAACAAACTTATTTAAAAACTAAATCAATCTCCTTATAGACTGATCCAATTGTTGATAAGCTAGTTATTTAGAATGAAGAGGACAAATTAAGAGATGTGGAAAATACAATTAATTTTATTATCAATAATTTGGATACTATGAAGGAGAAGATTAATTTGAATCAAACCAATATAAACGAATTATTAGGTTTTAAATAAATAATCTCTAATTTGATTTTAAAACAACAAGGTGGAGTTTAAGAGAATGAGTAGTGCTAGGAATCAACCTAAATTCATACTCCTAGATCTATAGAAAAAAAGGATAATAAGGAGATTGAGTGTCTTAACTAACAAATTCATTCTTTAGAACTTTAGTTATTGGAAAAGGTTTCAATGATAAATGAACTCTAATTGTAATTATAAAAATAAGAATAATAAATAGAAAATTTGAAATTAAAAGAAACTGAAAAGCATCTTTTGGATATTATTGTTTCAGATAGGCAATAATTATGTGAATGCAAATTATAATAGGAATACAATAAATATGTTACAGACACTCAGAATTTTGATCGGATTAAGCAATTAGAGAGTCTGAATATACAACTTAAAATAAAGGTACTTAGATGATATTTTTTTGATAGCTTGAGGCACAATAGGAGATAGCCAAGGAAAATTTACGCTTAAGAAAGAAGATTGCAACTCTGGAGAATTAGGAAATGAAGCAAAGCTCGACTTCCCCCCAGAAAATCTTTAATAGCAAGATGACTCTTAATACTTTTTAAACTAATTCTACATAGAAATCGATTGAGAAGAAGAGAAGCCACATCGGAAACTAAAATTATCACTCATATTAGAGTAATCTTAAGTAATAATTAATTGAATCTGATACAATTTAATCTAAAAGATATGTAGAAATGTTAAAAAAATGCATAGAGGAATAGCAAATGAAGCTATAATAGAGAGAAGATTTGATGAAATAAAGCTTTGTTCTTTTAAATAATTTGTCAACAGATTTAAAAAAAAAATTAAATTTAATTAATAGCGAAGATTTAACAAAAAAAAAATAAGTTATTACATTTATTGAAAAAGTCTAGTTGTAAGTCGATTTTGTAATGAAAAGACTTTTATAAAATAGAAATACTGATTGTGTTTCACCAACTCGATTAGGGAAAGACTGAATATTATATATATTAATAATTTTTAATTTAATATCACTTATGCTGCCATTTGGGTACATTGTTTTGTAATATTTAGTTTTTAGTGATTTAAATACTTAGGATTTGAGAAACAGCAGAGGTGTAGTACAAAAAAGTAGAAGTGCAAGAAATTTATGGTAAAATGATCAGAAGAGTCCCAGAGCAAATGTGCAATAGAGGAAGTAGTTATAAAACATTGATAAGTTAGAACGAGAAAAAAGAGTACTTTTAAGTTTGAAAATGTGCATGATAACATCATTCAAATTTAGTTGGCTTCAGATGAGAGCTACGAAATGGATATCAATGAAGAGATAGAAATTGATAAAAAAGCTATGTCGAGAGGTATGCAAAACGAAATTAGTCCTGATAAAAGGAAAACCTTTAGAGCTAAGCAATTTCAGATTTATAAAACTCTTCAAGAATATATGGATGAGGAGTTGATTGAAGAAGATCGAGAGGATATTCAAGAGCAAACTCCAACTCCTATCTAGAGGCAAAATCAAAAAATAACTCCTGAAGAGATCATATTTTAAAGGAATTTATAAATCCCAGATATTATATCTGAGTTTACGAAATTGTATGAGTCTGATCCTCACAATGACAATTACAATCTCTAATTATTACACGTAGAAGGATGGGAAGAAATATGGCTAAACCATTAATTTTATAAAGATGCATATATATTACTATGGTTAAGAAAGTTAATTGTAACATTTTTTAATTCAATTTCTTTGATTTGTTATAAAATTACCACCAACATCGTGTCAAATTTTATAATGCTTTTATTAGTATCAATAAATATGGTGTTATACATAACCAAATTTTATGATGATGTCTATACTCAATACAAACAATTATTTGATGGATGGTCATTAAGTATTAAATGTTCAATTATAATAGTCTTCTTTTGGATTTATGTGGTAGAGCATGGCATAAAGATAGTTGGATTAGGATTAGTTTAATTTTTTAAGGTATTTTGGAATTGCTATGATTTAGTAAATGTAAAAATTATAAACATTTTATATAGTTAATTCTCTTTGGGTTGTACATTTATGGAAGTTTGTCATTTGATTTTTCTCCCTTGAGAGCAATGAGAATATTGATTTAGTTAGCAAAGATTTCATCGCAATTATAAAAAACATTGAAGGCATTAACTGAATCGTTAAAGAATATGATGGAAGCATCTTTGGTGGTCTTGATTTTTTGTATATTCTTTGCTAATGTTGGTGTTCATTTATTCAGTCAATTATTATTGAATAGATGCTTTTATATTGAGGAAGGGATTTAGGATTTCAATTAAAATATTTGTGGTTGGGTGGATTGTCCTAACAATATGAAATGTTTTTAGTCTTTGAATAATGTAGACACTGCTACTAATTTTGATAATTTCTTTTTTGCCTTTGCTTAAATCATACGTACAATTACAATGGACAATTGGACTGATGTTATGTATTACACTATGTATACATTAAGTCCAATGACTTGGATTTATTTCGTCCTTGTCATTTTTATAGTAGGTATGAAATTGCAATATTCCTTTAGGTTTTTTCGCATTTAATCTGATTATTGCTGTTTTGAAAACATAATATTCATAAATTGTATCCAACTATTAAGAGGATAAGGAAGATTTATCAAATAAATAACCTTACATAGAACCATTAAACCTAAGATTTATAAAAAATATAGGATTGTACAATTAAATAAAAACATTATAAAAAATACGCAAGAAAGCCTCTCACTAATCGCTTTCTCAGAGTCATGTTTCTTAAAATAAGTCAATTGATAATTAAATATTTTCACCAAAAGGAAGTCAATTGATACAAAAATCGAAAGTAATTTCCCAATTCACAGGTGGATTTGGTTAAATCAACAAATTGTAAAAAATGGTGAGGAGAGCTAAGACTATAAAGGAGAAGAAAAAGTAATAAAGGTTGATCTTATCAGCCAGACAGCAGAAATTGTTGTTGAAGAGAGAGAATGAAGAGATGGGCATAATTAATAGCAATGAATAAAGCATTTTCGATAAGTGTAACTTAAAAGCTATTTTGTAACCTCAAAGAAATTTTAATATTGAATAATCAAAATATGAATAAACTGTATAAGGGGATATAAAGGGCAAAAGGATACTGATGAGTTTAAAATACAACGATGTCTTGGCATGGAAATTAGATCTGAAGTATTCGCCATACCATTCAACATCCAAAAGAGATGTAATAAGTGAACTCAAAGAGATAATGTAGAAAGAGAAAAAGTTGAAAGAGTAATATGAGAAGGTTAAAAGACAAAATTTGAAATAATATTATATGCTAGACATCTATGATAAGTAAAGAGAGAAAATATCATAATAATTGTAGTCTTCGGATAATGGAAATCCTTCTATTCAAAGACTCTATAGTATAAAATATGATATAAATACCAGAAATAAAGACCAAAATATTACATCTAAATTGAAATTAAAATTTCCCATTAAATCAAGTAGAAGAATCTTTGGATCTGAATTAAATATGGGTGATTCAAATAATGAAATTCCTACTAATAAGTCTACAATTACTCGTAAATCATACTATGATCATTTAAGAAAGCAAAGACTGTTTTTCCAGAGATCTCAAACTAAAATGCATAGGGCAAGTTCAGATGCCTTTATGGAATTCCCTGAATGGCAGGAAGGGTAATCGTATATCACAATAAATGGTATAAGGTGGAATCATGATGCTTGTTCAATTTTGATTAATAGAAAGATTAATGAATTGGATGAGGATGATGATAACGAGGACTCAGATGGTGATCAAGTTTTAAAATTAGATTGGATGGATCAAAATTATGAGCATTATATCCAAATTAGAGTAATTAATTTAGATTATAATAGAAAAAAGAATTAGAGTAAGGCTTTATAAGAAGACACAATATCTCTATGCTCAACATCTTGAATAATTTAACAAAAAATAAGTTGATTTCTATACTCAAATCACTAAATAAACATGACTATAATATTTGGATCTAAGGATTTTATGGCTACTGGATTGTTCTCTAATATAAATTGCATAAATTATTGGAGGAGAAAATGGTATCAATTATTTTTGATTTGTACACTATGGTTAATTTCTTTATTTTGTGTAGTGAAGGCTATTTGAGTTCAGATTTGGTTGATTCGATTAATTCAGTTATGACATTCCTATTATTGGGGGAGATAGTGTTGAAGATCATTGGTTATGGAATTAAAGATTTTAGCAAAAAGTCTAGTAATAACTTAGATGCCTTTGTCATTGTTTTGTGTTTGTTATAATACTTTATTTCAATCACTTAGCCATATTGGTTGGAATAATATAGCAGCGAAATTAAAGTGTTAAGAGCATCAAAAGCCTTCATGTTATATAGGGTGATCAAATATAATAAATTTGTCGTAAGAATAATGAAGATCGCCTAATTAACAATGAAGTCATATATAAATATCACATTTTTAATGTTTTATGTTATCTTTATGTATGCTATAATGGGATTGTAATTTTTTGTGAATAAATTTGATGAGACGTAAAGATTAGCTTAATTGCATTCATTTAATAGCATAGGAAAATCGTGGATGACTGTATTTAATACAATTACAAATGATGATGCAGTTGGTATGTTGAAAGTGGCTACTTAATACACCGATACATGGATTGGATTGCTATTTTATATTACAATGGTGTTTGGTTTGAACTATTTGATATATGGTTTGGTGAGTGCAGTATTGTTGGATGCATTCTCGTCTGAATTAGAAAAGGGCAACTAGTATGAGGAGAAGAGAGAGAGAATATTGTAGAAACTAGGGATACAAGAGAATATCAATCAGAATGGCACTTAATTAGATACTTTATCATCATATAAGAATGAGAAGGATGAGAATGACGATATTCTCAATGATATCAAGATTTAATAATAGCAATTTATAAAACGATAGACATTTAATAGCAAGAAGAGCATTTATCAATAAGTACCTGAAACAGTTAAACATATATTCAGTAAATAAAAATCTTTAGAAATCTAGTATTACAAAGATATTGAATGTGAATATTCACTATTCATATTTAAATATGAGAATAATTTTAGAAAGTTTTGTTATCGAACAACGAAATCTGTGATTTTCAAATTTGTATTGAATAGTTCAATTTGCTCTTCTGTAGCAACGATGATCATCATCTCATTTGATGACAGCTTACCATCATTACATACGAATAACTTAAACACATTCTATGAGTATCACTTATTCGCTGTGAATCTAATCATAACTATTACTTATATTTTGGAGATTATCTCTCAAGGGATGTTATTGGATTAAGGAGCATTCTGCAGAGACATATGGAGATTTATAGATATCCTATATTTGATTAGTTATTACTTGTCCTTTATGACTCTGTCTCCTTTTTTGAAATTCTCACTTTATCTAAGTAACAATTAATCAGTATTTTAGTTTATCTACGTCCTTTGATGATGATAAACATGTTTCAAAGCATCCAAGGTATAAAAAATGCAATGAGTTTGAGTTTGGTGCAAATTCTGAACATTATTGGAGTTATTTTGTTAGTTTTTTTAATATTCGACGTCATTGGAATGCATTTATACTAAAACAAAATGGGTTATTGTGAAGACTTAATGAATTTTTATGTGAATGAATTTCAATGTTCTCAACAAAACAAGAGATGGGTAATTCATCCATACAACTTCGAAAATATCCTAAATGGGTTGTTGACACTATTCTTGGCTGCATCTTTAGATGGATGGGGAGAGATCATGCAAGTATGTTTTAATGCAAATGATTCCAAATATGGACCAACACCTCTTAATACACAATGGGCTACCTATTTATTCTTTATTTTGTTTATTTTCATTGGAGCAATGTTTTTCATGGGATTCCTCACAGGCGTTCTCTTCACAGAATTTTAAAAGTATACAAAACAACTGGAAAATAAATATTTAACTAGTGATCAATCGCAGTTTCTGAAAATCTCAGAATTGATATTATAATAAAGTCCAGGTTACAGCAACCCTCCCAAAACTCCTTTGAGAAGATTATGCTATAAGGTTGTGTTTAGTCTATGGTATCACAAATTTTTCATTGTCGTCTTATGTATCAACACCATAGTGTTATGCTTGTTCTATTCAGATGCCCCTTATGAATACATGTCAAATCTAAATAAGACGTATTAAGTATTGACAGGCGTGTTTGCTCTTGATACAATCATTAAGTTATTGGCTTATGGTCCAAATAGATATTTTGGTATATATACTGTTACTATTTAAAGCTACTAATTGGAGAGTTATTGAATTGTCTCTTTCGTTTATAGCTGTAGCTGATTTTATCTATGATAATTATTGGGGATGGTTCACTACCTTCTTAGGAGCTAATTAATCAGACAAATACTTCACATTCTATAGGATTTTGTTTTGCTTGCGAGACATCCGTATACTTTTGATTATTCAAGAATTCAAGGGGTTACTTAGATTATTGAGAGTCCTTTTGTTTTCGATGCCTTTATTATTTAAAATCTTATACATTCAAGTCATAGCTTAAACTACATATGCTCTCATAGGGAAGGAATTGTTTTCACATATTACAAATGGATCAGTTATTGACGATAAATATGCAAATTTTAAGAACTTTATTAATTCTGCATTGTTGATGTTCAAATGCACGACAGGTGATGATTGGAGAGCTCTGTTGATTGACTGTTCTCCTCAAAACTATTTTTGTAAGAGTGACAGCAATTAATGCGGTTCTTAATGGTCCTTGCCATTCTTTCTTTCATATTATTTATTTTCAAATATCATCATCATGAATCTATTTGTATTAGCTTTGGTGGATTAGTTTGAAAGTAATAGCACATTATTAAATCTTAGATTTCTTCAATGCCTCTACTAATGCCATCCAAACATTCGTTGAAAATGTTGATCACTTTTGCAATGTGTGGTGCAAATACACATATGAAACTAAAGGAACCAAATTGCATACACGTTTTATTGCTCGATTTCTGTTAGATTTACACGAACCTCTAGGAGCTCTCGAAGGAGACAATGTATGGGATGCAGCCAAGAGTGCATCCAATTTTAGGATCAGATCAAACAAATAAGGTTATGTGTACTTTAATGAACTACTTTATGAGACAATTCGATTTGCTTTTAAAGAGAGTGTATTCAAATCAGGATCACTAATTGGTAGATCACAAATGAAGCAATTTGATTTAGCAATGAAAAGGAAAATGAGAGAAAATAACATAAAATAAGAATCATAATTAGATGAAGATTACTTTTAAGAAGAGTACATTTCCAAACATCAAAACTTCAACATCCTCTCAGAGTATCTTAATGTATTGATTGCTCTTAAAACATGGGAAGCTTACACTGTTAAATTGATCGAGAAAACCAAAAAACTTGATGAATACACAGAATAAACCAGCTCCTCAGATACTGAACAGAAACTCTCAATGAGTATTGTACCTTCAGTTTAGAATGCATTTTAAAACAGGTTGGGATAGACCCTTGAGTTAGATACTCAAAGGATATCAAGAGATTATTGCCATTTGAATATTTACAAGGAAACTAATTTTTATCAATATTAATAGCATTGCATATTATTAGAACCCTTCAGTAAATAGTCAGCACATAATACAGTACTTCAAAAATCTCCATCAACATTACATGAAAATCAAAGTATTTATAATACGTAAATAATTATTTAGGATAACCAAATCCCAAGAAAACATTAATTAAAAGACAGTCTTCTCTATTTAAATAGAATGTACAATCATTCAAAGATGTGCTAGAAAAAGTATTTTGATATAAGATTTATACTAATAATTATATATAAACAAATCAAAATGCAATT
Source organism: Paramecium octaurelia (assembly GCA_905182995.1). Taxonomy (NCBI): domain Eukaryota; phylum Ciliophora; class Oligohymenophorea; order Peniculida; family Parameciidae; genus Paramecium; species Paramecium octaurelia. The sequence goes on from CAJJDP010000040.1 coordinate 326,633, forward strand.
TATTATTTCTTTCTATCTTCCACTTCTTCTTCCTCCTCATACTACAATTTTACTCTTGGCTTCTTCTTCTTAACATCCTTCACTTCATCATCTACAATTTTTATTAATACTTACCATCTCTCCTTAATTAATTAAATGTTTATTTCTAAAACAATCTTTTATCATCCTCTTCATCATCATCCTCCTAATCTTCTTCATCATCTTCCTCTAAATCATTTGGATCAAATATCAATTCCTCATCTGAGTAATCTTCCTCCTCCTCTTCCTATTCCTATTGTTCTCTCTATAGAAATAATTATTCATTAGTATTTACTTCTTCTTCATCTTCCACCTAATTCTAACCAACGACCTTCTCAAAAGCCTTAGTATTGTAATTCATTATCTCATTGTATACTCCATTTTTCAATCTGTCTATCAATTCCTATTCTATGGCATTCTCCAAATTGGCAGCCACCAATGCTTTCTATTCTCTTATCTTATCTCTTCTTTCTGCCTTCTTTTTAATTGGAATCAATTCCTTGCTATTATATATTATTGTTTCATACAATCCCTTCAATCGCATCTTCCTTATTCTTATCAACATCTGTCTTAGTTTGGTCAATCTTTGCTTATTTTTGTGAATTATGAAATTGCTCCAATATTTCAACTATTCATCTATTTATGCCAATGCCTATAATTTATATATTTTCTAAGTTTACTTATTCATAGTTCTTCGATAATAGTATCTTCTCCCACAATTCTTTTGGTTTTTATGCTCTTTCTGCTGTTTTTACGTAAAGATAACATAATCCCTTTTCTTCTTTAATTGTGGCATATTATGAATTTGCTAATGGACAGGATTATTTAGAACATAACCCAGTCACATTATATTCATTTCTACAGAAATTCTATGAGATTGTTCTAATCATACTACTTTTTTTCTTACTTTATCTTAAATGAGCAATGACCTCTATTTATGACCTGCCATACAACTTCGTCAATTTACATAATTATTAATATTATTGAAATAAATAAAGCATTTTAAATGAAATGTGAAAAATATACTTCATTACAACCCCTTCTTTTTCTTCTTCTCCAACCATATCTTCTTCTCCTTCTTTTAAAAAGCCTCTATTTTTAATTTATAATTTTCCTAATCCACAATTAAAAATGGCTTAATATCCTCATCATTGTATTCCAAGTCCTTATTCTTATCATCCTTATCCAAATCCCTCTTTGTTCTCTTCTTCTTTACTTCTTCAAAATCCTCGAAATACTTCCCCTACACTTTGATTGTAAGATTCTAAATCAATTTAGCTAATTGTTTATCCAATTCCTTTTGATACTACTCCTTCTGCTTTTTGGTTGTCTATCTCTAATTTTTGGCATACTTTTCAATCACATTCAATTACTTTCTCTACTTCTCATCCAGTAACTCCAAGTTCTTCCTAAACATGACAGCATCCCTACTATCCTTATCATCTGGATTCTAAGATTACTATAGAAATGCCGTTAACTTATTGATCATTCTCCATCTCTTTAAGTTGGGTTCAGTCTACACAATGATAAATTAATATAAATACAGTCAATCCTAATTTTCGAGATATATTTTAAATGTCCTCCACATGCAACTTACGTAAATCATTTTCAGTACCCATCACCTAAGGTTTCTTCTCTTGGATGGCATTCTGTCCTTTCTCACCTCTTGCTTTAAGCGGTTTCTTAATGTAATTCAAACCTCCATGACCAGATGTAGGATCTCCGATTCCATACAATAACATCCTTCCGGTTTGATTAGCTGAATGCAGAAATGACTAGGATAAGGACCATGCAGTCATGTTTAGTTCGTCTTCAATCCTCCTAGCAATAACCCAACTATTAAAATCCTAAGGGTTTCTAGATAAATATTCTTGGAGAGTCTTCTTCATCTTATCGCTATTCTTAAGTTCCTTCAACCCAAATTCTTATAATAAATATGATGAATGCAACATGGATTCATACAGACACACCTAATTAGCAGTTATGTCATATTTCAAAACCTGGATGTCGTCATTACTTCCCTTCTGATATCTCCAAGTTTTTTGATTTGATGAATCCTAAATCCCTTTACATTCTTTCAAAGCAGATCTGATATTGGTATGACTTTGCTTTTAGAATATCTATTCCAATTCATCTTGCTTCACTTCTTAGTCCATCTTGAATTATTTCTTAATGTAAGTTTTTAGACAGTTCTTCAGAAATGTTCCCAAAGGTCTTGAATGAGGAGTGAATATTTCTACTTTCGGTTCAATCTAACCAACCAAGTAAATACAATCTATAGGTCTGAGTGTATATTTATAATGACAATTATCAACTCTGGTTCTCACCAATAGGAAATCAGTGACTGGCAGTTTCTGTTTGAAAATGGGAGCTCTGTAGAGTTCATTCTCTATAACTGCTATGCCTATGAATCGCTCATCTGTTAGTTATCCCTGAAGTGGGATTGTTCCATTCTTATCAAGAAATCGAATTTAACCAATATTGCCTAATTGTTCAACTAACATATTTTTGAATTCCCAAAGAGTCATTTCCTCATTTGAAATCTATCCCATTTGCCCGTAAGTACTTCTATAAGTCCCTTGGAGACTGTTCTCTTAAAAGTTATTGTAATTGTCTCCTTCATCTTTGATTCTTTTCTGATTGAATTGCAATAGTGCCCTACTAGGATAAACATACCTAGTCACTTTAGAACACATTCCAGTATTGTTCAATAACAATGGTCTTTGTTCTATGTATTCCATCAATATAAAGTTTCCCTTTGACAATGATAGATTTTCAACTTGTTTATAATACTCATGACTATTCTATTTCTCAGTTGATTCTTCAAGTAAGATCTCCCTATTGTCCTTCTTTTATTCCTTGATATTTACTAATGGAACCAATTCTGTTGTCCATGGATCAAAATATTTGACTTGTTCTCTCTCCAATCCCAGAAATTCCCTCTTCTCTTCATACAAATTGTCGACTATATTATTTCTATGATATCTTGCATGTTTTATTAAAACCTAAGAAAAGTCATTCAAGAGAAAGGATTCTGCCACTTGAGAATGATTGTAGAATGGCGTAGTTTAAAATGCCTTCATTTTAGACTCAATCAAATTCAGCAATTCTTTGTTACCTCCATCCTCATTGACAAATTGCTAATTGAAATCCTATTGTTATTATATTCCATCCTCAAACTATGACAAATCATAAGACTCTTATTAATCTTCTACACTAAGTAGATTCACATGAGACACAGCACTTCTATTATCCTTTTACCTTGAAACTATGGATGGGGCAGCCAATCTATTAGCTAATTGTTGTTGTGTCCCAATTTTTTCTGGAAACTTCTTTTAATGCATTAAAACTTCCAATTTCTCACTAAAGAACTATCGATTCTATAGATCAATTTCTACTCTGTTATAGGCTTCGAACGATTTGGATAAGAAATTCTCTTTCTGACCCATGCAGAATTCAATAATCTCCTTATTGTAATACGAATAATTGTCCAAAGCCTTTTAAAACTCTTATTCCTTCTTATCGATTTCCACTTATTTAAAACTTTCATCTGGTTATTGATTTTACTAATTCTATTATTCATTCAACTTCTTTTCATCCTCTAATTACTACTGAATTCTTTGCATCAACCCCATTCCTGGTTCATCAATCTGGGCTTAACATTTTAATGCATTAATATCCTATTAGGGACATTAATACAAAAAGGATTCCTTGTTTAGAATCCTCTGTTGTTTTTAATTTTACATTTCTGCATTGAATAGTTCTTATTGTTCATTCTCAAATAATTTGAATTTATTAGTAAAGAACCTCTTTAAATTTTCACTGTCTTTCTACCTAATCTATGCTTCCAATTCCATCTGATTTTTTTTGGGATCCTAATCTATTTAAATCTATTATTAAAATTCCCGATTCTCCTCTAAGGGATACGCATTGTTATTATCAGTAGTGGTATTTTACACACAATTTTTCATCCTCTCCTGAATTTCTCTTCTGTAATTTATGCCTTCCTCCAACTTTATCTTCTTGTGTTTTTTGTTGATTAAATCATTCAACTCTTTGAAGTATTTGGATGTTAAGAGAGGATTGTGGAAACTCTGAATCCCGCCATAAGGGTTCTCAACTATTTCCTCTTGGCATAGGATTGTGTAATTATCTTTACTCTCATTTTACAACTTAGTATAGAGTGACAGTCTTTTCTCTAGACTCTTCAAACACTTCTATTTTTTGAAGGAGTCCAAGATAATCTCTGAGTCCTTATTTAATTGCAAATGCTCTCTTATTTATTGATCAGTCAAAACAGAAAAATTCTACATCAAAGAGTCGTAGTAATCACTATCAAAGGATTTACTCTTCTTATATTTGTACAGAATGTCATTTATTACTTTATCATAAATCATTTTAACATCTTCACTTGCAGCATAATAAAAATCAGAAAATGCATACACAGGATACTTAACATTTTAGGACTAACGAGTATTATTGGTTTATCCTGATGACAAACTATTTCTTAAGTCTATTTGACGTAAAAATGTTCTCAATTAAGAGTAGTTTCTCAAATGTTAATTTTAATCTGTATCAGAGGACAAGTTAAAATTCTATATATTGGGTTCATTGATCTTCAGATTCTACCTTTACCCAATTCTCTTCTACTCAACTTCACTTGCTTCTTCTTCTTCCTCTTCGTCATCACTTGTTTCCTCATATTGTCCCTATGGTCTGAATCCTGCAATCAATGCATCACAGTCTAAAATGTCTTTGAAGTATCGCATTGCAAAATTTAAATCCAAGCTGCTCTTATCCCTTTAATTCATTTCATTCACATCTTCAAATTACGCGAATAAAATATCTAAAAGTGCCTCGTTTAACATTATTTATTAAAATAATTACAAATTATATATACATAAATTAATCACAAATTTGAGTCAATTGCTTTTTCTTGTCATTGACTCCTCTGTATTACCAAAATGATAGGAAATATCACCAAAATCATCTCGGACTCTTTTACTCAAGTATAGAGTGCAATTATATTTCTTAATCCATCAATAACCTTCATTAGTTTTAAATTCTAAAGTTTAAATTACATAATTTTGATTCCAAAATTTTCTTTTAAATTTTTTAGAAAAAGTGGAAAGTTTTATCATCCCCAATAAAAGGATGGATTGATTTATATTGAAATTAATTTAATTTGAGAATATTAAATTCATGAACCCTTTTTTTCTATTTATTTTCGAAATCAAACAAGAGATAGCTTCTAAATATGGAAATAGCATTGCCTTTATTATTATTCATTATTTTATCCTCCTTATCAACCATTACCATAAGTAAGTAAAGAAAAGAATTTTAATTAATTAGTTATATGATTATAGCTTAGACAAGAGATTCGAGCAATTCAAATTTGTCGTCGTTAATCAATTAACTAGACGTCAGCAATATTATATATTCTTACCAAGATGTTACATTTATCATATCAATTATCCAATTTGCTTTATCATTATTTGTCACTTTGATTGTAATTATATTACTTTACAAAAGAAATCATAATAAGGCTGAGCAAATATAGTTCAGCACTCTGGGAAATGTAATCATCTAGTTTATATAGATTTTTATAAGATCCATAAGAATATTATACTGGATTCTGTGTTATCTGCTATTGTTGGTATCTACTTATAATGTCATGATATCCGAAGACATAACTTAATTTCTATCGATGTTCGTTATAATATTTGTAGTTTTCTTTACTTTTTTTCATGACTTTCTGTTGCTTAATGACAATTTTAATAAATAGGACTTTTTGAATATCGCACAACCTAAACCCTATATTTTTACCACTTGGATTAAATTAGTTTAATGTGGATTTTCGAGTTACTTTTATAAAAACCAAAATTCTCATGTACAAATAATAATAATTTTAGATGATTTATTTGCTTATTAGTTTTGCACTATCTTTTCTCAATTACATTTAATTGTAGTATTTTATGGTCATTTTTGGGAAGTATGATATAGATTAAACCTTTCACTTAGTTAATCTGGTTTATTTTGGACAAAGCTTAGGATTTTTGATCCAATATCTCATTAATATAGAAGATCCTTACACTTTAACCACAATTTTGATTATTATTAATCTTGTTGTCGTCCACAACAGTTTCAGAAAGTGGTACTTCGAACATCAGTTCGCCAATTGCAAAGACGTGTCAATTCGAGTCTTGCTTTTACATTGGTTCAGAGAATTAAACTGTTCAAACGTATATTATATGGGCATTATAATTAAACATCAAAATCATCCAAACAACAAGAAATGCTTCTTAAGACAAAAGGCCATCTATTACAGCGGTAAGAAATTTACCAAGTACACTAACGTAACTACCAAAAAGCATAACATCTAAAAATACAAGGGCTTATTCGTGAAATTCTATACCAAATGCTTGCTTGAAACTTAACTGAAAATAGAGCCTAACTCATCTGAATTAAGATTATTATATGCAGAAATCTTATTCTACAAATTCAGTTTGATTAATGAATCATTCAAATAAATATAGAAGATAAAATCAAATTTCAATTTTAATTAATAACTGAGAATCATATAGTTAAAATTATCTATTAATAATAAATTAAAAGACAACAATTCATTAAGTTATAGATCCAAACTACCTTTTGAGAATATGTTGAAATGTGAAGAATAAATGAAGGATTTTGTTAAAGCTTTTCTAAAAATAACAGAGTTATCGATCTTTTTTTGGAAAGGTTAACTTGGATTATTTATCACCATTTAAAATTAAATTAACATAAGTTAAGAAATATTAAATGAGATGTAAGTTTGTCAATCCAATTGGAGGAGCATTCATTTTACCAATCCTATTGATGAATAAAATATGTTTATGAGATTTAGATGGAGATTCTTCTACCTGTTTTTTAAACTATATATCCTCCATAAAAAATTGAAAGTCCAAGAATTAAAAGAATTACCTGATTAAATTCTCAAGTCTTAATAAATATTTTAAGATGAGAAAATAGATGAAAGATCTTCAAGCGAAGATGAGACTTAAGGAAAAGTCTACTATTAAACTAATTGTATCATCTCTTCCAATAACCTATTCTTTCGTGTTGATAAATTTGGAGAAATCATTGCCGTTAGTTAATCATCATTATAACTGTTAGGGAGACACTAGAATGAATACAGAGGTGCTAGGGTTGAAATCTTAATGCCAGACATAATTAAAATGAATCATAATTACTTCTTAAAATTATTCTACAAAACTGGGCAATCTGAAAATTTATATAAAAGGAGGTCTGTATTAGTTAAACACAGCAAAGGACATTGTTTTAAAGCCCAAAAATACTTAAAATACCTGTTTAATTTAGAATAAAACAGATTTGAGTATTTTAGTATGCTGCGAAAAGTTTCAAGTCGATCTTAATACATAATCTTGAATTCAAAATGGGAGATGGATTCATCTAGTGAATTTATTTATTAAATTTTCGGTGAATTTAAACTCCCTTTTCTATCTTTATGTCCAAAAGCCATTTCCTATACTGAATTCGCTTAATACCTTACTACTTACGACATGAAAATTTTAAGTTTGAAATTATGTTCATTTGGCAGTAGGGAGAGAATTCAAGATAGGAAATTTACCTTTAGAAGATAAAACGACTAAACATTTAGTAACAAATCAATACATGAATTTACAAGCTTGGTTTTTAAAAGAGAATTGGAAGAAAAGTAAAAATAGAATGTAGTTTAAATCTTTTAATAAGTACTTGAAGAAGACAATGAAATTGACGGAGCTGCAAAATTGACTAAATTAAGCCATATTAAATTAAACATACGAGTTCCCTTGTACAAGGCTGAATTTTAGGAAGATTATAATAAATATGATACTTAAATGAATAATATATTTTATAGCGCGGAAAATTTGAAAAGGCTAATTTTCAGAAATGGCAATGGAAAAATAAGGGTTGATAAATTTGAATTTATTTAGAGGTATAGATGGGTTAAAGATTAAAGAATGAAGTTTATATATTCTAAAATCAGTAAGTATTTAAATTAAAATAGAATATTTATTTGAACATTATTGCTAAGAGTAAGTACTCGAGAAAGTGTTAAAAGTTGATGCTAATCTTAAGTTTTATAAAACTCTTAACAAAACCTCATTCTACATAATTAAGATAAATCGTTTGGAACTCTATGATGAAACCACAAATAACAATGAAAAATAGGACATGTAATTCATAAATACAAATTCCTTCAAACCCTATACTTCAGCCCTTGTTCAAGAAGTTGTTTTGGCTACTTAATCAGAAGCCTATACATTGAAAAACCAAAGTGGCTATTAATATTCTGGTAAATACCATCTGCTATTATTTAGATATGGAATTTGTTACCAATAGGGACAATAATTTTAAGCCTTTGTTGATTGGTCACTCATTGAGAGAAGACTTTCTAGAACAAGGTTCAAACACTATATATAGTTTAAATGAATAACACAATCCTTTTATTAAAGAAGAAATTAATAAAATATCGAAGAGGAGTCACAAGTTAAGTTTGCTGTTTTTCTTAAATAGATTACTATTTTTTTTAGAAATATTGCTTATTTGTTTCACTTACTTTTTTTGCTCATATTATTACAATCCATTAACCTTACATAACTCTGTTACTTTATTGGGTCATGTGTATAAAATTTCACTAATTACTGTTTAGTCATATAATTACATCATTGATGTAGGTTTAATGAATGAAAATAAATTGACAAGTTTATTAATTGTCAATCCAACAACTAAATTTAATACAACAGAGTAATTTTTATAATTTGTTTAAACAGAAATCGAAGAAGAATACCTTTTCATTTATAACATTTACACAGATTACGACTTTGTATCCATGGTTTATTCTGGGTTTTATATTGATGACTCGGATGTTAGTGGTTTGGATATCTTCGATTAGTATTAACTTAATTTATTGTAATTCAACTTTTCAGAAAAGGGAACGATCGATTTAAATAATACGATTATATTACATTTTAGAGACTATATGGTTCCTTATGGACTACAATTAATGTAGGATTCAATTGTTTCAAGGATAAATGAAGCCATACTCTATTAAACTCAGTCTATTGATAACCTCATACTGTTCATGATCTTCTTATTTTCAGTTTTGATTATTAATTCGATCTTTTCATTAGTAATTAAATATTAGTTCCGAAACGATGTAAATACGATATACAATATTGTTGCAAATATACCAAAGTAGGATAAAATAAAGGCGATGATGCAACATCAAACACTATTTACTCAATTAAATGCTCTATTTGAAGAAGAATGTAATACTTATTAATATAAATTAGAATATGGATACAAAAAACCATCTATGCATGCTTTAAACGCAGATACAATAATGTATATATAAAGATAAACATAGATAACAAGATTTTGAGATTATTGAAGTCGAGAAAGCAAACTAAAAAAGAAATAAAGCCAAAATTATAATGCTACCTAAATATTAATTAAATGTATTAATCTCTAACATTTTAGACTATTATTGCTCTTGTATTTTATTTAGCTATCATACTTGTTTTATTTATATTAGTTTATTATTTCATTTGGATGAATCAAATACAAACAAAGCAAATCTTTTTGGATAACAATTTTTTAGTTCAAACAAACTATTTTTGGATCATTACATTGCTTAAAGAAGTATATAATTATCAAATAATAAGAAATTCATTTACGATAACTATTTGAATTCCTCCTTTTATCCAAATATAACATAATTTAGATTCCAAGAATTTCTTGATGATATGGCAGTAACATCCCCTCTCTTATACTAAACAACAATAAGTGATATCTAACGCATTTTTGATGAAACATTATGCGATTTTTATTCTTACGGTACTAATATCAATTAAATTTTTAGATGAATCTGCAACCTACATCTACTATGAATAATTCTGTCCAGAAATATTAAATGGAGCCTTGAAAAGAGGATTAAAGCAATTCAATATACTATTATCATAAGTAGTAATAAAAGCTTTGAACCCATATGATGAAAGATATGATGATTTCAAAATAGACGACCTTGCTCAATACCAAATTTCATTTCAAATCATTTATGAAATATTTTAGAAGTCCTTTGAGATTTGGGCTTTAGATGCTGAGAATTTATTATCATAAACTTCAAATTTAAGTCTAGTCTCATTGTAATTATATCTAAATATTTTCAGCATCATTCAACTTTTAGTGATCATTGTCCTTTACTTTAGTTTACTGGAATATTATTTATTTACTAAGCTACAAAACGATTTCAATTTCAGTAAAAACTACTACAGATATTTCATGTTGAATTAAACTATGAATTAGGTGAAGACTATGAGAGTAGATATGATAAGAACTGGGTTATTATCCAAATGATACATTTATAATTATAGCACTTATTAGTCCAAATATTTAAATATTACAATTTTTATAGAGCATTTTACAATATTAATGAAAATCTATTATTCATTCAAAAAAATTTACATTCTACATTTTATATCTGATACTTAGATGCTTACTATAAACATTCATATAGTAATCTGAGCGCTTGATAATCTAATTCTGAACTCTGTTATTGTCCATGATAATTTTCAATAAAAAATACGCTTTCCCTGGGAATCTTCAGAGATTAGACTATAGATTCAATTCTGTAATCAACATATAATTAATAATCGTCATGATGTCTAAATTTATATTCTAATTTATCCAACTAAGTTAAGATTATAAATGGATTGTCATAACCCTTTTATTTGACAAGACTTAGAATTTATTAATAAAATTCTGTCTCTTCTTTTCCATTAGGAACCTTATCTAAACTACCATCAAAAACAATAAGGACTTAATGGGGAATATAGGTTCCGCAACTAATGATTTCTTGAGGGAATAACTCGCAGTCTTATTTCCAGAACTCCCATAATTTATAGGCATACCTATAAGTCCTTTATTCAACTAAACTCATATTTTTAACTTTTCCTTCGAGCATTAATTCCACTTATTTGTTTTCCTTTGAACTTAAGTGAATCTATCCTCTAGTATCGAGAATGTTGATTTAACAATTTTAAATTAAATGTGAATTCATTTTCGAAAATATTTAATTTTTAGTTGACTACAGTAAATTAATGCTTTAAAAATGCTTTGTCCCTTCATTGTGCAATAAATCTTTTATACACAATGCTTCTGGTAATGTTTGTGTTTAATTTAAACTAGTATTGAATGTTCTAATTAATGATGACTTTCCAGAGCCGCTGGGCCCAAAGAGTATTATATTGCATCTTTATAATTAATTAAATGTCTTTATCTTCTATCTCAGATCATCACAAGTCTTTTTATAAATTTATTCCTATCTTGTGGGAATCGGTTCATATTATGGTTATTGCTGATGAGTTTTAATAAATGGAGATCTATTAGTACCGCTTGAAGATCTTTTGGTGATTGACTATTTAGGTTTTTGTGCCTAATTAACGTATATCATATTCATTAATTGTTGAGTATATATTTTATAAGAAATATTAAAAATTTGTTAACTATTTAACTTACCTTAATCATTATATATATATATAGAAATCAAGTCATCGCTTATCATTTTCCCCATCAATTTTTATGAATTGAAATTGTAACGTAACTTAAAATAAATGCATCTATATAAATAAGTAGGTTTTAATAACTTGAATTATTATTTGTCCAATATAATTTACATTCAAATTTTCATCCTATTAATGGTTGATTTTTGAAATGCTAAGTAAAAAATGATGACTGTTTTCACATATTTTAATTTGAATCTAATAATTCCCGAAGTAGTTATTAACAGAATCTCAAAATTTAAAAATTAGTAAAAATATAAATAAACTGACGGTTAAGGGAAAAAAGGTAGATCATGTTATCTGAGTGTTTAAAGTTTGTACACAAAATCACATTTTGAATAGGTATTTTTTTCGTTTTTTAATGATTGAATTAATTTAGGAATTACTTAGCTAAATTTATTTTTCTATTCATAATGTAAATTTTAATTCAAATACTTAAGGTTTCAAAACGAAAAAATCCTTTTAGAATTTAGGTCGAGAGTGATAACATATCCAAACCAAATCGTAAAATTTAAATATGAATAATAATTAATCAGTTCATGATATAGGAGAGTAAGATGATGATCTTTCAACAATAAAGAAAACTGAAAATGAAGATTTTGTTTTGTAATATAAATAATGCACTGCGTAATCTTCCTCATTTGCAAAGAAACTTAAGTAAGGGTAATAGCTTTGGAAAGAATTCTACAAATAGGAATTGATTTATTAGAAAAAGAAGAATCCATAAGCAAATCATAATGAATTAACTTCATTAATTTCAAAAAAGTGGAAAAGCAAGAAATAAGATAAGAAGACTATTAATAAATTGAAATTGAAAATAAAACTAGAAAGTATTACTGACTTCGCTGCTTAAGCCAAGAATACTAAATAGATAGCTATACTTAATCAAGAAGAACAAAAAGATAATATTGCTGAAAAGCTTAAAACTTCAACTTTCAAATTAATTTATTTAGATAATATTTGTGAACTTAAGGGAGAGACAATTTTAGAAGCAATAAAAGGTAATCTTCAACTCATCTACATAAATAAATCTAATGATATTGAATTATAAGATATTTCTGATTAGGATAAATCCAAATCGACCAAAAGTTGTGCAGAACCCTAAGAACAGAAGGAAAGTGTGGTTATGTTTTTAAAGGATTCAGAAAATGAGCCTGTAAATGACGAGAATGAATCATATTTTGAAATAGCAAATAACATAATGAATTATTTATGAATATTTATGCAAATTAATATCTAATTACAAAACTATTGTGTTAACGATTAAAAGCGAATCTGAATGTCTGATCTTAATTTTAATATGAACTAAATTTTTTGTTGAGTGTGATGTGCATTACAAAGATTGAAAACTTATATTAAATTATATCAGATTATTGTTATGTAATAATTGATAAGTCAATCAAATAAAAATTGTATTTATGATTTTAATTTTAAGAGTAATAAATAAATATAATAATTGATGGACTAACAAGAATCAGCAAGATCAATTAACATAAGTTTATGATGAAATTATTATTAGTTTAGGTTCATCAAGATATTCTGATAAATTTTAGCCATAATTAATCCAGATGAATTAGAAGCAAATTTAAAAGAATAAGGAAGAAAGTTAAGAATTTAGTCCTATTTATGAGAAATCTTACGATGACATTGTTCAAGAGAAGCCATAGAGGTAAACTAGAGGAAATTTTAAAAAATCCCTAAATTACCATGTAAGAGAAATTTAAATTAATTTTAGTAAACCTCAATTAATCCACTAGAAAAGGTGTAAAATATCAGAGGTAATAAACTCGTGTAGCTGATAAAGCAAAAAAATTTATTATTGAAATTTAAAGAGAGATTATTTTAATTGGGACACATACATCCAAGGAACCCTAATGAAAAGCTGAGTCATTTTTTGGAAGAACAATATATTCATTAAAATCATCACCATTCTAGATTTACTTAATAAGAATAAAAATTCGAGCAGGGTATAATAGAGCAATATTAAAGTGTTGAAAATGTTTAATAAGGTATAAAAATACCAATCATAAATCCAACAGGGAAATTTTATCTCTTTTGGCAATTATTGAGATTGATACAAATAATGTTCTTGTTGTGGTGGGTTCCCTTTAAAATATCATTCAATCCCCCTAAAATGATTTCGATGTCATATATTGAAAATATGTTGATCTATCTATTTGCAGCAGATTTGCTTATAAAATTAAATAAAGGCATGATTGACTAAGGTTAAATTGTTTATGATAGGTTCAGAATATTGAAACATTATGTTATTTATGAATTATACGAGGATGCAATATATTTAATAACTTTGACACTTGTGATTGGTGGTGATCCCATAGCTATATCATTTTTCCCTGAAGTGATAGTTTTGATTTAGTTCACTTTTAATTTTATTAAATTGAAAAAGACCATAAATAGATATGGAGAGATGTTTGCAATTTAATCTACATTTACAGAATTGGTCAGTCTCTCATAATTAATAATACTCATATTCTATTTTGCACATTTTATGGCCTGTATTTGGTATTATGTAGGAAACATTAGTCAGGAATCATTCTCAAATTCTTGGATCCAATAATAGCACTTAGAATATTCGCCTTTGTTTCATAAATATGGATACTCTTATTATTGGGCAACTGCAACTATGGTCACAGTAGGATATGGCGATGTCACTCCTCAAAACATATATGAAGTAATTTGTGCAATCATTATGATATTTTTTGCTAGTGTTGTCTTTGCATTCTCAATAAATGCTATTGGAGTGATATTCTCAAATATTGACCTATAAAAACAATATTACAAAAGAAATCTAGTCTTAATAAATCAGTATATGAATTCAAATGAAGTTTCCTTGTAATTATAGAGCAGAGTTCGCAATTATTTGAAATACTATTATGAACAACAAGTGAAAGGTAATAACACTGAGATTAATTCTATCATTGAGAAGTTGTCATATAATCTAAAGCAAGAACTATTGGAAGATGTATAGATAAGAGCAGTCACATGTGTTGACTTCTTCACAAAGAACTTCTAATCATCAACAATTCAAGAAATTGCTTGTAGAATGAACATCTAACAATTTACACCAAGAGAGATCATATTTTAATAAAACTCTGTGGATGAACACTCGGTTTACATAATCTAAAAAGGAGAAATCTAGTTAATTGATGATAAGTCAGGCAAAATTATATCCAAACTTATTAAAGGCTAATGTTTTGGTGAAATAGAATTCTTAACTACTTAGAAAAGGTAATACAAAGCTATAAGTACTACATTTAGTTCAATTTATAGAATAACAAGGGAGATGTTTCTTGATATTATTTCTGAAAATTCAATAGATTTTGAAAAATATTGTGAAATGAAGGATAAGGTAATATTTCAATATGAAGATCTACCAGTCAAATGTTTTGGTTGTGATGGTGATCATTTGTTATCAAATTGCCATTATCTAACCTACAAACCAGAAAAAGAGATCTTAATAAAACGATAATTGTATCATTCTAGATAAGAAAGATCTGAATTTCAAAGAAAGAAAATTAGATATTTGAGAATATTTAAATAAAATGAAGAACATGAACAACCTCAAAAATTATCAAATAAACAAATAGAACATGAATTATCTCTTATCTCTTAAGAATCAATACATAAGCAGGAATCTAATTTAACAGGCAGTGAACACTAAAATAACATATATAATAATGAAGAAGTCGCTCATTAAATAAAAAAGCGAATTTCATTATGGATAACTAATCCAGATCAACCCTTCATTGAATAACAAAGTATTTAAAAATCGTTAAACTAGAGTCTTTATAGAAAACTAATCGGCACAATAGCGAAACGCCTACTCATAAACCTACTAGAAAGTCTTTATTCAGTTCATCTCAGGATCAATATTCCAAAAGACATATGAGTAATTAATTGCTTTAAATTAATGAATAACAATAATTAATGAGTTCTTCAAATAATTCGCAAACTAAAACCAACAAATAATAGAATTTTAATTAGTTGGAGAATTTGTAATCATACCATACATTCAATTATGAATTGGATAAAATTGAAAGCTTTCAAATTTATTTTCCTTAGAACAACGTTTAAAATGTTATTAGTACGTTTCAGAAGTAGCAAAAGCTTTCAAAGTTCACAAAAATATCATTAGCAAGTAATAAATATCGATTCATATATGTTTAAAAAAAACCAATTTAATCATTGACAAAAAAAACTATTCTCAATGTCAACAGCTAAATTTGATTAAATTACAACATATGTCTAATTTTATATAAGAGAACATCTTTGATAAAATTATGAAATATTAGTTAATTATTTTAATTATGTCATTCTTAAATTTTGAATTAAAATAAAACACTCATGATTACGAAAAGGATAAATTAGGTCCAGATAAAACTTCCAATATGATCAATCCTAAATAAGGGTCAAATAGCGAAATTTAATTTTATTCCGAACTAAGTGTTATAGATAGCAATAGGCCAGTGCAATAGTCAAGCTTAATAAGGCCTTTAGCACAAATTAAAAAGGAATCCTCAGGAAGATAACTGAAATTTAATGTAAAGTTAATTTTGAGTAAACTTAGAATTCATAGAAAACTGTTAAAATTGAGTAAAGTGCCAATAAAATTTCCAATTTTCGCAAAGTGATCCATCAGAATGAAGAAACCATAAAGGTTGTTTAAACTAAATTTTTGAATAAGTTATTAGAGGCAGCAAATATATGGAGAAAAGATATATTCGATTACAATAAGGACGTTATAAATAATATATTTTCTTATGACTCAAAGGAGTAGAATAATGGAGAAATAATCAATTCTCATTAGGGAATTTTAAGCCTAAAAATTGAAGTCTTATTACCTACTTAACTGTTTGTAAAAATTTGGGATCTGATGGCAATAATAATAATTGCGATAACATTATGGTTTTCATCATTCGTAGCTACATTTGACTTATTTTAAAATAACTTCTACAAAATCGTAATTTACATATTCATCGCATTCTTTTTTATAGATGCTTTTATAATCTGTCATAAGGCCATTATTTTATAGGGAGAACTGATGTTAGATAAAAGAATTATAATTCAATAATATATAAAGGGCCATATTTATGGAGATATCATAAATTGTTTAATTTGGATAATTTAACTATCTCATATTGAGGATATGCATGCAAGACAATTGCTCTCATTGATCTAGACAGTGTTTATAATCATTAAATTATACAATCGTTTAAACAATTATATCGATTGTTTATACATGAGTGGCAGTTTGAGTGAGTTGATCGATTTGATCATTTTGATCAATTACATATTTTTTTGTGTTCATATATTTGCATGTTATTGGACATACATAGGATTTGCAACAGAAAATGAAGGCATCAATTGGCTGATAAAAAACTCAGTTGAAAATAAGGGACATTGGGTTTAGTACAATACGGCAATGTATTGGGCAACCATGACAATGGTAACAGTTGGATATGGTGATGTAACAGCTGGAAACTAGTATGAAATTTTGTATTCTAATTTCGCTATGTTTATCAGTAGCTTAGTATTTGCATATTCCATGAATTCGATTGGAATCATCATAAAGAACATCTAAGTGTCCTCAAGTTTCTACAAGTATGTATAAAAAGAATTCTTAGGAAAAACTTAATCTTAATGAATACTTATATGAAAAATAATCTTGTTTCAGATTCCATTTAAAATAGAGTGAGAAACTTCCTGAAATATTAAGCAGAAAATAACCAACAAGCCAATGCACAAGATGTAACATTAGATATCTTATTGTTAGATTCATAATATTATTGATGAGTTTCCACCTTTACTTTAGGACGAATTAAAATAAGATATTAGATTGAGGATACTCAAATAAATTAAACTTTTTGATATCTTTACAGAGAAAATTAAATATGCCGCTGCAAACAAATTGGAATATGGCTCTTGTATTCCTAATGATGTGTTATTTGATAATTAGATCAATAACGATAATTCTTTGTAAGACTATATATTAAATATAAAGATATTTCATAGAGAAAGGAGAAGTGATGATCTAAGAGAGTGTGACTAAGAAATAATTGGAAACATTTAAATCAGGAGACTGTTTTGGTTAATACTAATTTATTACGAATAGTTCTCTACCAATAAGAGCTGTGAGTCAGTCTTTTACATAGGTCTATAAGATATCTAGAAGTGATTTCTTAAAGGTTTTGAATACTAGTTCAATCGATTTTGAAACTTATCATAATATAAAAGATAAGTTACTTCATGGTCATGAAATGAGCATTATAAATTAGAAATGTAACATCTGTTCTTCCTTTACTCACATAAATGTGTTTTGTCCTAAGATTAGCTATAGACCTGACTTAGAGAGATTGATTAAGTCAGAGTACTTTGTGAAATAAGAGAGGAAATAAATCACTAGAATAGATAGACAAAAAATCAATTCTTTAGGAGATTATGAGAACATATTGATTTCAGTAAATTAATATCAGAAACAAGAGTTTAATCTGTAATCTTAAAACAATTATGAGAAAACATCTTAAGATCAAAATGATAGCTAATTCCACTAAAATAAAAAAAATAATTAATCTAGTTTATAACAATTAGCACGTTAATAAAGTGATTAATGTAAATTAATTTAATTATATTATATTAGAGAATTTCATCACATAAAATTCCATAGGATCATAGTTTGTTAAACAACAATCTAAATAGTTCGTTTTTTAAAAGTCTAGAGAAATATAAAATCTTGAAAATATTCTAGATTTAGAAAATGTGGTCGTTTCAGGGCCAGTTGCCTAGGCATAGAAATTAACAACGAAATATGCATTTTAAACCTCCGATTTAATTGAAGATCAATTGCAAATTCACTTTTGTGACATTGATATTGCCTTAAAATCATAAATTTATTTGCCCTAAAATCATATCTCAGTCGTTATTGCGTAAAATAATTAACGGTGTATTAAATAATAGTAAAAATGGGATTTAAATTATAAATACACGTTCTTTTATCGAGTAGCTCGATTGTGTAAATTAGAGAAGCTAGTAAGTCAAAGTAATCTAAAAAAAAAAAGATTCGTCATGAAGAATATATAAAAAAAAGAAAAATAGTGATTTTATTTACTTAATTTAATATTTTAAGAATTGGACATTTCGTTTTACTTCTCGATAAATGGATTAATAGTTTTAATTCTCAATATTAGATTATTTGGCTTTCATTATTTCAAATATTATTATATTAAAGTATGTCCAGATTTTACAACTCTAACAATGATGAAATTCTTTCTTCTAAAATTATAATTGAAGGAGCCACTCCTCATGTTGATCCTAAGATTATATCTAACTCGGATATACAATTCTAAAGTGAAATTAGTAATATGGAAAGCATGAGATCCATAAATCAAGAGACTAAAAAAAAAATTAAGCTCATTTAGAAGAATTCTTAAATTTTTTCTCTCAAATTTCAAGTAACAGTACTTTTTTAACTTAAGCAACCTGCTCTAATAAATAGTAAAAAATAAATCTAACACAGCTTATTTAAGATTGACAACAACCAAGATGGTAAATTAAAGCAAGTTTTAAATAAGTAGATGTTAAAGAAATTCAAAGATAATTTATTATAAAACGCACATATTTTATCTCAAAAAGTGTTGTAGGAGAAAAAACCTCTATTAAATTACTTATTTTTAGATTATGTAACATAAGATGACAAGTAATTAAAAAAAAATAAACTCATAAATAATATAGAGAAACTTCTATTCTGCTAAGTTTTCTTACCATAAGACAATTTTGTGAAATATTGGAATTTATTTAGCATTCTATTTAGCTTTTTTATACTATGGTTTTCACCATTCATTATTTCGTTTTAATTATTATAAAGCTCCAGTGTTTAATAAACTATAGTATTTATATTCATTTTTTTATTGGTTGATGGATTAATTACTTGCAATAAAGCATATCTTCAACAAGGAGAAGTAACAAATTTTACTATTAAATAGCTAGTTATCAGTAGACGATAGATTATAAATAATTACTTAAGAAATCAAGTCTTAAGTGACTTTTTGAATCTTTTCATTTGGATTTTGATGTATAATGGAATAGAATCCTTCCAGATAATTTAAATTTTATCAATATTTTAGATCATCATCATAATAAACACTGTGTATAAAAAAATCAATAATTTTGTCGATTATTTATACTTGAATGGTAACTTAAGTGAAGTCTTGGATCTAGCATTTTTAATAATCTCATTATATTATTTTGTTCACATCATAGGCTGTCTTTGGCATTATTTGGCAGTCTTAGGAGAGTAACTAAACCAAGTTTCATGGATCCAGAAGTATTCCCTTGAAAATCAATCATCTCTTGTAAAATATGACTATGCTGTATACTGGGCAACAATGACTATGGTGACAGTTGGATATGGTGACATTACAGCATCAAATCCTATTGAAATTGTGTTTTCAAATTTTACGATGTTTATTAGTAGCTTTGTGTTTGCTTATTCAATGAATTCTATTGGAATTATAATAAAGAATCTCTATGATGTAAGAAATTTATACAAGTAAAGTATGTCATTAATTATAAAGAAGGTAATTGATCTTAATTAATGCCTACATGAAGAACAATTTGGTTGAGGACTCTATATCCAATAGAGTTAGAAATTATCTAAAGAATTAAGTTGATCATGAATCTAAGAACAATTAGATTGAAGTATCAATCAAAGTAGTAATAATAGGCTTAACAAATCATTGACAACCTACCTCATGGATTGAAAGATGATGTGAACATCAACATTAAGACTAGAATATTATCAAATATGAAATTGTTAGTAAGCAACTTCTCGAAGCAGACTCAATCTCAAATAATTCATAAGCTTGAATAGGTTAGTTTTATACCTAATGATGTTATTTATGATTCTGAAGGATTAAATTTAGATTAGTATCTGTAAGACTTTATCTCTAAAAATATAGCTATTATATAGATTAAGGCTCTGCCAGTCTTGTAGAAGTAAGAACCTAGAAAATTGTTTAAGAATATAAAGAGGGTGATACTTTGGGAGAGCATTCATTTATAAGTGGGTTGCCACAAAAATTTAAACTAATTAGCACGAGTTTCTGTTAATTATATAGAATTTCTAGGTAGGATCTTTTGAAGGTGCTTTAAAATAATTAGAAAGATAAAGAAATATTCTACTCTTTATAAGATTAATTACTATATCTCTCTGATTATAGTTTAATAAACAAGAAGTGTAATTTCTGCCATAAATTTGATCATTAAAATAGTGATTGCTTCATAATCTCATACAAACCCAATCTGGAAAAAATAATTAAGATGCAGGAATTCTTAATCTAACCAAGAAGTTAGCTGAATAGAAATGCCCGTTAGAAGCTTAAAGTAGTAAATTAAATCTAAGTACTATTATTTTAAATTAAATAGGGTATTTAAAGTACTATCTTATAGTTTTAATAAAGTGAAATCATATCTAATCAAAATGACTCTTTAACAATAATGAGTGGAACCAAGAGAATAAAGTAGTATTCTACTCACAGATAAAGCGATAATAAAATAGAATAGCCAGAATCATCTTCTGTTAGTGAACAATCTCCGGATATATAGATTGAGAAAATGGCTTATCGAAAACCCTCTTCGAATTTTACCGGAAAATTTAATATATAAAACCTTCAAAGCATAGAGAATAAAGATGCGTAAAGGAAGATATCAATAGCAATATTGAAAGAACAAACCTTAAATCCAGAACACCCAAGTTCCTAAATCATTCAACTAAGGTCTATCAAAAATCTTTCAAATCCAGCTATATTAGAATATGAAGAACATATCAAATAGATAAAATTTGCAACTATTGATATTGATAAAGGCTATGAATTTTAAAACTATTTGCCATAAAATAATCTTTAGAATGTCATCCTAAATTACAATAAACAAAAAGCTAAATTTATACCAATTTATTAAAAAAGCATAAATAAATCGTTGAAATACACATTTTATTTTAAAATTGCTAAATTGGCATCTTAAATGAGAATGATAGCTGCTCCAATAACAAGGAGACTACTCAAAGGTCATCAAATGAAAAAGCATTTACAAGATTCTTGAATACGCTTCTGATCAAATTATGAATCTAAATATTCTATTAAATAATTACAAAACCATTCATTTAAAATATTCCACTCTTTAACTTATATATTCTTATTGCACTTAAATTTCTCTAATCTATTATCACTGTCATTGGCCAATATGTATCAAATTTTAGGAATATTTCTTTAAATTTTATAATTTATTATATGCATATAATTTTAGAAAATAATAGTCGTTTAAATTATGTATAATTATTTTCACTATTTAAAGTCAAAACAAACAAAAAGTGAAAGAATTAATTATTATTAGAAAATTTAATGTTCACTCCTCCAAACTTTGCGGCTCATTCAGCCCTAAATAAAATATCTAAAATCATGGCCAGAATATTTTAGTTATAAGAAAAACTAAAAATAGAAAACACTGTCGAATTCCCTAAGTCAAATTAAGTAAGAATCTCAAATTAATTTTAGAAAATTAGTAAAACATTAAAGAACATTTATCTGATGAACCTAGAGGATGAAACAATTATCCTCGCCTTTTATTTTGTTGATCAGATCACTAAGAAATTAAGAATTTTTCTTAACTTAGAAAATAGTACTGGAATATTAATTGGGGCTATTATAATCGCTGATAAGATTCTTAATGACTATCCCAGAAATATTGATAAATATTAGCTGGCTAGTGGACTCAAAAAATAATAACTTATAGAAATAGAAAAATATTTCTTAGAAATATTGGATTACAATTTATATGTTACAGAAGAAAATTTTGAAAAGTATCAAAAAAGAGTACAAGAATACTGAGAGAGGTTTTTACTAGTGTTGGTTACTTTTTCTTATTTTCCTTGACATTTAAAATTACACTATGTTTCTAAATTATATATATATACATTCTAATTAATCATCTCTATGTTACTACCTGAGGGTTAATTATTTAAAATTAATTAATGGCAATCCATATTTTTTAGATTTATCAAAACCTTAGGTGGGATTGCTTTATAGATAGTATAAGTCTGATCAAAATATGAGAATATGAACGAAGTAATCGATGAGTTAGATTTGGTAAAAAAACTTAATTGACTGATACTAATATAGAGAATAAAAGGATAACTTCAGATTATTGATATTTTCAAAAGGACTATTCAATATTTTAATGTTAATTCAACATCTACTACAAAACCTATCTCTTATTCCACATATACAGACTAATAATTTAAAACTAAATGTATAGAGCCTTATTTAAATATTTTATCTACTTAAGAAATCATAAAAACAAATAAAAAAAGCATGTAAATAGAATGGTTTTATCTACTTTGAACATATCTTGCATATTATATTTAATATATATGACGAGAATTTAAACTTGAAATAAAACATTATTAAGGAGGAATAGGTAATAAAATTAAGGAATAATTATTATTCAGTTTTGAATCATAATTTATAATCTACTTTAAAGTATCAATAATGGTAGAACATGAATCAACAATCTAATTGTTCTGAATATTAGTTACTAGTAACTGTTATTTCTAATTCATAAGAATTGTTGAATTTTTATATAGATCTTATAAATATCGAATTTTTAATTGTTTTAACTTTCATTATTTGTAAGTCAATATTCTTATACTCTATTAATGCTTATCATCTTTTTTGTGGTTGTAAAATAAATATAATATTTTGCATCTGTATTTTCATCTGTACAGTATGTCAGTTCTAGACTGTTTTCTTAAATAATTATCCAAATTATTCAATAATTAGAGATGCTTAAAAGAATTTATTACAATTAAAATAAAATTCTCTAAAAGTATCAATTCCCTGATGAATTAGACTAATTCTAAATTAGAACGCCAATTGATATCTCCTAAACAATAAGGTCAGCTTCCAAGTCTATACTATGATTATAGTGCAAGGAAAAAATAAAAATTAAAAACTTACTTTCGATAGGAGAAATGTATTTCCATTAGTCCAAACAAATAGATAATTAAAACATAAAGGGATCTCTCGAAGAAAATAGAATCTGAAAGGAATTCTGAAGTTTATTCATTTGAAGATGAAGTTAGCAGATCTGCTCGCTTTTAAAGAAAATCAAGACTGCATTAAAGAAATAAAATCTTTAATCATCCAATTATAAACAACTAGCCTTTGTAAACAGATACATAAAATGAAACTGAAACTCCTTATTTCAAGGATAAGGACTCATCTATTAGTAAGTCTGACAACGAGAATGAGGAGAAAAATGAAAATAAAATTGATTTAAAACTCGAGGGTGAGACTGGCAAAGCTCTTAAGTAGATAAGTCATAAAATAAGTAAACATTTTTTCAT
This sequence comes from Paramecium octaurelia, assembly GCA_905182995.1. Classification (NCBI taxonomy): domain Eukaryota; phylum Ciliophora; class Oligohymenophorea; order Peniculida; family Parameciidae; genus Paramecium; species Paramecium octaurelia. The sequence continues at coordinate 350,675 of CAJJDP010000040.1, forward strand.
TAAACTTAGATCAAGAATTAAATAATTCATTTTATCATTTTATAAAAAAATCAGAAAAAATGAAAGATTTGATTCTAAATTTTTAACAAAAGGATAATCTGAGTTTAATTCATTATTATTGCTTGAATGATAGTCTATTTCCTAAAAGAATCGAACTGAGTAAGCAAGATGTAAAAGAAATTAATTTATCAGATTTGGGGTTGACTCCAAAATATATTCCATTGATTCGGAATTTATTAAACTCGAAACGAGATAAAAATATTAAATCAATTGATATCAGTCAAAATAAAATTAATGAATGGTCATTAAAGTTATTAATTGATGTTTTCCCTTTAAAAGTCAAAACCATTAACTTATCGCTTAATTAATTAAACCGTAGAGGTGCAGTGCTACTGTCTGAACATTTGAAAAGCTTTGAAAAGTATAATACAATTATTACTCAGTCTGAGGTTCTTGAATTTAAAAGGAAATCAAATAGGGGATACAGGAACTGCAACTGTATTAGAGACATTGAGATCAAGTTTGAAAATCAAAAAATTGAATTTATCAGATAATGCAATCTCTGATGTAATTTGCAACGATTTAAAAGAGTTCATCATGAAAAACTAATCCATTTAAGTGCTGAGTCTGAATTGGAATTAATTGGGCCCCGTTGTTGGATTATCAATAGCCAAAGGCTTAAATTACAACAAATCTATTAGGGTAGTAGACTTAAGCTATAACAAAATTGGATAGGGTGACAATAACTATGAATGTATTAAGGAATGGTGTTCATTGTTGAGCAATACTTACACAGAATTGATTCACCTAGATCTCTCTTACAATTAATTTAATGAGAAATAACTCTAATTAATCAACTATTCAATTCTGAAGAATTCTCGTTTATATGGGTTACACGTTGAAGGAAATAAATGTTTGGCTCATGTAGACCCATTAGGGTTTATATAATTCCCCTAATAAATCAAAGGAAAGTAAAGTATGCAACCAAAGCATTAAAATATCGATGGTGTTAACTTCATCCCAATGTTAAACGAAAATGAGAATGGATCTGATTGTTGTTGGATTTGTTAAGGCTGGATGGAGTATCATTTTATTTATGAACCTGAACCTGAAGAATCTAAAACTGATTCCATATATTTGCACCTTGATTTTTTAGAGTAAGAATATCGGAATTTATTTTAGTTTCAAGCCAATATCTATGACAACAAGTAAAGAGTTATGGAAATAGATAAGTAATAAGTTCAATAATAATGCTGTTTTGGAAGACATAACAACAGGAGAAATAATTCATTAATTAAAGCATGCATTTAGTGCTGGTAAGATAATTACTATGACTGCCATAAATGATGCTTACACTGAGGATAAGAAGATGAAGGATGACATGAAATCAATATTATCTGAATTGAATTCAAAGTTCTTTTTCACTTCTTATTAGATGTGTCCTCCAAATTAAAAAATACTTTACTTTTTTTCCAATCCCACTGGAAAAGGAATATTTATAAATCCCAGATTTCCAACAATATAATTGTAAACTGCTGAAAATATTGAATTGATTATGGACAAAGAGAAAGTATTTTTTTATCCTGATGGGTCTCAGATCTCATTATCTTAAGTGGATCAAGTGAATTATTTTCAAACTAAATAAATGCTTGTTATTGATTAAAAGAATTAATACAAGCCTTTAGTAAAAGTCATTCCTCGATGTTTAGAAAATAAATATTTTTTAAAGAGATTTGCTGTTGATGCATCCAAACAAAAATCTAATTTGATTTATTGGTAAAAGGAGTAATCAGCCTTTAAATCCTATTAAGGAGACACCGAAGATGTCTTGGATGAGTGTTTTCAATTTGATTGGAATTGTATGGGCATTTAACACTTTTTAAAATCAGAATAGGAAATTGAAAAAGTTCTTTAGATTATGAGATTTCACTATCCAAAACTAAAGGATATTTATAAGTATTATTCAAGTTTTGGATATAATGCTAACAAATAACACAATGGCTATCAGGTTGAAACCTTCTATATTCCTATTGATTTAATATACGAGCTAACTCAAGAATTACTACCACAGGGCATATCTTTTGAGGATTTGTAATCTCAAGTGAAGTAAATCAAGTATAATTGTGATTCGAAGTTCATATATAATCCAGAGAAAGGATTTGTTCGATATCAATTTATAGAATTCATTTTTAGAATAGCTTTGTTGGTGACGAGATTGAAACAGAAGCCTAAACTGATTGTAGACGAAGTTTACAGAACATTTTAAGTTTTAACAGAAAGATTTGCAGCCTTTGATAATTAATAAAAGTGGAGAGAAGAACGCTTATGGACAAAGGAGTGTGGCAATTTAATTTACATAAAATAAGGGTTCATTTAGAGATTGCATGATTATGCAGCATCAATTAAAAACAAGAAATGGTCATTCAAGTTGAAGTGGATAGCATTGACGGAATTTCTAGACTTTTGCAACTAAATGGGATTTCAGTAATTTTTGAGTGAAAATCAACTAAAAATCATCTACAATTTCTCAATGCAAACTCACCAAGATGAATTGACTTAAGATAGACATTTAAGGATGTCCACCGTAGAATTTACAGAAGCCTTGGCAAGGATAGCTGAGTTCATTAGTCCCAGCGGAAATGAGATTGATAATGCAGCCATCAATAGATTGATCCTCCCATTGCATATTAAATTGGAGAACCTTCTAACTCATATCTATGTTACTTTAAGGATTCTTAAGTATTTATAATTATATATAAAGAGTGAATAACTTCGAGAGTTTTAGTATTTACTTTAGCTATAATTCTAATGAGATTTTACCTAAACCCACTGAGCTCCAGTTAGATTATTATGAATGTACAACCCATGAATTGAGAATTTATAATGCTCTATCTTATTTGAGTAAGGCTTAAATTATAATTAATTAGAAATGTTTAAAACCCCTTATTTGCATCCAAATTATAAATAATTTTTGGAAATACCTTTCCAAATGGTTTAACTTCTCAAGTCTAAGAGAAGTATGGTTGAAAGATAGATGACTCAAAAATAGAAGCTCTTAAAGTTGAAGGCTACATTATAATTACTGTGATTATCATTTTTCATATGTTAATTAATTATTTATAAACAAATGAAAAATAGCGTTGAGAGATCCAAATGCTCGCTTCCTAGATTGAAAGATTATTCAAAGGAGAAAGCAGAGAAACTTAAATCCTTTTTTCGATCCAATAGAAGTATCTCGGAAAATAAAATTATTCAAAGCAAACTAAAAACATCTAAATTGCTGTATAATAATGAATTTTCTGACGATAATAATGTGATGGCATATTATATGAAGAGCAGTGAAAAACTAATTGAAATGAGACAGATGATTAACAGCACTTCAGTAATATCAGATCAAGAGGAAACTAAAAGGAAGAATTATCCTTTGGGGTTGTTAAAGCACAGTTTTTCTCCTTTTAAATAGATGAAAACTGATTCTGAAGTCGAGTAAATTAGGGACGAAGAACCAAAGGATATGAATGAAATGGATTAATAGTCATTTTAGAAGGAATAAAGCCAAAACGAGGATTTAGATTACGACATGTTAAGCGAGGAAAGCAGCTGTGATGAACCGACGAGGTTTGATGGGATTGAGTTACAATAGGAAATCAAGAAAATTCAGCATAAATTACGTAAATTTTATGTTTGATAAATAGATTAGGAAATTGATTAATCATACTTTTACTTCATTAAACGACAAGATAGGTTAAAAGATTTGGCGATAAATTTCAATAAAAAAAATGTGGATCCCATAAATTTCTATTGTCTCAATGATAACATTTTCCCAAAAAGAATAGATCTTTCGAATTGTCTTGTAAATAACAAAGAAATGCATTTTTCTGATCTTGGATTGACTGAGAAATATTTTCCTTTGATCAAAAATTTATTGCAGTCAGTGAAGAGCAGGGCAGTCAAATAACTATTCTTATGTAATAATCAATTAGACGACAAATCATTATTGTATTTGATTGAGGGATTTCCCATAGCACTAAAAGAGATCAACTTGGGAAACAATGTTTTGGGCAAAAGAGGAGCAAGTATCATTGCTAATCAAATATCGAAATTCTCAAATTTGAAAACTCTCAATCTACAAAATAATCTATTAGGTGATAAAGGAAGTTCTCTATTGCTTAGTAACATACAAAAAAACATGACTATTAAAAGGCTAAATTTATCTGAAAATTAAATTACTGACTCTTGTTCGACTGTGTTTTATTAATTTTTATTGTAGAATAGCTTTATTGAAAATTTGGTGTTGAATTGGAATCAACTGGGTCCCATTACGGGAACCATGATAGCAAAAGGCCTACAATAAAATAGGTCAGTAAAGGTTTTAGATCTTAGTTACAATCATTTAGGATAAAATGAAAGAAGTAATTGCATCCAATGTTGGTGTGAAGCAATAAACAACTCACAATTCTCTTTAGTCCATTTGGATATTTCATATAACCAATTGAGTGAGAAACAGTTAAGGTAATTCAGCCAAGCTTTGTTAAAAAATAACGGGTTGTATGGATTGCATATTGAAGGCAATAAATGTTCTGCAAAGGTGGATCCTTATGGCTTCATCCAATTTACTAATGATAAAGAAGAATTTAAAGTAGTATAATAAAAAAAAAATGTTATAGATGGAGTAAACTACATTCCAATGTAGGGGGATAGTGTATTTGGGAATGATTGTTGTTGGATTTGCTAAGGGTGGATGGAGTATCGATTCCAATACAATCCAGAAAATGATAGCAATCAGGATCCAATCTTTATCCATCTTGATTTCCTAGAGTATTATTATATTTAACTATTAGTTATTAGCCAATCCCAATGACCAGTAGTTATGAATTGAGACAATAATTGATTGAAGCATCTAAAAGAAAAAGTAGTTACCAAGATCTGACGACTGGTGAAATTATACACCAACTGAAATAATTGGTCAACAATGAAAAAAGGATCACCTTAGCAGCAATAACAGAAGCCTACACTGAGGAAACTAGTAAAAAGAGCGAAGAAATTACTAAACAAATGATCTAAGAATTAAGTAGGTTTTACTATACTACTTATTAAATGTGTCCTCCAAAGAAGAAAATATTGTATTTCTTTTCCAATCCTATTCGGGAAGAATATTTCATTGATCCCAGAGTCATGACTATGCCAGCTCCTTTGGACAATTTAATACTCCAAGGCAAAGATCCTAAGCATTCTATTCACATATTCTAAGATGGAACTAAATTGGCTTTTAAGAAAATACAATTTGTTAATTACATATATTCAAGACAGGAATACATAATTGATGACAAAGATAACTATAAACCTTTGATTAAGGTATTCCCAAGGTCATCATAGAAGAAATATGTTTTGAGAAGATTTGCCAACTTTTTAGTCAGAAAATAAGCTCATCTCATTAAATGGAATAAGGAAGATTCCATTTTCAGACCGTATATCGGAGATACTGAGGAATTATTAAATGAGTGTTTTGAATATGATTGGAATAGTAGTAAAATTAGTAGATTTGTTAAAAGTGATTACGAAAAATTAAAATTGAGGGAATATTTCAGATCTAATTATCAGCTTTTGAAGGATGTCTACAAATTTTATTCTAGTTTAGGTTATCAGCCACCCAACTTTGATGTGTTTTGTATATAGATCCCTTAATACATGAAACTAGTTAATAAATTAGCCATTATTGATGGGGATTTGTTAAAATAGTAGGATGTTGAAATCGATATTGTTTCATTAAAGAATAACACTGATCCTAAGTTTATTTATAATCCTGAAAAAGCTTTAGTTAGATACCAGTTTTTGGAAATGTTCTTTAGAATTGCCAATGACAAATATATAAGAAATGAAATTTATAAGAGTTATGCCGATGCTCTCTTTAGGCTACTGAAGGAATTTAAGGAGTAGTATGAATACTTTGACACTATTTAAGAATGGAGAACTCAAAGATTGTGGACACGGGAATGTGATCATCTATTGTAAATTAAAATGCCATTTGTAAAGAAGCTTTATGATTATGTCACTGATATTGCTAATAGAAAGTGGTATTTCAAATTAAAATGGATTTCAATCAGAGAATTCAAAGAGTTCTGCAGATAATTCAATCTTAATGAATATTTATCAGAGAAACAATAGGTCATCATCTACAATTTCTCAATGATGACTCAAGTGGATGAATTGACATTAGATAGAAATATAAGAATGACTTTTATTGAGTTCGTTGAAGCATTGGGACGCATAGCCGAGAGGATCAGTGCTGCTCCTATCACTGATGTAGCTGATAACTACACTCTATTATAGAGATAGCTGTTGCCTTTGCATATCAAGTTAGAAACCCTATTGACATATTTATATTACTAAATGAAGCAAAAAGATATAGAATATGAGCAGTTTTGTGATTTATTTGTATATTTCAAGCCAGATCATTCGCCCAAGATTAGCATGCCAAAAGTAGATAAAAATAAGAAACCTGAAAAAGATCAGGACTATCACAACGTAATTTCTTCATTCACACTTTATAATGCAGTCTCGTATTTAAGTACTTTATTCCATTAGTTTAAGATTAGAATAAATTGCCCTACTTGAATCCAAAATATAAGCAATTTTTAAAGCAAAATGTAATACAAACTGCTCCCATTCGCCCTTTTCAACATATTTTTTAAAGCGATAGAATACGAAAACCAAGAGTGATGCCAGATCCTTATATTTTGGAATAAAGATCAAATCAACTCCAGTAGAATAAACAGTAAAGCCCAAATATGTAAACAACTCTCTCTTAAAATGCATGATTATATTTTATTTTATATAAACATCCCTCAAAAGCCAAAATAAACTTAAAACAGAAAACATGTATATGTTGTAATACTTAAAACTCAATTCAAATGTGCACATTATCTCTATTTAAACTCTTTGCATACTTTTTCAATGATTCCTTAATGAATTCTTTGTTCACACTATTTGGAATTTGTGGTAAATGTTTCCTGATTTCATCATATTTCTAAATTAATTCAAGTGATGTATCATAATTAGCTTATACTAAAATGTATGCAATCGATTTTAGATTTTTCAGAGAGTAGAATAAATCTCCAAAATATCCCTCCAATTCTTCTGGATCTTCTAATTATTTGACACTGCTCTCAATGTTGTGATTCAATTGACGCAATTAAGAATTTTCATCTGAATATCTCTCTAATGTAGAGGACGGAACATTCATTAGTATATATAAGGGTTATTGTTTAAATCCATTTTTTTCTAATTCTTTAAGCAAATTGTATTCTTAGTAATAATAATAGCGAATGTCCTTTTGAAACGATATGACCAATAATTAATCAATCTATTTAATGGTAGCCAATTTAAGTGGATTGGATGTTGTTTAAATAACCTATCCAACCTCCTAAGATTTTTAAAGATGCTAATCAATGAATATAGATGCTGGACCATATTAAGCAATGATTATGCCTTAACTTTGACTTAATATGGAATTTGGTAATTTTATTTCAAGAAAAGAGAAACTGATTACTTCTTAATCTTCGGATTAATCCTGTTATAACTCTTAAAATTCTTACATAAAAATAATGTAATTCTTATAAAACTAAATCTCATTTTACAAAATTGATTAACATAGAAATCTACAAAAATGAAACAATAATTTCATTAATCAGATGAACTACATACAAAAGTGATGGCATTGTCTAATTTACAACCTAAAAAAACTGAAAAATTAATTGCGGAAATTGAGAAACCAATCAATATTCCTCCCCTACCTGAAGGGTTCAAAGTAAACATTACTGTAATTATATTCTAAGGTAGAACCACCACAATTTGATACAAGTAAACGTTTGAATAAACTACCAAAATAATGGGATTTACCATAAGAATTATATAAAAAGCATTTACCAAAATATAATATTGGTACAATTGTTAGAATTTAAGAATTACTAAATGCTGGAGATAGGTATCAATTCTTTATAAATGATTAGTTACATCGGCTAAACAGTAACTATAGCTGGTTGGGCTAGAACTGTAAGAGCCTAAAAGAATTTATGTTTTGTGGAGTTAAATGATGGAACTAGTTTTGCAGGGTTACAAATTGTAATTTCTGATAAAATAAAGAACTTTGAAGATATCATTAAGACTAATGTGGGGTTCTCCTTAAAGATGACAGGAAATATAGTTTAAAGTCCTGCCAAGGGATAATTGATTGAAATGCTAGTTGATGATAATTTAAAACATGAAGTTATAATAGTTGGATATGCTGACCCCCAAGAATATCCAATGGCTAAAGGAGCTTAAAAACCTGAGACTTTAAGATAGAAGGCTCATCTTAGACCGAGAAGCAACTTCTTTGGTTCTGTTACACGTATAAGAAATAACTTGGCTTATGCAACACACATCTTTTTTTAAAATAATGGATGCCTATATATACATACGCCAATTATAACTGGTAGCGATTGTGAAGGGGCTGGAGAAATGTTCAAAGTTACTACAATATTTGACAACGATTTGAAGAAGGTTCCATAAATCAATGGCAAAGTGGATGTCACACAAGATTTCTTTAAAAAAGAAACCAAACTTACTGTGTCTGGTTAATTATAAGTGGAGGTATTTTTATTATACTCTCTAGAATTTTTGTGTTAGTATGTCAAATGTTTATACTTTTGGGCCTACCTTCAGAGCTGAAAAAGCTCATACTCATAGACATCTGGCTGAATTTTGGATGATTGAACCTGAGTTTGCTTTTGCTGATTTATTTGATAATATGGAGGCAGCAGAAGGATATGTGAAGTTTTGTATAAATTACATACTCTTAAATAACTATGATGATTTGGAATTCCTAGATAAGAGAGTTAAACAAGGTCTAATTGATTATTTAAAAGATATTGTTAGCAAAGAGTTTATTAAATGTTCCTACACTTAAGGAATTGAAATTCTATTGCGAGCTTAATAAGCAGGAGCTAAATTTGAAAACGATAAAATTTAATGGGGTATGGATTTAAACAGTGAGCATGAGAGATTCCTAGCTGAGAAAGTATTTCAAAGGCCTGTGTTCATTTATGATTACCCTAAGGAAATTAAAGCCTTCTATATGAAAGTAGCAGATGATGGGAAATGCGTAAGAGCCATGGATATGCTCGTACCACAAGTAGGAGAGTTAATTGGAGGATCTTAAAGAGAAGAACGATATGATGTTTTGGCTTAAAGAATAATAGAATGTGGTTTGAAATTAGAGGATTATAGGCCGTATTTGGATTTAAGAAGGTTTATAATGACAAATAGTATTTTAGATTTGGTACAGTGCCTCATAGTGGGTTTGGCCTAGGATTTGAAAGACTGGTGATGATGATTACAGGCGTTGAGAACATAAGAGATGTTATACCGTTTCCAAGATATCATGGTAGTGCTGAATGGTGAATTAAGAAATTTAGAGAATTCATAAGGCTTATATAAAGAGTCGATGATTGTCAATGACTAGATTTGATTTTTTATAAAATAGATAGATAAATACAAAATTATAATGGTCAACTTTTTAGTTTGATTAAATCAAACATATTTGGCAGATGAAGCATTTTAGTGCTCACACTTTCAAATTGTTTGTCTTCTTCATCAGAAATACATAATGATGAGATTTATCTATAGAATTCTCGTTTAATAGAGGATCTCTCCTATTCAGTTTGTACTTCTTGGATGCCTTCCAAATTTTGAGGTTGATGAATTACTATTTTGGTTTAAGTTTGATTTTGACAGGATGACTCTTTTTGAGGTTACTAAAATTGTTGTTGAGTTTGTTGCTAAAGGTTCATTTTTTTAATCTAGAACGATATCAATGGAGATTAAATACCCAATCGTATTAAAAATCTTTTTCGTTAACATTGAGTTACTGAAGTAAATTTCTGAAGAGTTTCTTTAGGAATTCGTAATCACCAAGAGGGTATTATTAGACAGTGGTCATTCTGATAAATTAAAAATACTGCAGTATTTCTATAGGCATATCTTTACAGTATTTTTCTGGAATCATTCTCAATTTTTGCTCTTCCATTTTTTTGATTTTGGATCCATGTTCTTTGACTTTAAACAAGTCTCCCTTTTTGAGGAAATACATTAATATGAATCCTAGGGACTCTAGATCATCTTTTGGTGATGCAGCTATAAATGTAGATGGATGGATATACTTAAACCTAAATGCTGATTTAGACTGGAGTATTTGGTTAATTTGTTGAGATTAGAAAATTTGGAAGGATAGCCGATGAATTTACCATTTTTGTGTTTGTATTTGGATGAATGTTAGAAATCAATCAGTACCAAATCATGTTTGCCAAGTTATGTTAATATTTTTTTTGGCCTGAGATTGCAATGAACAATAGATTGACTATGGAGTTTTTCGAGAATGGTTAACTAGATATGGGATTTGCAATTTACAGTTTGTATAGCAATCATACAAATGGTTGGTAAGGTGAATTCATAATTGACAAATTAGAAGCAAAGTTTAAGACTTGGTCCATATCTGTCGAATACTTAGTAGTAGTAATTGATGTTCTGAAGACGAACATCTCCAGAGGTTTGGAGGGTCGGCATATAAGGAACTGAAAATCAATAAGTTAAAAAAACTCACCATTAGCCAGCTTTTTCAGAAGTTTTTCTTCCTCTTGTAAACTGTCGATGTTTGTGTTTGCCTATCAGGTAAATGAACTAACAATAAAATTTAGAATATTGATTACATTACCAATCTGACGATGAAGTAATTACCTGGCTATGCTTGGTTGATGGCTGTGAATATAATGAAATAAATATAAATGGGTTACCCAAATACCAGTTATGTTTTTTGCCTCTGTAAATGCAGGTTTTTAATACATAGTGTTGTCCAATGACGATTAGATTCTACTTCTGATAGCTGTCCTTCGATTTGGTTTCACTCATTATTAATAAATATAATGAAAAGTCTGTAGGATATTCATAAGAAGAATCAACAACAGAGAGCTACCTTCACTCTCATGAACCACACCAACAATCGCACATAAATGGGATGGTTCACTCCTCAGCCCTCGAATGATTTACAATCTCCTTTCGGAAATAGTCTTAGTTAATTCTCTCAATAAGGTTCAGAGCATAACATTATCCACAACACTCGTGGCAACATGCATTCTTGGAGTCAAACTTTGGAGAGACAAATCCAATCTAGAGAGATTGCGAGGTAAGTGAGGAAGCAGAATGCTCAATAATCAGCAAGACAAGAGAAACATTTCTTCGGAGCCATCAATGGCATCCCCAAAATCAATTCACCCAAAACCTAAGCTAATCAAACCACCACCATATTTCAACCCAATTTAATTAGGGTTGATCCTAAAATAAAAAGATAACTTAGTGAAATGAGTAAAAGAAACTTCCTTCATTTCCTCTTAGTCTAAAAAGTGGGACATGTAAATACTGTTTATATAAGTAGAAAGATGAAAAATAATTCTATGAGTATTTAAAAAAGACTTATAATTTCGAACCTCCTCAACCCATTGAGGAACAATAAATAAAAGTCTCCAAGAAGGGCATCAAATATCTATTCACAAAAGAAGATGATGATGAAACCATCAAGAAAACAAGCCAACAAATCTTGAGAATGCACAAATTGCATCATGGAAGAGAAGTCCCACTCGACAAATATGTCTAGGACACTTATGAATAATAATTGAGAAGATTCCCTAAAGTAAGAGAGAAACTCGAATAATCTAAAAAAAACAATCTAGAATAATTATGATCTTAATTTTAACATATCATATTGATCTTAACTCATTTTCCAATTCTTTTCAATTAGATGAATTTCTCATTTTGAATTGTATACACAAACTTAAAAGTCCAAACTTGTTTTTCACCTACTAAATTCACCTCAAAATTCATTAACAAATAAACCAATAAACACTTTATTTCCATCAAAGCCATGTGTTAACCTATGCAATTTCTTTTCCCTATTGAAAATGGCAAGAAAACAAATGGATCAATACCTTATTGATTCCATCTATCAGGATTGAAAGTGAAAGGATCTGTGAAATTCTTAGGATCATAATTATTTGGGAACAAACATAATGATACTTCTGAGTTCTTCTTCAAAAAGTAATCCCCAACCTTATGATCCTATTTCACTTCCCTCTCGATAAAATATGGAACAGGAGTATACATTCTCATGCACTCATTGATGAAATTGGTGATTTAATTGGATACATTTATGTTATCGCTGTTTAACCGTTCATAGGCACCATACTGCTTTTGAATTTCCTCTCTCAACTTTCTTTGCCATTCAGGATGGATAGACAAAGCATAACAGCATGCTCCAAATAGATTACTAGTAGTATCTATACCTGCAAAGATTAACATTATGTATTGTTGAATTGCATGTTCTTCAGTTAATTTCGGATTTTGTTCTAAATTATAAAATCAATTTATACATATGGTATTAATATAGGCTGTTAAAAAGTCTGCTGGCTTATTTTCCATTGATTATCTTTCCTTTATTGAATCACTCAAGATGTCCTTGATCTTTTGAAGCCTTGCTAAAAGTTTCTACTCAACCTTTGAAATGGTCCAATTGGGATAATCCTTTGTCCCAAAAATGAAAGTCCTTGACATGCTTCTAATCGGAGCTTCTCTGTACTGAGAGATGATGCCTACCATCACATCAACCAATTCAGATAAGAATGTCTTCCCATTAAGATCCTTGAAACTCTGACTAAAAAAGGACTGAGTAATCACTTCTCCAACTATATTGCCTGATATGTTTATTATATCAATAGGTTCACCCTCTGGAACTTTTGAGAACTTCTCTTCACATAATCGTTTTATTAATGGTATTCTTGCTCTTAACTATTCAAATTCGAAAGATTTTGAAAGCACATTTCTAGCTAATCTCCAATCTTCACCATCTTGGAATGCCAAACCTAGATCATCTCAAAAATCATACCTTTGTATAACATTTTTTCACCAAACAATACCTTTGATGTCTTTTTGTAAAGATCTTAATTCTGGAGAATGAATTTTATATGCTCTGTTTTAAAAAATACATGCGTCAAACCCAAAAATGTATTGCTCACTACAATCTCAATCTCAGGATGCTATTACGGAATCATCTTTTCAAAATGTAGTAAATCATTGTGTTTCTTGATACCTCTGCTAAATTCAATTATTCTCCCCAACAAAGGAAAATACATCAAATGCATTTTCTTTCCATACTTAATTTTCATTATCAACATTTGGAATAATGGTTTCAAAATCAGCAATACCAAGATGAGAACTAAATACAATATTATTTCCAAGATTGTAAACTAAAACATATTTAATGAATCTTTTTAGTTTTATTTCTTGGTTCATAAAGCATTTATTTTTATTGAATATTCCATAATTATCATCATAATTTATTGGATTATTATCAAACAAATTTATTAGGTTCAATTTAAGAATTTACGAATCTAAAAATGACGTGTACCATTGAATAATTATTTATTCAAATTGCTGTTCAATAATTTATTATGGAGAGTATAAAATAAGCTAAATAATAATTGTAGGATAAAGAATTGAATAATAACAGAACCATGAGATCAATAAGCGATAAAATCGATGACTTTTTCGGTTGGCAGCATAATTATAAATAAGACAGTTTAGTAAGAGGAATTATTCATGGGTGTTATCATGGCATGTGGGGTGTATTTAAATATATGGCATCAAATACAGTGGGATCTTAAAGAGAATTTAAAAGGGCGAAAGATTAATTTTAAAGGAATGGAAGAGCTAGAGAGTGAAAACTAAATACTTATTTCTATTAAGAATATTGAATAATTAAATAAATTAAAAAAATAATAGATATCAGTTTCTTCTTTTCTTTTTTTGATCCTCATACTGCTTGGGTAATTTTTTGAATGCTATATATCCCAAAAATAAAATAAAAGAAACAAACAAAAAGAACATAATGTATTGTAATGATTTTACCGATTTTAGGGAAAATCCAAATACTTTAGGTTCTAAATCAAAATTTCTTTTGAGAGTTGAATCATCATCCTCATCATCTTTGGAATCCATGGCCTTCTCGAAATCTTGTATATATTGCCATATTTTTTCTTCTGCTTATGTAATATGCATATCCACCTTATCACTGCTATAATCTTCTAATGACATGTTTTCATAGATGAATCTGTAATCATCAAACTTGAATTCTTTAGACTAAATTTAAGAAAAGATCTTAGATATTAGAATTGTTTTACCTTGACACTATCATCATATGTAATACTCTTTTGACATTAATTGACATATGAAGTATAAATTTTCTTCCACACGATGCTTTACTCTTGTTTAGTTTAATGACTATATTGATAGATGTGAAATACCTCTCAATAACTTTCATTAACTCAGACTTGTATCTTGATAGTTGCATTCTAGCCAGAACTATGCAAGAATAATTCAATGTCTTTAATAAAGTTTATAGAGTATCTCTTTCTTTGATGATTTCTTCCTTGGTTCTTGATTTTGATTTGCCTTCAGCTGCATTGTTGGCATTCATTTCATCCTTAAGATTTTCAGATTCCTATTAGGTGCTCTCCTTTTATTTGAGGTCTTCTTAAGCTTAAGCAATGAATAAACCAGCAATGAGAATAAGAACTAATAACTTCATCACACTTGTATAAATATAAATTAATAAATTTCATGTGCAATTAGAAAATTGATAACAGATAGTTGATAATATACATATGCTAGTTATTTGCATTTAAATTATCAAAGTCTTTGTAGTTCATCAAACAACATTATTGATTTTTAATGTCTATATAACATTAATAATTATTTTTAACACCGTTAATGTCACATAATTTTGATGATGGAAGTGTTAACAACCTTTTAAAAGAGATAGACGATCTAATTAATAGGATGGGTGATTAGAATGAGAGTCACAAAAGTGATAATTCTTTTAAGGATTAATTAAGATAGACAGGTCGATTTGTTTTAGAGAATGAATAGCCATGTGATGTTCCTAAGAAATTCAGCACTTCGATCCCTAAAAAATAAAATACTTCCTAATAAAAGAGAGTTACCATTGTTGCAGAGAAGAAATCGTCATCGTCCTCTTCTTCTTCCTCTGATGAAGAGTATCAATTTAATAAGAAGAAATTTAAAAAAGATAAATAAAAGCAGCAACGGTCTAAATATAGTCCGTGTAAGGCAAAATAAGCTGGATCATAATGCTCTTACAGATCCAAAGCTAAATCAAATCTTAAATGCGAAACTCAATCTTAATTGTCACAAGTAAAAACTTAACAAAATTAATTACTTGTGCAGCCAGTCAAAGATGTATTTTGCTTAATTTGCGAAGAATTTATTCCCATTGATATAGTTAATATTCATATGGCAGATTGTTAGCAAATTACTAATGGTGGTAATGAAGATCAAATGTTGAAACTAAAGTTGGAAAATTATAAAAAGCTTTTAAGTTTAAGATTCGAGGCAGCCATTGATGAAAATGTTAAACAATTGATTGAACTATTGTATAACTGTACTTAATAGATCCTTGATGTATCAGATCAATATTAGCTTTCTCAAACTATTGAAGATCTCTGCATCTTGAAGACTCAATTAAACTAAAATAGTAATTATGAATCATATACTAAGTCTAGCCAAAGCTTATCACGTTTTGACAGTGGCCTAAAAAATTTAAGAAATTGCTAATAGGAAGATGCAAGTTCTGATTTCAGAGTAAGAGAAACATTCTGAAATCAGAGAGCCATCAACAATATCGTATTAGAATAAGATCAACATATAGAAATAAGAATAACTAGTTGAGTATGATAATAATCATTATTTTATAGTCGACAGACAGTTATTAGTTATGCTACCAACACCACTGCTAGGAAAAGATTGTTTGAATCACCATCATTTTAAAATATGCCTAAATAATTAGTCAAAATGTCCAGTATTAATGCAAAACCTATCTCACAATTTTAGGTTTAAAACAAATCACCAGTAAAATAAGAATAAATGAATTAAAAAACTGGTATTGAGTTTGGGAATAACTATGACTCTTCCAAAAAGAGATCTTACATCTAGTTATCTAATTCAAAGAATTTATCTTAAGTTCAAACCATATAAAATCATTAAGAGAACATTAGAGAGTCTGAGCCTACTGTTATCTCTAAAATCTAATCATACATTTCAAATGTGAAAGGCAAATTCTCAAATGAAACTGAATAAATTAAGAAGAAGTTCTTCCTCTAAGCATGCAAATGTAAAGATAAATTTCCTGTTAATCATCCTGCTTAAAATGTACTAATATCTGAAATGTTTAATCAAAGTTAAAGATAATAAATTCCAGAAAATGAATGGGAAGTATGGATTTATAATGTCCTTCAAAATGCTTGAATTTTAACTATGTTAATTTTACAAAATACATCATTATTATCATATATACTGAATGCTTATATAATACATATTAAATCATGATTTATCACTTTATAATTACTCTACTTTCAAGGCAATGGTATGGTATAGGTACTAATTTAATAACGCAATTGATTGGAATGTCGATATTGGGTATTTCACTTATCTAATTACAATGATAATAAGCATATAAACATCTAATTAAATTAATAAACTCTATACTTTAAAACAGCAACGTGTGCTATAACCAGAACAGGTTCTCTGGATCTTTCAATTTCATAGATTATAGGTTCTACTCTATGTATTACATCTAAAAATGATTCACCACGAGGATATTTAAATTCAAGAGGGTTAGCTTTCCTTTCTTTGATCTATTTTGGATATTTAGCTGCTATTTCTTTAACTGTCAATCCATCACATATGCCATAATCAATCTCATCTAAATTTTTTGTTTTTAATGCTTTTATTCCTAGTTTTTCTCCAACTATCTCAGCTGTTTAGATCCCTCTTTTCATTTGAGATGAAAAAAATGTTATCTAAAGATGTTTTAAGATCTACTTACATTTTTATTTCCTTTGAGTTCTTCAATAAAATAATCACCTAATTGTTGACTATGTTATTTTCCAGTTGCAGATAACTCTGGATCTCCCCCTATCTTATCAAGCAAATGGTATTCTGTCTAGCATGATCTTACCAAATATATTTATCTATTGTTTGCATGCAAATTCAAAAGAAAGGAGACTATTTTAGAACACAAATAACCCTCCAACATATGTACTTTCACCAGTTTCCCAATATTTATTAATTTGATGTATGATAGGTTTTCAATGTTTTCGAGACTTTGATAATCTTTAGCTAACACATTGATATGATTTATAAATGATTCAATAGTTTTATCTTTAAATCTACTTAATTTTGATTCATTTATATTATTAAGAATTACTTGAAGATCATCACAAATTGATTCTATCCAGAATGTTTGATATTCCAATTTGAGTGTCTCTTTAAAAAAAGATTTCAATTTTTGTCTGTCAGCCTTAGTACTTGTTAAACCATTATATAATGCTATGTCTCCATCATTTTATAAGAATTGCACTAGTTGTTGGACAGCTGTTTAGGACAGTTGTTATCTGACATCTACAAACTAAGTTTAAGACCGCTCTTACTTACTGATTAGCTGGATCTATTTCTAACTCATAATCTATATTTTGATCAAATTCATCATTATTTTATTATGCTCCTTTTATTGAAAAGATTTCGCTTTTATATCCAATCCAATTCAAATATCTATTTAATTTGTAAGATATATGTGTTTTCCCTCTAGCTGGCAATCCAACCAATACCAAAATCAATTTATATTGCGTCTTTTTATATTGTTGCATAATTAATGTAATAATAATAGTGAATAATAATTAATTGTTATAGATAATTTCTAATAATACTAATGAAAATTTGTTATTGGGCGTTTATGTACTATATAATTTATGTATACGATATCATTATTGCTTTTTGCCTTGGGCCTTCTTTTTATCTCCACCCTATTATGGTTTTCCTTTTTATTAAGGTTATGCTTATTCCTTTTGTTCTTTGGGTTACTACTTCTTTTAGTCCTTCTTCTCCTCTTTGATATCAACTTCTGCATCTTCCTTTAATTTCTTGATTCTAAGCATTCCTTACTTAGCAGATAATCCAGCTGGAGTACTAATGATAATTATTTCTTATACTTCACTTCCCAAGCTCCTCCTGCAATCTATAATCCAGTTTGAGTGCATCTCCATATGCCAATGGCCTGTCTTTTTAAAGAATGCTAAATAATATTGTGACACATTAATACAGCTCCAGTGAAGGTGTTGAAATATCTTTGATGTTATGAGATTTCAAATTTCTTGATGATCTTTCTCAATGATGCACCATACCTAGTACCATACTTTCCTGTGATTCCCACCTTCTTGGTCTTTTTAGTCATTATTTATAATAATTTTAAAAATCTTTAATTTATTTATCAAATATTAAGAACCAAGAAAATAATGTCATTCATTGAAATAAAGAATGTAATTTTATAACTGTGTTCATAAATTAATCTTTTTTCCGTGTGTTTTCGATCTTTCAAACTTTTGGAGTCTAACAAATGCGTATTTACTTGGAACCATATGTTTTCTCAATAATCTACACTTCTTTTAGCATCTAAGTAGACCTTCTATCACCTTATTATGATTGCCATCTGGAAAATAGTTCCCATACAATATCAACTTATCCAAGCCATCCATAATTTGAAACGGCTCTTAATTCACATCAACCTCATAACCTGAAGACTGTTTATTAAAGTTCTAGGTATAAGCAATTGATGAATTTCTTTTTATGGATTCCCTCCTTTTACTTACAGCATTGTTGTTAATCATTGAACTATCTGGAAAGAAGTAACTCTTTTTTTATTTCTATCCATATCTAAGAATTTCTGCTGGACGCGCCTTCGGAGACTCTGCTGGTTGCACTGGCGATAAAACCAATGGCCGCAACTTAACCGTTGTTCTCTTGTGATCATTAGGGTAGCGATATGACAAAGTAAGCACTTGATCGCTTTTCTTTTCATATTTAATGCTCTCCTCCCCTGATTCAATAGATTCAGAAATTGAACCCACCTATTATATACCACTTGCAACTGGCTAGCTTATCTCAATCTCATTCGAAGTTCGAATATGTCTTGTACTTTAATAGATGCTATCCTATCTAAACACCTTTAAACGATCTCCTTTCCTTTTAAAATAAGACCTGTCCTAATAGGTTTCCTTCACAAACTCTTGTTTTATCACTCTCTCTAAGTCTGGCCTATAATGAATATAAGGACATTTCCAAATGCAGTGAGCTTCCTAACAGCAATAGCACTCTAAAGGAGAAGTTTAATATTGAAAGAGAATGGAATCCTTCAATTGATGGAATTGTTAAAAGTCATTGTTATAGGAATTGAGAATCTTGAGAAATTGCACTCTAGATAAATAGTATATTTGACTGAAATCACAACTGATGGCAGTTCCTTGTCTCCTCTTGTTTGTTAGGAACTCTAGTTCCCCAAAACATTGCCCAGTTGTAAATCGTCTTAATATCTTGCCAGAATTGTCATCAATCAGATTTACCTCCCCCTTCCAAACTATATAGATGCAGCACTCATCCAATTGATTCTATTAATAAATTATTTCTCTGGGAGTGTAGGATTAAAGATTCAATTCACATGCTATTTAAGGCAAGATTTCTTCTGAGAAATTTTTATTGAAAAAGGGAATGCATTACATAACTCTAAACTAAACATCCTATATGAGTTCTTGCTTTAAATTGGAAGGCAGTTTATCAATGATGCCACTGATTTCATTTTTGTATAGTTTTTCTTACTTGTGGAAATGGTATTTTAAATAGTTGCGTATTCTTCCTTATAATTATTCTTCCACTTAATTGTTATTCATGTACTAATTGATCAACAAAAGAGTCCTTTTATACTATTGCTTTTGAACATCCATATTAGTAAAAATAGACCCTATTTGGTTCATTGAGAATGCGAAAATACCACTTGAAAATATCATAAGGATGATGGCACACAACACCTCGTATATATTTTTACCAGAAATGTCTCCATATCCAACTGTCACCATAGTAGTGGTAGCCCAATAGAATGAGTAAACATACATTTGCAAGGTGTTGGAATTGTCGAATTAAGGATCTTAGGTCCAAGATATCTAGTTAGATTGAGCACTCTTGACACCAACATAATGCCAAATACAAGCCATAAAATGAGCAAAGTAGAATGTAATGATGATTAGTTGAATTAGATTTAAAACTTCAGTTAATTAAGAGGATTCCACAAAGGTCTCTTCATATTTATTGAGATATTTCTTGAGTTTTATAAAATTCAATCCAAATTACACTAAAACGATTACTTCCTAAAATGAGTAAGTCTTAATTCCAATATCACTAATGACAAATATTAAAGTTATGAAGTAAATGACATCTTCATATAATTCATTTTTTATATAAGATTTAATAATGTGAACTCTTTTTTTGATTAATTTACCTTAATCAAATATTCCTCTATTAAATTTAATAGCTAAATCAGCTCCGAACAGGTATGTTAAAGAACTTTCAAAGGCCTCAATACTTGCATTAGAGGATGGGTTAAATGCTATTTTATAAGGAAGCCACCACAACAATATGGTCAATTAGACGGCTCTGCAAAATTCCCAAAATATCATGAATTTACTTGCTGGATTAAAGACTGGCAATTTTTTTGAGATTGTATTTTTAGGATTGTCGTCTTGTTGTTGTAATTATTTTGACTTTCTCCAATTTTTTTTTATTTTAGCAAAAAATTCTGGCAAATGCTCTGTTATTTATTTGCTCTTGTGCTTAGGATATATGTATGCTCTTTTTTTAAGTTTCTCTATAAAGGAGTTGACATGATTATTAACGAGAAGCATCTTTAGCATCCCCGTACTTTTGTGTATTTTGATTTTATCATTCTGATGATGAAATGTTTTTGAAGTAATCACATCTTTTCCTTAATTGTTTGAGTTGCTGACATTTCTAAATCGAATGTTTTGCAGAGAATCCATTTATGGGATTGAGTCATAATCAGAATTTTCTTTAAATGGAATGTCCTACATATCCATCTAAATTAATTGTGGTCTGAAAGTATCTGACATTCTAGATGAGCCTAATTTGAAAGACAAATAAAACCTGGAATTTTAAATTCATTATACAGTGTCTACTCCATATCATCAGTCATTTTAAAATAGGAATACAAATTTATATTGAATATATATATTTTTATAAATTTGTACACATTTAATAAAAGAGAAAGAAATTACTAATGATCACGGATTCATAAAATTTTCACTCAATACTCTTTTCCTTGTAAAATCAGCTAAGGTTTCTGTTACTAAAACTTTCTTTGTTTTATTTAATTTTTTTGAACCCAACAAAACAACCTCCAAATTATTTTAGGGAAAATAAATCTAATAATTTTGAATTTTCTCAAAATTTTAAATTGTTATTTTTATAAATTCTTATGCCAATTATTCAATTTAATTTAGTGACGGAATCTGAATTTGATGATTCGACAGTTAATTTTTATATTTTAAGGATGGTAATTCTAAAAGTTGAGGATTGCTGGATTTATTTTGACTTTATTGTTATTATTGCTATTGTTATTATTATTATTGTTATTATTATTATTGTTATTATTATTATGGTTATTATTCATTCAGAATATCAAGATTGCTCCAAGGATACGTTGGACCATCAAATGCTCTATCGTCATCAAAATGCAATAATTGCCCAAAATTTTTCAGATTAATTATTCTAGTTTTATTTTTTCTTGAAGGACTTCTCTCAGGTTACACAAGATCTTTAAATGAAGACGAACCATTTTATCCTGAAGGCTCATCTTCTTTTAGTTCTGAATTAGATTTCATAGTTTGAAATTAACAAAATGCCCTCTTATCTTTCGATCTCCTAAACTTTTGTCTTTTTGATAC
This sequence comes from Paramecium octaurelia, assembly GCA_905182995.1. Lineage (NCBI taxonomy): Eukaryota > Ciliophora > Oligohymenophorea > Peniculida > Parameciidae > Paramecium > Paramecium octaurelia. The sequence continues at coordinate 372,622 of CAJJDP010000040.1, forward strand.
CTCCTCTTGAGCTTTCTATTTTCTTATTAAGATCTCCAAATTTGGTTTGTACTAACAAATGGAACAATCCAATATGAAATGAGTCTCTGAACAACAATAACAAGCCGAAATTTAATCTATTTTTTCAAACATATATTGATCTTTCAATTTATGAAATTACTCAAAATCATAATCAGAGTACTTTATTATCTTAAGAAACACTTCTCGTGATATCTTCAATACCTGGCTCAAATCTTTGCTTATTGCTGTAAATTACCTATTTTACTAAGTTAAAAATTCAACTTCGCCAAAACTTTACCCTTTTGTTAGAGTCGCCAAAATTTTGCCTGATTGAGTCTCAACTATTAATACTTCCCCTTTCCAAACTGTGAAGAGACTGCAATCATCTAATTGGCCTTATTGATAAATGATTTCTTTAGGAGTTAGAGATTAAAGTTGCAAAGATTAGGATATTATGGGAATAACATTCTTAGAGAAATTAGATTTATAAAAGGAGATTTCCTACATGATTTTTGATTGAATATTTGTTTTTAAGTCAGCAAAAATGTTAGGTGGAAGTTTCTGCAAAATTAAATCTAATTGTTCTTTAGATGTTTCTAATTTAATTTATTCTTAATATTGTAAATAATTTCTGATTCTACTTTGCACTTATTGATCAACTGAATTCTTTTGCATATAATCATTTATCAATAAGATTGCTCGCTTGTAATTCTATTTTTCAGCATCAATGTTATTGAAGATTTCGCCAATTTGATTGATAGCAAATGCAAACATGCCTGTTGAAAAAATCATAAGGATAGTTGCGCACAAGATCTCATGATTATTTTAAGCAGAAACGTCACCATAACCCACAGTAACCATAGTTGCTGTAGCCCAATAGATTGAATACAAATAGAAAGATCCAGAGTCTGACAATTTAAATTAGGTATGAGTAGTCCAAGATGAATCGAAACTCTTCAAACTTTCCACACCAATATAGTACCAAATGCAAGCCATAAAATGGGCGAAATAGAATAACGTAATTATGAGTTAGACTAAGTCTGCAAATTGAGTGTAACTGGTTTTGGTGGCAAATGTTTCCTCGAATTTGTGTATTTTTCTTTTTAGTTTAATGAAGTTCATTATGAATTGGAGGAATACAAAGATTTCATATAAGATTGAAATGTTTAGCATGATTTCGTAGATGATAAACAGTTAGGTTGTGATGTATAATGTGTCTTCGATGAGTTCATTTAAAATGTAATGTTTGAGAATCTGGGTTCTATCCATAATAAATTCTCCTTCTTTGATGTATCCTTGGTTCAATTTCAGCAAGACATCAAAAACAAAAATGTAAATTAAAATAGTTTCGATAGTTTCAAAACTGTAATTCGGTTTGAATGCTACTTTAAAAGGGAGCCACCACATAAGGAACATGAGTTGCAAGGCTCTAAATAAATTCCAATAGAGCATTAGTTGTCCAGTTGGATTAAGAGTGGACAAGGTCTACTATTGCTGAGATTTGGATAGTATGATTTTTTGTTAATTGGAAATTCTTTTATTTTCGATATAATTTTCTTTAAGAAAGTTTTTCATTTTATTTGGCACTATTTTGGGTAATATGTAAGCTTGCTTTCTTAATTTATCAACAAATCTCCGAATTAAAGCTTCTTTGTAGAACATTTTTGATAACACGGTACTTTTTTTGAGTTTTTGAGGTTCAATAGCTTCTTTTTTGATGTTAATCAAAGCCCATTCATTATTTTTATTGATCTGGTGATATCGAAAATATATACTTTCTTAACGTGGATACTTCCACGAGGATTGAAAGGTGGACGATGCAGTTGCTGAATTTCAGCGGATGGGAATTAGAGTGATCCAATTGACCCAGTATTACTTTTAATTGGAGCATTAGAAAAATCTGGTTTAATTTGTTAAGGTCTAAAAGAATCACTTGGTTTTGGAGAAACTTTTGAGGAATAAGAAATAGAGTTTACATGAACAAAAATCGATAGAATCATAGGATTCACGATTGTCTTGCATAATTTGAAATGGTTTATATATATATAATAATTGAAATTCAATATTGATTGTAATAAAGGAATAATTTGGTTTCTACTTGGAAGAGAATGTATATATAATAAATGATAATGTATTCAAATTAAATAATATATATATGTATTAGATTTGAACTAAGTTATTTAGAGGTCTAATTAATTAAATATAAAAAATGACCGCTCCATCCACATTTACAATTTTAACTTTCGGAGGTTTCATTCTTTTCTCTATAGCTGGAATTGCAACCTCCAACAAGTAAGAATTAAAACTATTGAAGTTAAATCTATCAAATTACTTTGAAGCTACTTCTGACTATTGTGTCAGTCGTGATGATCTATGAATTTTTCTTCAGAAGCAACAATGAGAAACCAGTTATGATTAAGTCACCATCCAAACAAATTAATTTTAGTGCATTCGATAGGAATCAAGAGTTCATCCAATAGCCAGAATATCGTGGTATTTGATTATTGTAATCATTAAGTGCAATAATCAGAAATGCTTAACACTCAAACAGAGTCTGTTGAAAGACAAGTCTCTAAAGAGAGAGAAAGAATCTTGAGTAAGGAGCAAAGAAAAAATAATATGAAAATGCGTAACATATTTGATCGTTATTATTGCAGATTTTATGTAAGACAGAGACAATGAGGAATGGCCTATGCAATTTAAAAATGGCTCTTATAGACATTATTATCAGGATGATACTCGATCATAATATAGTTTGGCTCAAACTTAGTCTTATTAATAAATTCAAACCATGGGTATGAGCACCTATAATAGTAAACAATAACGTGGCACTCCAGATTATGAGATCCAATAGAAGAGTAAGAATTCAGAAGTGATCTTATCTAAACTAATAAAAAAAATGAGTGATGCTCATTAAAAAGCAGAAGAGCTATTTATGAATTCATTCATTCCCACATTTGTTAGAGAATTTTAGGATCATCTAGTAAATGTGAATAGAATGATGAAAGAACATTTCCAATAGAAAATAATTGAAATTGATATCTTCTATGCCAATAAACCCTTTGATATCAATTCCAATAAACATGAGAAATCTATTGGACTCAAAAGTGTCACAATGGAGGATGTGTTCTTTCTCAAGAATAAAATTAAAAGCAGATCAAGAGAACCAGTAAAAGCACCAACTAATTTTGAGAAATTTGCAAAAGAGAAAGAAGAATTCATTAAGGAATGTGATCTCTTGGAATTGTTTTGCAATATTTTAGATGTGTCTCTCATCAACAGAAAAATAAGCTATGATAAGAAACTATTCTTGACCAAATTAATAGACTTTTCAGAAAACAATTGTAAACCAAAATATCTCTCCGATGGTTTGAATGAGAAAATAGTTAGCGATTATGAAGTAAGCTTGTGTCTGTATGTAGTTACTCTTTACTGTCTTTATTAATGTTCTCTTAAAATGTGTTAGATATGAAAAACAAAAATATAATAAGGAAAATAATGAAGTAAATCTAAATGCATGGAAATCCATTGAAGTCAGTTTAATTGGACTTGAGAGTCTAGGAAACACTGAATCTGCGCCTCATAATCTAACCTCAAATTAGAATGAATCTTCAAGTCAAACGTAAAAATAAACTGAATAGATTAAGTAAATAAATATACATTTAAATTAGAAATCTAATTATCAATCAAAAAATAGAATAATATGTTTCTGAACCTCAATTTCATTATTACAGTGATTGCATAGTCAAGGCGTTGACTAAGGATAAAGAGATTAAGACATTCAAATAGGAGTACATACTGTATACCCCCAGAGTAATAAATTTGGTTATTGATCTTAGGATTAAAACTCATTGTTTTGTTTAATAAGCTATTATCTACTTCATTTGTTGAATGTTCCCAAATAGCATTGGTAATAATTGTAATAGATGGAAATGGATTAAAAAATGATCAAATGCTTAATTAGAATGGCAAAGGATTTTTCATATTTAGTAGCAAATGTGTGATTTAATTATAAATTAAATAATTTATGAATCTGAAATACATTTTTGAGTGGGTCAATAACATCCTTCAAACTATTTCTACCATCTGATTTTTACCGAACCTTTAACATATACTGGTCTGTCTTTTATAACCATTTAGTTTAGCTATAAACAAGACTGTAAAGGTTTGGCATCCATGAAATTGAAATAATTTTCATCATTCTTATATATTAATCTTATAAGTCTAAATTCTATTAATTCTCTTCAGTGGAAGCTTATAGAATGTTTTCGATATGAATTATTTTATGTAATCTTATTAATCTATCTAGCGAAATCCTGATTTATGTGCATTCTCTAAATGTTTGTGTATATATCCATTAATGAACTGGAAGTTTAATAGTTGCCAACAATCTAGATTTTAGCTCTCTCTGGTTGTATTACTATTCTGTCCTTGATTGTAACCTTGGGATATTATTTAGTTCCTTTTGGATTTGGATCAATATCGGCAACACTAATAGTTTTTACATTAAAATATATAAGTAGAGATACTTTAGTCTATTGATTATGTTTATAATAATTAGTGTTAATTATCGCTTCAATTTCCTTTTACATAATACCATATTAATTAAAACAATTTACATGGAAAAATTCCCTTAATTATGTAAATTATTCGTTTATAAGAGATCTCTCGATCTTCTCACCTATAATTAGGAGGATATATCCCAAACACTGTGAGAATTCCAATAATCTTTTTTCAAGAATCAAACAGCGTAGACGTAGATAATTGAATTAGTCTCTACCACATTAAATAAGAATTCCAACTCTCGAACAAGATAATCCCTATTCTTGGGAATAGAGTGATAAAAATATCAAAAGTTACCTCTAGCCATTGAGGAATGCAGTTGCTAAAATCACAGAATAGAGATAAGAACAATAATACAGACGTAAATCAACTTATGGATAACTATTTGGAGAGTTGACCAAAAAAGAAATGGGCAATCTTCCCACATTCGTTGAATAGCATAAATAATGTAACAAAAAGGAACTAGCCTTAACCAGTTTCGCATTGATGTTAGAAAGGAAACAACGAAAAAAAACAACCAGAAAATTATCCAAAAAACTGTCCAAACAAGAATCAATTATTGGTATTAACTCTAGCTAATAATTTAGAATTTGACAATATGGAGAGACCTCCATCCTGTATCACTCCTCCTAAAGTAGTTCAAACACCTAAACCTCAGTTAAAATCAAAAAATTAGTTGAAAAAGGAAATATATTTAAAAGACCAAGATTTCAAAATTGGGCACTTTCTAACAGGTAGATTGTAACAGAATAAAAAATCACAGCCAGAACTCAATCATAAGATTCGATACCATTGTCAAACTCAATCCTGTGCCTCTTTACCTAATGGACAACTTAGTTCTTTTGCATCATCTCCTAAAGTTTTGACAACCATCAAATCAAACACATTGGCAATAATCCAAGATTTCAAGCTCACTACAAAAAAATAAGTTGTCAGACCTTATGCAAAACACAATACACTTTTGTTAAAATAAATTTAGTAGACATTTGAAATGAAACCATAAAATAGAACAAATAATAAACATTCGATAAAAAACACTAAAATTATGTCTGAAAGCAATTAATATATTTATTGAGAGCATTTCATTTAAGTATTTTTATTCACCCAAAAGAGGGTTTTCTAATAAACTAAAAGTTATTTGAATCTTTCGATCTACAGGATAAAATCTAATGAATTGAATGAGGAATATTTGATCTTAATCTATCTGTTAATATGGGTTTCTCATTGCTATATTTTTAATTCCGATCTACTATAAATTTCTTAAATCATACTAGGCTTATATTCCATAAAGTTATTTGCTATAAGTGTTCTTGTCTATTCCAGCTTTAGGAAGATGTTCTCTTTGGATGTTTTCTTTTCAAACTCCCTTAAAATCAAATTAGATTGACTCTTTGAGTTCTTAATGAAAGTATACTCAGGTAAATTAGAACTTTTGTTCAGCACTACTCCTTATAACCAGGGATGATTTAATGCTTATTAAGGTTTCATTCTAGATGAAGCATCCCAAGTAAAGCATTTAGATAAAAAATCCACAAAGTCATCATCTGTAGTTTTTAATAATTCATTTAGTTTGACAGATCTTGGATTTCTATAATGTTTAATAGTTTTCTTAGGATGTCCATTCTCATCAAAAAAATGTTTTTTTCTTGGACATTTTAATGCAAATTCAATAGTAGGCTCTCCTATTAGTTCTATAATTAGATGAAACTATTCAACTTCGTTTTCTCCAGGAAATATTGGATGTCCTGAATGTATTTCAGCAATTAAGCAACCGAAGCTCCACATATCAATTTCCATTCCATATTTTAATCCAAATAGAACTTCCGGTGCTCTATAATATCTATGATAGTAGGAATTGATTACCTGCTTTGTATGTAAGTATAAACTTGATTTCCATTTATACAACCAGAACCAAAATCAACTAATTTGATTATTTTTTATTTCATGTCTTGGATCATCACATTTTCAGGTTTCAAATCACAATGGATGATATTTAATTTTTATAGATAATTTAAAGCAACTAAGATTTAGGATGCAAACTATCTAAGAGATTCATAGTCGAATCCTCTAAATTTCTGTTATTTCAAGAGTTCAAAGAAGTTCTTCTCCATCTTCTCTAAAACTATACATTGATGTCCACGAAATACAAATTAATCTTCTATTCTCACTATGTTAGATTAATTGAATGAATCTTTTTCTCTTATTAGTTGTAAAAGATTTGCTTCAATTTGAGCCTACCTTTTTAGTTTTTCTTAGTTTCTAACCATCTTAAGTGCAAGAGTTCTCTTACTCTTATGATCGATAACTTAAAACACTTAACCAAAACTACCTTATCCAATAAGACTGGTTATTTCATATTGATATCTGATGTGATCTTATGCATTACATAAATATTGTCCATTTGATCCATCATCTTAAATTTTAGTCTCCTTGTAATAAAATACTTCTTTTAATTCAGACAATTCTTGGATTTCACTCTGGGTAACATTATACAACTTAATAAATTAATCTACTGAAAGAGGGAATTAAGACATAATTGAAGTAGACTTATTCTCTTTTTCTCGAGTTACTTTACTTTTGAAATTGGAAATGATATTTTATATTGTATTGATATTTCTACTCTTACTCGAATGAAGAGGCTAAACAACCTTTTATTTCTTTTCAGAAAACAATCGCGAAGTATTGGGACTAATAGGACTTGTTTCAATTTTGCGTTTTGTCGAAAGAGGATAAGCACTTGATACATATTACTTGAGAGCGGACATATCCAAATGAACAGATTATTTTTTACGATCAGCCAATTTCATCAACAAATCTGTTAAATTATTTATATTATGAATCCATAAATTAATTATTATAATTACACATTTTTCAGTTTCACATATCAATTTTCAATTGAACATATATACAACAATATTAATAATTAAATAACTTTACATAAATTCAATAATTATGAGACTGTGCTTATTGTTTATCCCTGCTCAAACATCCAAATGCTGAAAATACCTTATCCATGAATCCCAGCTCCTCTTATCTTGGCTATTACCCTTAGATTTCTCTTAATCCCTGAGCCATTTATTATCTTTAGGAAAGTCTGCTGACTCTGGCCTTAAAATCTTCCTCCTAATTGTAATTAGAGGAGGCAGTCGATTTACCATTATTGCCATTATTATTGCTGTTATATTGAGAAACATAATTAGAGGATTTAGATAGAGGTTTTAATTCAGAGTTACTATTCTGGTTGGGACCTTTAACAAATGATCTTGTTATGATATCATCATTTTAAGGAGAGATCGATCGGTTTGAATCATTGTGTTTATCTTCCTTACACATATAGGACTTGAGATCAATTCCATAGCTTTTGTAGAATTTCTTCATCCATGGATGTTCAAAGATCTAATTCATTGACAGTCTCTCAATTGGGTTTTGCTTGAGTATTCCTTATATTAATTATTTAGCCTCAAATGATAATGTTGGGTCGTATTCTATTGGAGTCATCTTGATGATATTATTGCACTTTTCATTTTCAGTTCTCCCTTTGAATGGAGCAAAACCATGGATTAACTCAAACAACAAGATGCCCAAACACCAAATATCTAGTGTGAAACTATATGGTTGATTGGTGAGCATTTCAGGGGCCATGTAATCCAGAGTGCCACAAAAGGTTCTTCTGACTCCATTTTATGTGGTCTCGGCTGACCAACCAAAATCACAAACTTTAATATTTCCTTGTTTGTCTAGCAATAGATTTTCTGGTTTGAGATCTCTATGTATGATATTTTTCTTGTGCAAGTAATCTATTCCCAAACAGGTTTGGAAGAAGTAGACGAAGGCTTCGTTTTCTGGGAGTCTTCTTCTTTTCCTTATATAACTAAACAGACTTCCATTCTCTTAAAAATATAGGATTTTTAATATACCTGCTAATTCTAATATAAGAAATACATTTTCTTTGTCTTCAAAATAGTGAAATAGCTTGGTTATATGTGGATGCTACAATCTTCTTTAAATTTTAATTTCTCTCTTGAGATTTTCAACAGAACAATACTCGAATATTTGTTTTTTGTTCATCTATGTTCAATGATAAACATTACCACTTTCATTGCATACATTTGCCCATTCTGTTTGTCCTTGACCAATTTGACACAACCATAACTACCTTTTCCCAATTCCATTTTATTATCCTTGATTATTATTTCGAAGTCTTCTGGCGATCTGCGAATGGATTTCAAGGTGGATGCAGAGTCATTCAGTTCAGTTATACTCTTTCCTTTGACAGGATGGCAATTATTCTTATGTGATAAAGCCCTATTCAATAATGGAAACTCAATATACCAATCGGTGTCTCTGCATTTCTGGGAACAATACTTGATATTCTAACAATAAGAACACGAGTATATTGGATTGCTACTGGTGGTATTGATACAATATTTATATTAGCAGCCTTAATTCATTTAATAAAATATAATAACGCATTTAATTTATATCAATTGATGCAAAACTTTCCCATTGAAGCTAACTTCGATTTAGTATAGGCTGGAGTAGGCAAATCGTTCAGATTCATTCCCAATTATTTCAGTATATAAGGATTCTGGGTTTGATTCGGATTCGGATTAGTAAGTGGATTATATAATTGGTTTTACTCTGAAACTGCACTCCGAACAGGTGTTGAGATCTAGCTTATCAAATACTCATACATTCGTTTATCTCTCAGTGTTCTACCAGTAGACGGAATTAGCTTGTTGATAGCCATTCAATTTCACCTCATTTCTGTTCTGTCTTTTCTTCTGTTATTGCTCCTGCAACTGAATTGAAAGTATCGAACTGTACTTCTCCTTAGATACGTCTTCTAATTCCTTCTAATATCTGTATAGCTTCTCGTCTTGTTATTATTTTTCCATAACATTTTTAGAGATGATGTCATCTAACCCTTGTTTTGGATCTCTGTAGTTTTCCAAATACATTGCCTACAATTATTGTTGTCTGTTTTAGACATTTTGATAGTACTTTAAACAGATATAAAAAATTATGTACTTATTTGTAATTGTCTAACTTCCTTTATATTTTTGTATTCTCTTGATGAACTTATTCCTAGTAAACCGCCTAATCAAACTTTTTATAATTCATTTCATTAAGCTTTTTAATCTGCGCCTGACCGTATTGTTGATCCTGCACTTTCCGATAATAATCTTTCTTTTATTTTTCAAAGAACTCAGCCATTGTTTATCCTTGCTTCGCAGTGTCAACAATCTGTTATTCAATATATTATCTTTCTTATCTCTATCAATATAGATAACATTACTAGTTATTCTTGGTTGATTCTTTAATTAGTAAGTGAATTTTCATACCATTTTGATAAATCCTTCCTGATAAACTATTTGTTTTGTCCTTCCATGAGATGATGCATTTCTTTTTCTTTCCTCAAATTTTCCAAGTATAATAGTTCCTCTCTTTGTTTTTGTGTTGTTAGAGATCTCTTTCTCCTTTCCATTTCCACCTATTGGTCCTAGAGTTACTACTTAAGAAGCTCCTATTACACCATTCTGAAATCCCTTGCTTGATCATGCAATTAACGATTCACATCAAATTCCCTATACTCATCATATTTGACAGGCAAAATCATATTTTAATAATAAAATTTTGGTTCTTGCAATAATAATGAATTCAGCCCCTTCATTTAGGAACAACTCCGACCAGTAAATGCGAGATGTCCTTTAGCTGAATCAAAAGCATCAGCTTCGAAGTTACAACGAGGATGTGGCAATGATCCAGTAAGCCAAAGATGCCATAGTATTGATCCCCTCTTATTTAAGTGTAGACTTCAAGTGTGCACATGAGTAATCTATTGAAGGACAGGAAAGATCAATACGACATCGTATTGACTTAGCGGAAGTACCTTTGGAAACAGGAAGAACAAGTCTATAATGAAATTGATCAACTCAGAGATAGTCATAGAAGATATCAAGAGAGCGTGAATCGTTATGGAATTCGAAATAACAATTTGGAAGCAGAAATACAGAGTAAGTTCGAGTAAGTGAATTCAAAACTTAATTTCATCCAAGAGGAAAAGAAGCAAGTCATAAAAAACTTCAATCTAATTTAACAATCTTTAGTGAATAGCAAATCTAAATTGTCTAGCAATGGGCAATTTGTTATTGAAAGCAATTAACAATATGACAAATTGGTAGATTTCATTCACAAATAAGAACAGAAGGTTAAATATTTAAAGAATGATCAAACTAATTTAGCTATTAATTAACTCATACCATTTGACTCAAAACTCCAATAAAGTATGCATTTCAAATAAATTTTATTCAGTGGCTCAAGACACATATGAAAAACAGCAAAAATATGTATATTAAGGAACTAAGTTCTAAGGAAATGAATTGCAAAAAATAGCAGCATTTAGCACATTGAGAAAGAAGATTGAATAACATGTACAAAAAAAGGGATTTCAAGAAGTCATCTTGGATTTACCATTCAAATTAGATGAAAAATATGAGAAAGAAAACACTAAAGCAATACCCTACGATTCCACTCTGCAAGAATTGGATGAATTTAGAAATGACTACATTGCTAAGGGAGGGAATGATCCTAAATTTCTATAGGAAATCAATGAATTGGAGAGACAATATAAGGAGAATCACCCTCTTGGAATTTTTGATGCCAATAATTAAATGACTCACCCTAAAAATACAGATTAGGTGTCTTAGAATCCCATATTCTCGTATTTGCCTCAACAGTATCAGAAGGATATTTTAGATTTGGAGTTCAAACTCAAGGAATAGAAAGAGCCAGATCTGAAGAATCCGTAGATGAACAAATAATTGTTAAGATCCCAATTAAATGTGAGTGATTCAAGCAAGGTTGATGAAATCATATTGGAAAATCTAAGATTTCAAGAAAGTGAATTACTATTGAAATCTAAGAATAATGAATATTACAAATTGAAATACAATGAAATACAGAAATTGAAGTAGATTCATGAACACAATTATTTGGAGAAGAAAGTGCAAGAGTAATTGGCTTTAAGGTAGATTGAAGATGACATGTTGAATTTAAAAGACAAAGGATAAGCAAAGCTAACCTATTTATAGTAGTTATAGTAAGGCATTGGTACTAGGCCTTTGTTTTATGATCAAGACACTGGATTTGTAGTAAGAATTGACTTTGTTAATAAGTTGCCTATTTGTTATGATTTTGTCAAAGTAGGTTATGGCATATTTATAAAGAAGTATTGATTATTTCAAATATTTGATAGTGTGGATGAGCCAAAGGTAATAATGAACACAAATTAACATGAGTGTGTAAATGAGAACATATACTCTAAGAAGTGTGTGATCTAAGAGAAATTTGTAGAGAGGAATCATGAAATCTTCAGAGATACATATCTCTATATAGTGTTATGGTGTTTCAGTCAAGATTTTGGTAGTGGTATGGTTCCGATTTAGGTTGGTTGGTCAATCCATAAACTATTTGACGAGGAGAAACTAATGTCAGGAGGGTACTTATTGCCCATTTACAATTCCAGTTTTGCATTTGAACTTTAGAGATTGCCTGAGGTTTAAGAAATTAAGATAGGTTTGAGGATATGTTTACCAGGTGATGAGAATTTGGATTTGGATAATAAAATAATGAGTCTGATGGATTATAGAGTACAACCAATTCATTTGAAAAAGCCAGAGTTAATAGAATAGGAAAGATAAAACATATTTAAAGAATATAAAATTATTCCACTTCCTGAAGAATACATTCAGGTTAGAACAAATGAAACAAAATTATGGCAATCTGAACTTCCTCCTAATGTTTATAAATTGATCGATTATAATTTTATGAACGAGGAAGAAGTAGCCTTAAAGTAATAGGAACAGGAGTACGAAGAAAGGAGAATGAATAGACTAAATCGTCCCAAAAGAAGATTCATGGGAAAACAAGGTACAATAGCAAGAGGTTCTTCAGAGAAAAAAAAGACTATGCTTACATTCAAGTAAAGGTTAGCCTTGAAAAAAGGGGCAGTTACACCAGCTAGCACAAAGGCTAAATCTACAGAAAAAGAATAGTCATCAAGACCATAAAGCAAAGCAGATACTTCCAGGAAGAAGATGGAGGAATCCACTACTACTAGAGTGTAAGAGAAATAAAAGAGTGCTTTGATTCCAAGTAAACCAAGAAAGTTGATGTTCAAATTACGATCATTGTCCCAAATTTACGTTGGGGGTATCACAACATTGACAATGAAATTAGCACTCTTCTAAGGTATTCAATTATTGGATGATGATGATAAAAATATGTGCGTGTTTAGTAAAGAATTAGAACCTGATGAAAAGGGAGACAATTACATTAACTTTAATGAATTATTTACTTTTGAATTGAACCTAACTCAGTATTTTGAAGATTATGAAGAAGCTGAGATTCTGAATACTTTTTTATTCATAGCTATTTTTAAGGAAGTAACTAATTTATTTGGATGGCATGCAATTCAAGCTTTTGACACTTCCGATGAACATTTCAAAGTAAAGAGTGGTATCTATTATGAAAATTTGTATGGGCCACCAGGATAAGCTCCACCTTTTAATTTCAACAAGGCCAAACGATTGAATACTCAAATCAATTTTATTATGATGCAAGACGATGATCGTGTATTACAATTGCCAACCATAGATAATTATAAGCTTGATCAAAAATGTAAGACTAATTTAATATACAATTTTAGTATTGACAGAAGAAGACAAGGAAAAAAGGAAGAAAATATATTCAGTTGCCAATCCTAAATGGAACACTCAAATACGTTTAGACGTCTCCTCTTTTAGAAATTTCTAATCGAAAGATGAATTTATAATGAAAACCATAGTTATCGAGGAAGAAAATATCATTATCGATGCCATAGACAGATAATGCATAAAATTCGATCATGTCTAATTATTTGAGGGTACAGGCAAAGGGGAATTTATTGCTAATCATTTAATCATATTGAGGATTGGTACTAGATATTTAGTGGATACATTCACGACTACTTTTAAAAAGTTGAATTATCTATTTAGTTTCTTCATCAAATAACAAATTGTAGGAGTGTGTAAATTCCCTCTCTTTTCAGCAGGAGGAGCATTAAATGTTGGATCATAGAGATTGATGGTTCATGATCTAGATGATAGTGGAAAGATTGGTAAGAAAACAACTAAAGAGATGTATATTTTCATTTAGGAGGAATAATTGAATTTGAAGGATATAGAGGAAACTCCAAAATATGCCCAATAAACCAAAGAATAGAAAATTGTTAATAAGTAAGATTAGAGTAAATACTTAATAATTGAAATCGATCAATTAACAGATTACTTAAGTTAAGAACCGATTGACTTTACTATCTAGGTGTACAATGGAGAGGAACCAGCCATGGATTCAGATGGAGTGATATGTGCGTATACAAGTGTTACTCCTTTTTAACCTAAGCCAAATTATTCAGTACCAATTAACGAGGCAGTTTATTTCAAGATGCCAATAAATGCAATCATTGAAAGAAAACAGGGTCTGGAAAATTATTAAGTTTTTATATCCTTTTCAGATTTAGGATGGATTAGTTTTTAGTTATTCTTAAATGGAGAATTAAACAGTTCTGATTTTGTTGGAAAATTATTTAGAGGCGATGTACCAGCCCCACCTGTTGATTACACTAATATGAAGAAAATTAACACGAAGGTGTCCTACTTTGTCAAATACGACCTGAAACAAACAGAAGAGTTTAGAAACAGTCAAATAGAAGAGAGTAGATCAGGACTTATGAAAAGTGAAACTCAAAAGAATTTATAGTCAATTCCAAGTGAATAGACTGCTAAAATACCCTCTAGAAGAACCATGAATTCAAATGATAATTTAGATAAATTATAGGTAATGTTGATAAATGTCAATGGATTTGTAAACCAATAAAAATTGTAAGTGAAAGGAATTTTCTTGATGGATGGCAAGACATTATTGGATAAATATAACACGTCTTGTTCCTTTAAGAGTGAAATGGTCGACAATGTAAAGAAGGTGGCATTCTTTAACAATGCTCGTTTTACATTTTCAGTGGATATTCCTACACTATAAATGGAAACCTATCTATTTCTTTCCATTCTGGATGAGAAGGAAGTTGTGATCGCATGGTTTGGAAAGAGATTAGTTTAGGCTGTTGGGAAAGTAAATAGAGGACAACAATTTGAATATCTTTTTGCTCCTCCTTTGATGAGACCGCCATTGGATCATAATTAAATATAAAACCTATAACAATCAATTTAATTTGAAGTGAAATGAATATATGATACATCACTATTAATTAATGTTAAATTGGATTCTTTTATTAATCTCAGTGGTAGTAGTATATCTGTTAGTGAATCCTTTGGTCACCATGATGAAACTTAAATTGTAGTTCGGGAATGCTGTTTATTGCAAATATTTTCCAATTTTTGGAATAATATAGGTTTATCGAAAATCATTTAAACTTACAGGTAATGTGCATTAATGGATTGTGGACATTGTCACTAAGCATCCAGAAGTCAAGTTTGTTGTTGCTAATTCAATTAATAAACCTGTGATATTTATAATAGATCCCGAGTATTACAAACAGATATATGTCGACCATCATCTCGTGACCAAGCATGATCAAAGTGGAATCAAAGAGTATAATTTCAATCACTAGGAATAGCTTTCTACTTTCTGGAGGATTATTGTTTACGGAAGGACCTAAATGGAAATAACAAAGAACCTTAGTCGGTGATCATTTCCTTTTTTAAAAACTTAAAGCAAGGATTCCCATGATAAACCAGGTGGTCAAAGAGAAAATTAAGGGCATGCCTGTTGCTGAAAAAGTCTTTGAGTTTATTTGTTAAATAACAGGAGAGGTTGTAATTAGAAGTTTCTTTGGCATAGAAGCAGAAGGATGGAAAATTAATGGAAAAGAGGCTTAAATTGAATTGGGATCAATCCTAGCTGCTTTTATCAGACTAAGAGTGAATAATTTCTTTGTCTACTTTAAGTAAAAGATTTTGGGAGTTAAATCTTGGTAATACTGCACTAAAAAAGAAAAAGAACTCTTGGACAGAGTCACCAAATTAAAACAAGACATCAGAGAAGTTATTTTCAAAAGGAGAGACAAGATCAGATAACAAGGCAATTATTAAGTAGATGGTGACTTTTTGGATGTGTACCTAAAAATATTCATGGAATAAAATGTATATAGTTCTGATAGAATTGAAACTGATGAGATTGTTTCCTAATTTATCACTCTCTTTTTAGCTGGTACTGACACCACTGGAGCCTTAGTTGCCAATTCATTATTATTCATATCAGAAAATAAACAATATCTATAGGAACTGAGAAATGAAGTCAACAATGTAATTGGAAATGGAGAAATCACTCCTGATAATATCAATCAATTAGTTTTGGTAGAAAGCTTCTTAAAAGAAGTTATGAGACTTAAGCCATCAGTAGTGTATCCAATTGCCAGAAAGGCCAAATAAGATCTTTAAATCAAGGATCTTCATATTAAAGAAGGAACTATTCTACTTTTGGGTAATTTCTTGGCCAACATCAATTCCCAGAATTATGATAACCCACTTGAATTCAATCCAAGAAGATGGGTACAACAACAACCAATCAAATAAGATAATGGCTTCATTAATATTCCTTTTGCTGCTGGAGGAAGAAATTGCATCGGCTAGCATATGGCCATGATTGAAGCTAGAATTATTTTAGCTTATATTGTTAGGAATTACGATATCGTTAGAAATCCATAAGTTCCAAAAGTTCAATGGCCATCAAGGGGAACCCAAACCTACATACCAGAAAATGCCGTTCATCTTGTTAAAATTTGACATTTAAATATCATCATAAATACAATCATTTTGTTTCTTCCAATAAAATAAGACTGATCCGAGCTCACTTTTATTCGAGAATAATCTAGATAATCCATATTTCTTAGTCTTTTTTGATGATTTATTTTTCAAATAAAAACAATTTCAGTTTATTGACATTTTTATATATATATATAATTTTATATATATTTTCAAATATAGTTTTGAAGCAGGTAAATGTGTAGTATGATGGATGTATAATATAAGAATTTGAGATAAAGATTTCGATAAATAAATAGACTCAAAATCAATTTTGAAATCCTTGAATCATACAAATTAAGAGAATCCACATTGTCCACATCTTTGTTAGTAAAAGTAATTCTAGCACTAACAAACTGAGCATTTCTTTAAGAATGAGAAGGATTTATTCAAATTTTCTGTTTTTTTGGATAAATCTTCAAGAAATAATGCTTATGAAAAAACAACATCTTCATCATCATTGCTTTCCACTGAGCTGTGGCTGCTTCCAGCTAAGTCTTATTCTTAAAGCTTTATAGTTTCGAATATTTATAGCCCTTAATCCATTTTATTTGGAATAAATCTTGTTCCAGGAGCATCTCTTGTGGATTATTGACATCTGTTACAAAATTTTCGAAATGAATAATTTAGGTTCCTGCATTCAGCACATATCCAATCACAAGGTTTGTTTTACATTTTTTTAGTAACTGAGCAATTTTATTTTAATTTTATTATTCATCTTTCCTATTATAATATAATTAAATAATAGTGCAAAAATTAATGAAAAAACCGACGTTATATTCAATTAATCTCATACGCAATCTTTACGTATTCTTTACTTTAATCATATAACGGAAAACAATCTTTGTGCAATTTTAAAATAATGAAATCCTTTAATTTATAATGAATAGCTTACTAAATACTAGAAATAAGAGATATAGAAATTTTCATATCTGATTTTATTTCTTTCCTTATCTGTTCCAATAGATAAATAAAGTTATGAACATGGACCTTGCATTAATTTTACCAGGATATTTTGAGAATAAACAAATTTTAATTCTTGAACTAATTTCAATATTTTATTACTATATTATTTAATAATCATTATTTCATTTAAACAGAAAATGATGAAATTTCATTTGTAAATTTTGATATTTTGATATTTCTATATGTATATTAACAATCAAGAAATAATTTATATTATAGCAACACTAATCTAAAAGGCTTATAAATGGTTTAGTGGCGCTGTATATAGTACTTCAAATGAGGTTTCATCTGTTTTTTGTATTTTAATCAAGAATTAATCTGATGTTAACTCCTTTTTGTAAAATATAGACCACAAATTTTGTTTTTAAAATTTAAAGATGTTGTAAAACTCAAAGAACTAATTATTTTACTAAATAATCTCTTTGTTTTTCTTAAAATAAACAGGTGAATAAGTATAAATTTAATTATTTTATTAATTTATCTTTGGTATGTGACACTATACTATTAATGTGATATTACTCTTAATTCATTTTGTTTGCAAATACTTCCCATATATTTTCTGTAAAATTATTGATTTGTACACTTTTTTGGACTCATTCCACCATCTTAGAAAACAAAAAGTTTTCCATTCTCAAATATTTTTATTTTCCCCACCAAAGTCTTACTCTCTGATTAAATAATGTATTTCTAGTTTAATAGTCCATTCTTCGTTGCCTCCATCAAAAAGAAGTCAAAAATGTAGAATTAATAAGAATTACTAATCTTTTTAATCTGTGCAGACATCATTCTACCTAGTTAAATATATACTAAACTTCTTAGTTTATATTGGCTATTAGATAAATTCAACCTTATTGAATGGAATTCGAATGGATTATGTAGAAACTATTTCATTTTAATCATCAAAATTGTTTTCAGTATTCACTCCTTACAATCGTTGGTATAAACTCGAATTTTAATCAAGACTGTTTAACGACATATCAATTGCTTGGCTATACTGATTGAGATCACATTGACTTTAAGATATCATAAGATAAATTAATAATTAATTAGAAAAAACAAACTAATTCAGGTGACATTCAACCGAAACTCTTCATAAAATATTCATTTGTTATTTAAATAAAGTCTTAAGCTAAAATTAATATATTATATGGTTTGATTACTGATGTTAATTTCAGAATATAAACCTAAATTTATCAATATAGGTCATAGTTATATTGCCCTTTTGATTTCAGGAGATTGAATAATATTGCTAAGTGAAAATAACTTAATTTATTAATTTAAGGTATAGACTTTTGTAATTATCTTAACAATTGTTTATATACTTTTTTAAGTTCGATCTTATAATATTATTGTATTATAAATATCAAATATATAAAAATGAGATTTAATTAAAAGGATCAAGAATTTCATGTAAAATGTATCATTAGAAAAATTTAGATATTTTATAAGTCATCGAGATATTAATTTTATTACAATTCTTTTAAATTTTAGTAAACTTAGCTATTTTTAAATTATCGAATAAATCCAGTAATTTAAATATACAAAAACATACTCAACTCTTCGTTTTTAATGTATTAATACACATGTGTATAACAAATTCCTTAAGAAGAGTTATAAATATCATTATTAATAGCTTTAAAATTGTGTTTAATAATCATCTAATATTTATTCAAGATGTTCGATATTAGATTAAACAAAAATTCTAATATTGTATATGAATTTTGGATGAAATTTCTCCTTTTCAAGATGGAAGATTATTTTAGAATTTACATTTTTTTATTTAACAAATAATATAATATTTTGAATCTATGAGATAATGGATTGCAACATTAAGGATCGGATATCATCTCAGGTATCTATTTTCAAAGTTAGAGATTCGCAAATGATAAAGGAGAATATATAATTAATTATTGCTGTTTTGCAGAGCATAAACAATCAAAGTGATTTTCACTAATAAAATCACCAATCTCTAAATGGATCATCAGCTTGTTTGATTGAATCTGGCAATTCGGTGCTGTCTGGATAATCAGCAAAATTAGAAGTATCATTCTCAGATCTAGTAATAAATGTAACATTTACCTAACTGATGGAATGTATTTGGGTCTCATTTATTTCTTGATCAAACTATCCCAATTCAATGTTTGATACCATTTATGTTATTTAATATCATTGGCTCCATTTTTTAGATTTCCTAATCTTTTCGAAACATCTGAAACTAAGAGACTTTTGATTAGCTCTTTAGCATCATTATCAAAATTTTTAGGAAACTTAACTTTTCCTTTTAATATTTTTTAATAAATTGCCATAGGATCTTCATCATTGAATGGATCAATTCCTACTCTATAAGGGAATGTAATTACCAGCCAACATCTCATAAAGTATGATACCCAAACACCACCAATCAACAGGTCTGCCATGTCCTTTATTGAGAAGAATTTCAGGTGCAAGATACTCTGGTGTTCCACATAGAGTATATGTATGATCTTCGACAACCTTAGCAAATCCAAAGTCAGTCAATTTCAAATATCCATTTTATTGAATAAGTAGATTTTCTGGTTTTAGATCTCTGTATACAATAGTCTTTGAATGTAAATACTCAAACATTAGCACTATTTAAGCAGAGTAAAATCTAGATATTATTACATATTTTACTATGCTTCGTCATTTTCTATAGTGCCTGCATTCCTTAAATAAGTGAACAACTCTCCACCTTGAATATACTCTAGAACAAAATATAAATATCTTTCATCTTAAGTGTAGCCTAACAATTCAATCTAAATAATTTATTATAGATATACAATGAAAGGATGTTAAATCTATTGAAGTATTTTGAACTCAGAACTAATATGATCAACTTATTTTAATCGAAGAATTTCACATTTCTTTAACATCTTTAAAGCTACATGCTTTGAATTTGATTTCTATTTTGCCAATCTCACTCTGCCAAACGAACCAGTACCTAGAGTTTAGAGTATCTCAAAGTCTTGGAGTTTCACTTACTTATTCTGCATTTATTTTGATAATTAAAAATAAATAATGTCATTAGGAATAAGATAATTGTCAGGTTCAAAACTAAAATTTGATGCTGATTATTATAAAAATATACTACAGCAACTAGAAAGGAAAAGACCTGGGTCTGGATAACCTCTTTTGACAGTAACTTCCCCATAACCTCCTAGAAAACCAGTTTATTCTGGGAAGTTAAAAAATATTATACTACCCTCAGAAAATATTAATTAACATCATCGTATTATTAAATCAGGCAATAGTTAATACAGTTAATAATAACTAACTCCCTCAGTTACTCAATCCCAATTATTAGGAATCGTAACAATATTTATAATCAGCTTTCATAGGTAAGTCCACTTAAAGCAAATAAGCCTCCATTATAATTTGATAAAAAACTTCTTTTGCCTAAATAGAATGCTTCGCCTCAGATTTAAATAAAAAGTTCCTAAGTGCTGAATCAAATCTCAACAGGAGAGAAAAGATTAATTTAAAATTCAATAGAAAAACCAGGCATTTTAACAAGTCCTGGTTAAAATAATAAATAATTTACATGGAATAATTAGATAGAACTTATAGTGACCTAATCAGATATCGAAAATGTAAATATTTCAATATAGCAAGAAAAGAAGGCAAATATCTAATGAGAAATTAAAATAGTTACCAAAAAAGTAGTTTTAACAATAACCTATTGATTAAAAGAGACTGACCTAGCCTATATCCTAATAAATGCAATCTCACATTGTAATTTCTAAACCAAAACAAATAATGTAAACACAATAGATAAAAAAGAAATAAACATTTAATCCAAAATAGTCGAATATTAATATATAATCTCTATCATAGTTTTAGGGCAGCCAACCTAAATGCTTTAGTGATTTTACAATGACTTCCGGAAGAAATGATCTTCAATAGCTCTTTACATCCATGCAATTGCAGTTTAAGGAAGCTTTTCAATAAGCTGAATAACATCAGAATTTAAACATGAGTGGTAAAGTATTCCACTTAATTTTCAAATAGAAATATAAGAACAATCAGATGATGCCAATTCATCACTGGCCTAAAGTACTTTATGCTAATTTTAAAAGTGATTATTAAATTACTAAATCGAATTTATTTTTGAAATCTTTTGTGAATTTAATTTTCTCTTATTTTTAATATCAAATCTCTATAAATGCTCTGAAATTTTCCTAATAGATAAAAAATCAATCAAATATTTATAACTTTAACATCATTATTATTATTATTCATAATTTGATTTTTATGACTGATTCATCCTCAGAATATGATAGCATGAACGAAGGCTAATATGAAGCTAAAATAGGAGAGAAACTGAAAAATAATCAATATCAAATTATAAAATGGTTAGGAGATGGGACATTCTCTAAGGTCTGGTTAGTGAAAGATTTAATTAGTTCGACTCATTATGCTCTCAAAATTTAAAGTTCATAGTATTCAGATGCAGCAGTTGAGGAAATAGATATTTTAAAGTATTATCCATTCTAAAGTAGAATTTTGAATGAAAATGAAAATTCACAATAATGGCTTGACATTCAGAAAAATTGTATTGGCAATTAACAAGAAACACATTGTGTAAAAATGGTAGATTCTTTCGTTCATATTGTCGATGAAACGTTGCATCATTGTGTAGTAATGGAAATTTTGGGACCTACTTTGTTGGATTTAATTAGATTCTATGAAAAGAAAGTATAAGATATTCTGATGATTAGCATTCCTGTATGAGCATCTAGTTAGGGAAGGAGGTCACTAAATAAGTGCTGATCGGATTGATTTATTCTCATGAAGTATGCCAAATTATTCACACTGACATAAAGCCAGAAAACATTATGATTGAGTTGAATGAACAATAATTAAAGTAGTTAATTAACGAAGAAGAGGCTGATGATAAGAAAAAAAAGTAATAAGAGAAAATATTTAGAGAGTTAAATTAAATGAGACAAATAGTGGCGACACTTTTATCTGGAATGAGAATGTAATAATTAATGTAAACACTGACCTTAAATTTAAATTAGTTGATTTTGGCAATGCTTGTCAAACTAATTAACAATTTGAGGAAATTCAAACTAAGGAATACAAATCTCCTGAATCTATTATTTAAGCTCAATATTCAACCAATACAGATGTTTGGTCACTGGCATGTGTAATTTTCGAAATCTTGACTAACGATTATTTATTCAATCCTGAAGGAGATAATGAAGAAGAAGAGATGGAGGATCTATTAGCAATGATGATAGAATTGATTGGACCTCCAACAGAAAGTTTTTTAAACAAGGGCAAAAGAAGCTCCTAATATTTTGAAAAAAATGGAGATTTAAAAACAATTAAAGTATTTTGAATTTATATTAATAAGGATTTACAAAAATTCAAACTAAGTGATACTTTAACAAAAGATTATGATTTTGAAGAGCATGAAGCAAAAAAATTATAGGATTTCATTCTCTTTGCACTAAAATGGGATCCTCTTGATAGGCCTTCCTCATAAAGTATGTTCTTGCACCCTTGGCTTCAATAATGAAATAATTTTAACAATACAAAAATAAATTAATTCTTTTTATAAAGTTTGAATTTGTTTTATTTTGGTTAGTTTACATAATCATAATTCTTGATTATTGAATAAAACTTTATTGTTTCTTTTATATAATTGAGGCTCAATCTTGTAACAATATAAATATCTAAAAACAAATGATAATTACATAATAAGTTTTAATTCTCTTTGGAAAATATGTTTTTAAACAATTGTTAATTGTATTCAATGAATTCATTCAAATACTTTTAATTATAAATTGATTTTTCAAACTATAAAAATTAACCAAAGACTGCTCTTATCCTCTTTTATTATTCTCATTAAGGCTCCCTCTATGTAGAATTATTGACAAAGAAATATGGAAGTGCAGTGTAAATAAAATATTAAAATCATTGATTAAGATATTCATTTTTTATTGATTGAACTACCTGGATCCAATTTATAGGCCGAGCTTCAGCATCTTTAAATTTATAGAAGAACGAGGAAGATTCTAAAATCTTATAATTTCTAAACTAGGTACATAATGAACACCATCATTTGATATCTTTATTGTATCATCAATAGGTAAATATTTTTTTTCTCCTTTTATAAAATCTATCAGTAAGCAGGGAGGCTTCAAGTATCCAAACAGTATTGCGATTTAAGGTATGCAGAACCATCTATTTGTGTTCAAATAAATAAAACCAACGCATTTGTCGAAATGCTTAAATACTGAATTACAATGAGACTCTGTATCCTAATTGCTTGGAGATTGATTTATCGTTCGGTCAGGCTTAAAAATTTGTTGATTGGGAGAGCAATGAATTTTTTATGGTCTTATTAATACGTTTGGGATTGGTGTTACGGCTTCATCAAGTTCCTCCATTATGGTTTTTAATCTATCTTATTTTTTCTTGACTAGGTCTTATTTCATCTAAATATTTGCAGGTGTAAACTCCCATAAAATACTTGATTTACTTTAACTAGGGATAATCTCTTAAAATAATCCTTTATATTCAAATGGAATTTCAATTTCGGTTTGCCAAGGAATATAGTCCTGTTTAATACCCTAAAAATATTAATGTTAGATAATCAATTTTGTATCTTCTTGTCCTAGTCTTTCGGATGGGTTTAACACCAATAAAGATTTGATGAGATCTTAGGCAGGTTATGGAATTGAATTGTCTAATTGATATTTGAGAGTTAAGATATTATTGAAAATGGCATTCTCACTAATATCAGTGAAAGGTTATTTCCCATGATAAAACTAAAAAATATGAAATCATTACCTCGTACACTATACAACCAAGAGCCCATAAATCAGCCTCCTTAGATGCTCTGCTATTATTGAGCATTTCAGGGGATATGTATTCTGGAGTTCCAACAAAATTTGATCTGTATTAAGTTGATTCGCTCTCGATTTTCTTGATGGACCTCACGTGACTCTGCTAAAACTTCCTTATCTAATCAATTAAATCAGGGGGCTATTTATGCTCTTCAAAAAAAAAGCAAGTTGCGAAATCTGTCAATTTAAGGTTGTAATTTTTATCTATTAAAATATTTTTAGGTTTTATATCCAAATGAGCTATGCCCTCATTGTGTAAATAGATAATTGCTTAAGCTATTTGATAGATGTAAACTTTAATGAAATACTCGAGTTCTTCAGATTTAGTATTTCTGTAAAATTAATAGATGTCATATATGATATTGCCTAAATCTCCGAAAGGACAATGCTCACTTACGAAATAAAGGTATTGTTTGTCTTAAAAGCTTCCAATAAATTCAACCATGCCTAAATCATTAGATTCAATGTTACTTGGATACTTTTGTGAATACTGCTTCATCATATGTCTTTCAATATAAATTTCCGATTGTTTGTTCGATAGAGTGATTGATTCTTTGTAAACCTTTTTGATGGCTACCTTTTTATTATTTTTTAAGTAAATAGCTTCGTAAACTTCAGAGTAGGCACCTTCGATTTTATTCATAATTATACCTTCACCAATCAAACCGACTATGTAGAAACTTTTGATGTTCATCTTCTTCTCATTTTTAAGTTGGTTCTATAACTAAATTCCTTTCATATAAAAATTAAATTTATTATAAATCCATCATACACAGATGTAAATCAGCTTAAAATAATGACGTTATAACTTTTTAGCTTATCAACCTTTGCCTTCTTCTTATTTGACTTAATTGGATTCGGAATTGTTGAATATACTATTTTAGATTGAGTGATTTTTTAAGAAGAAAAACTTTCTAGAAGAATTTTTTAATTTGAACCAAAAAAAACACATATATTGTATTTGTTCCACAATTAAGCATTTTTTTTGGTGTTTTTAGCAATATTAGAAGCTCTATTTTCTTAATTAATTAAAATTTATGGAATAAGGGTTAATAATTTATTGTTAATAATGCAATTTAGAAAAGACAACTAACTGTGAGCATGACAACTTATTGTGATTAGTGGTCATACTGAAATTATTAAGTAATGAAGTTAGGCTTTCACTTCTTTACTTTAAATAAGATTGTAAAATTATTATTTTTAATATTGTCTAAATTTAATCATTCTTATGGAGCCTCGATGGGTTATTAATCGGTTATACTTGCTTTGAAGAATTCGTTGTCTACTTTTTGATTTCTGATAGCCATTAATTTAGCCAATTTAAGTTTCTTATAATAGAGTAGACCAGCAATTATTAATGAAACGCCAACCACAGAGCAAATAACAGCCACAACAATGGTCACAGTTGCAGAACTGTTATCTGATTTTTTAATAGACTTTTAGATGGTTCCTGGATTTGTAGAGTTGTTATTTTAATTATTATTGCCATCTTATTGATTAACTCCTTCATCAGTTACTAGAACCAAATCATCGTTATTATTGGAGGGATTATCATTTCCATTATTGTTGTTATTATTGCCGTTGTTATTATTATTGTTATTATTATTGCCATTATTGCTGCCTTATCCATTGTTATTGTTTGTGTTTCCTCCTGGAACTAGAATAATTTCTAAAATATAAATTATAATATTTACCTGATGTTTGTTCTGTGCTCTTGAAATTAAGATCCG
Source organism: Paramecium octaurelia (assembly GCA_905182995.1). Lineage (NCBI taxonomy): Eukaryota > Ciliophora > Oligohymenophorea > Peniculida > Parameciidae > Paramecium > Paramecium octaurelia. Next base: position 398,617 of record CAJJDP010000040.1, read on the forward strand.
AAATTGATGAAATGGTAGTGGATTCATGTTTGAGACCAACAACTCCTAGTTATTTCAAGTCTTCTGAAACTCCCAAGGATTCTAGTTTAGTAGCCATTTCAGCAAGTCTTGATTAGGATTATTTGCCTTCATTAGATCCAATTTCAGCAGAGTCTGCAATACCCCAATCAACAACAACAGATGTAGTTGTGGATTCCTCTAAAAATCTTCTTCTGTATTTCTTGGTTCCAATGATGAAATAGTTGTAAGGATCTCCTCCAATTTGTGCTCTTGCATATTATAGGAATTTATCGCCAAAGAATTCTGTAGTGGTTATTTCAAGTCTTGTTGAAACTTGGAGGGTATTCTTCAAAGCGATTTTGATCTTGCAATCCAATTTACCAGTCAAAACAAAATGAATAGTTCTATTTTCAAAGAAGTAATTATTGGCACCACATTGATTAGTCATTGTCGTTAGATCATGATGCTTATTGTTAGTAGTAAGTCCAGGCTAGACAACTTTATTATTGACCATGACTTGAATGATTTACGGAACAGAGAATTGCCATTTCAAAATAACCCAATCTTCTGGACTACCTGCCTCTGATCTCTTTGATAGCCAATATTCAGATGAAGTTGGATTCATACCAGCATTTGTCATATTGATCACTGTATTGACTGTGATTAAACCTACGAATTTGGATTCTCTCAAATTTAATGGTTCAGGACCGTCCCAATTCCACTCAGCATAACTGTTAATTTCATTAAAGAATAATCCATCGGTCAACTTGATTGGCGAATACAATCTCTTGTTGTAGTCTGCAGCAGTACTCATAAACATCAAAACAGTGGCTTATCTGCCTGGACACCAATATCCATTCCAAGCTTCTTGTCTTGAACAATAAGTGACATTTGGTCCAAAGTATGTGTTGTTACCAATACCTTGTCCGATTTATCCAAAGAAGTGACCAGTTTAATCTTCAATCAAAAAGTTGATTTATCCTGTGCATAAAAATGATCCACATCCTCCAAACCATCCTAGTTTACTTGAATCTGGATTCCTAGACTTGTACAACAACGCATTGAATTCACAATTAGTGCATGGAGAGTTTACTAGGTAATGTTGTCCTGTCATATCATGTGCTCCATGGTGTTATCTGAATGCAGCATTATTCTTACATCTAGGTAGGTTATCATAGGTTAATCTATAGTTATGGAATTCCACATTTGTTAAGTAGACCTTGAGATCGACTCTTTAGACTGTGCAAATTGTGTCAAATGCAGAAGATGGTTTTGATGAAATAGGAGGGAATGCTGATGAAGTCAAAGTACCCATTTAAATACCCATTTGGCCTTGACAATTAGGATTAAGTGAAGCAGAGTAGCATTTCACACACTCTGGTCTGGCTAGGGCTGAGATGAAGATATTAGTGAGCTTCATTTTATTCTCTTATATGCTATTTGGAGCAGGTTTCAAAGCTATTCCTCTATCATTCTCAACTACAATTGACTTTTCAAGTTAGATCTACTCACTGTAAACTGCATACATTATACCAACTTCACTGTGATGAGCAGATAACCCTTGAATGTATGAACATTAGCCTTCTGGGTCTTGTCTTACACCGAAGCAAGCCAAAACAGTACCTGAACAATGATTGTTATAGAATGATGATTAATATGCATCTGAACATTTACTTGCCATAACAAAGAATCCTGTGTCTTGAGATCCTTGTCCAACATTTCCAGATACATCAAAAATATCTCTGGTCATTTAGGTTGGTACCAATTCATCCATGTAGACAAAGTTACCAAATACAGCCCAATTGGCAATTCCTCCATCTGTTAATAATCTCTTCTTCACATAAATCAATGCATTATCCTAGAATTTCACATATTGACTGTTATTAATCTACACCAAAGCTTTGATACCATTGAAGAATATGTTATTCTTGATCGTAATGTATTATGAATTCTAGATTGTCATCAACATGCCTGTAGTATCATGGAATGAACACCCAACTACTTCACTTTGAGTCTTAATGATATCGCTATTAAGATTTCTAAAATCTAATCCACTTCTTTGAGTATCAAATTGACCACAATTGTTGAATTCAACACCTTGTAAAACTGTGTATCCTCTTCTTGGGAATCCTAAATTCGCTCCTGGTTCTTCAAATTAATAAATCAAGACTCTGCATCCCAAACCATGAACACTGTCTCCTCCTTGAATCTTAATCTTTCTGGTTAGATGTCCAACAACAGCTCTCATATCTAATTTACCAATTCCAGGTTTATCAATAGTTACTGAAGGAGCTCCGTAATGGTCAAATTCTAGGGCCTAATTCAAAGTCAAAACACATCCAGTAATAGCTGTAATAGATCTCTTCTCTCTTTATTCTGGATCGCTACCTGAAGGACCGAATACAATCTCATCTCCTACAGCCCAACCAGCACACTCTGCCACTGTCACAGTTGTTGCACCTGCATCAGCATATGCTGCCAATCTAGTCCATACTGTTCCTGGTGGAGTTGAGTACAATTCCATAGCTCTTGTGACTGCGAGTACTTTATTACCAACATCCAGATTAGCATCAATTACTAATGGGCTATCTCCGAATTCTCCATTCAATTAAATTAAAATCTTTCCAGGGAATGGATTAGTGGAATTACCAGCTAATAATTTTCCTGTTCTAACCCAAATTCTCTCTGCTTCCAACTTAGTTGATGCTCTTCTCTCATCAAAAATTAATGATCCCAAAATCGTTAGATTAGCAAGTTTAGGAGGATCGACATCCAAGATGACTTGATATGCTGCTTGTACGATAGGACTGTCTCCTTCAACAGGAACTTTGTTATCTATCCAAGTGGTTGGATCACTCCAATATCTATAGCCGTCTTCCTATGGTACATCTCCTAAGCTATCACATTCATCTCGACAAATAACTCCTCTGACCTCAACATATTCATACTTCTTCTTATTCTTACCAGACAAGCAAATGAAGAATAGTTTATTTGTTCTATCATTGTACCAATCACCTTAATTACAAGTTTTAGTATCTGGAATTTACTCCAATTTTGTGTAATTTACTGGGAATTATCCTCCAATGTTTCTCATGATATCAAATGTTTCTCTATTGGCAGAGTAATTGAATCTAAGAATTACAGCATCATCAGTTTAACTGAAGTATGGGGATGCAAAGATACCCATGCTTAATGGATCACTTGCTCCAAATTTGAAATGAACATTATAAGTGAAACCTGTAGCAAATACACTTGCAAATGATAATTTAACATCGTGACTCTTCTTTATAATCTTCATAGTTTCACCTTCAATATGTTTACTCTCGTCTATATTAGCATCCATTTTAACTGCAAGTTCACTAGTGCCCAATCTATATAGTTTCATATCAACTCCTGTGAAATCTTGTTCTGGAGTAGGATTATTAATCAAAACATCTCTTATCGTAACTTAATTCATTGCACAAATGATTGAATTATCCCAAAAATCTTCTGGATGATTAACACATCCTGGAATGCCATCTATGTGTTTCTTGTATGGGATAATATAGGCTCCTCCTGCTACTTTTGAAATTGAACCATCCTAATCCCAGAATATTTCTCTTCTATGCTTCTACCAGAAAATACGATTAGCAGAATCAGAATTATATGCATTGACATTTATAAATTATGTGTTTTTACCTCCTTGTACCCACAACTTCACATTCCAACATACGGAACATGATTCTATTAATGCTGAATTGCTTCCGTAATTATAAATTCTAATGTTCTTAGCTAAAAATCCATTTGTTCTTGGCACAACCATTGCTCTTGATCCATCATAGTAAGTGATATCGGGATTTGCATTGCTGTTTGATTTACCAATAATCAAGGCATTATCCAACACTGCTCCCTCAGCTGAGAAGTTACCTTTATGAGCTTAGAAACCAGCAAACTTGGAATCAGCAATCATAATGTCTTTGAAATATATGTTACCCAATTCTTCTCCCAAGACACCACATTCATTATTTTTCCATGTACGGAATGTTTCAAAAACTGCTTAAAGACTTGGATTGTCAAGGTAGGGTTAATCATTTGACCAATTTTCTGGCCCTTAACATGGGAACTTTCTTGGAGCCAATTAGAAAATACGAAGCCCGAATCTGCCATTTGAATGAGCCCAATTGTCCTTAAATTCAAGTATATTTAGGCCTGGAGGACAAATATCTGATGTGGCTGATGGGCCATCTGGATTTGTTTTGATTTCATACCAGAAACCATACCACTCTGAACCACCTGATCTGTTTCTTCTTACGATGTTCTAAGGATTTGTAACCCAAAATGTGGCCACAGTAATATCTGTTTACAACATGATCCAACTTTATTTAGTACTAGCAACAAGGTTATCCTCAACCACATTGTTTGTTTCAATACCATCTTCAAAGAATATGGCATGTCCAAAGGTATTATAGCAAACATTCTTCTAGACCTTCAAATAATGAACACCATGAATAGTCAAACAACGAGCATAACAATCGTGAATGGCATTACCAACAACATATGACTCATCAACTTCTCCATTCAAGTGGAAATGAACAGGATATCTACCGATAATTCTTGGTTAACCTCCGTATCTGAATTCTGCATATGATATTTTACCAATTGCTCCTTTCTCGGCTCTTCCATGAATCATTAAATGATATCCATATTTCAAATCAGACTCTTCACCTTGAATAACTATATTTCTTGTTAATAAACCAACTTCAACTTTCATTGGGAATTATTCTGATCCATAGGTTTCAACAGCTGAGTAATGTTGATGTGTAAGTGGTTAATCAAGTGTCAAAGTTTTCTTGTCAGCGCTGACAGCTGTAATGTATCTTTTTTCACTTTGCATATGTTCAACTTCACTGGAGGTAATGACAATTTATTCTCCTACCTACCAGTCTACGGCATCATCGACTGTGATTTGAGTTGCTCCGGCTATGGCTGTGCTTGATAATAGTGTCCAAGTGGGAGTTCTTTCCTTTCCATGAATAGTTAATTGGCATTGATGACATCCTAAAACCTTATTACCCATAGCAGGCATTTAAGTATCTTCCTCAACACCATATAGAGTAATCTAAACTTTATGTTAGTGAGCCACCAATTCTGTACCAATATTGAATTTACCCTCTCTAATCACAATATAATGAGCATCCAAAGATGTATCTACTTCATCAGAGAATGTGAGAGCTCCTTCAACCAAGACTTACATCAATTTAGGTGTCTTAACATCAACAATCAAAGTTTATCCAGCATTAACAATAACGGAATCTCCGTCTCCTGGATATTCATATCCACCCCAAGTATTAATGTCTGACCATTTTGTAGCATAAATGAACTTTTGATTGTTCACTGCCAAGTTTCCATTAACTCTTACTTAGAATACTCCATTTAATTAAGTTTCTTCTAAATCTTTGACTCCAGTTTTACAGACAATTTAGGTTGGTGTAACATTCTAAATGGCACATGTGATTCCATCTATGGTTACTGTAGTTTATCCATTAACAAATCCAGTACCAGTAATTGTAATAACTGCTTCTTCAGTAAATCTGCCTGAAGCTGGACTGACAGCATTGACAATAGGAACACTACTTGAAGAGTAACTAACAGCATTTGATACTGCAGTAAGAGCTTATCCATTGACTGAGATTTCTGCACCACATGAAGTTGGAACAGAGTATGCATTATTGCTATTTGATAAAACCCAACCTTTCAATTCTATTTCTGCTAATTAACATGATGATCCAGTCGATCCTCTTGAATCAAACAATCTGATTGCTTTAATGCCTGAAACATCGGTTGTTGGAACATAAATATTCCAACCGGTATGCACAGTCTAATCAACTGTTAGTAAAGTCTACCAATTAGTACCATCTGTTGTGTATTGGAACACTGCATCTTTCAATTGAATTGCTGGTTTATCGATTCTTGGAATGTATCTCAATTAATGCAATTTCAAAACTCTATTTGCTCCAAAGTCGACTTGAATGTAACAATTTGAAGTGGCACTAGATACATAATAACTTGATTGAAGCAAATCAAAGAATTTACTAGCTGATGTTGCTGTATCAGCCAACAAGGTAACTTCAGATGGTTTAATATACCTAGCAGGTTCTTACAAAGCAGGATATTGATTCAAAACTGAAGCTGTCAATAATTTTGGAGTTTCACATGACAATGTTGAGTAGGTTGCACTTGTGATAGGGCAATCAAATCCACAAAGTTTTACTGAATTTTAATCCTTAACAGAGTCAAAACCAGCTCCAGTAAATGTTACTGATGCACCTCCTGCATATGAGACTGTTGGATTATTTGAGGTTGGTTGAGATGCACTGACAATTAATTTCTATTTGGTCACATCACTTATATAAGCATATTTAGCATCCACCAAGAGGTTGATTGAATAGACTCCTGCTGGTAAACTTGAGAATGTAGCTGTGACGGAAGTATCAGATTAAGCTGAGACTGTTGCAGCTATCTTGTGACCCATATGTTCCAATGTAACAACTATTGTAGTACCAGTAAGTCTAACACCTGTGAATACAAGAGCAACATTTCCAGTTGTAGCCAAGTAGGCCTTTTGTGTAGAATCATAAGTAGCACCACTGATGGCTGTGAAGGTGGGAGAATTTGATGACTGATTAATTGATAAAGTAAATGAGGCTGTGATAGGAACTGCTGAATTATTTTCAGAAGGTAATTGGGATAGTGTAACTGCTGCTGATGACCCTGATTATCTGGCCATTCTGCATTTGATTTAAATGCTGGAAACTACTTATAATTCAGTACACAATGTTGTTCCAATTTTAACACTTGGAGATTTGTCTGCATTAAATCCATATCCATTAATAGTCAGAAGTTACCCACCGATGGATGCAGCATCAATCGATGTAATACTTAATCCAATTACTGTAACCCAGATCTTATCTGCATAGCCATTTTAAGTTAAAATATAAGTTGAGTACTATCCTTGAGGTAAATTTGGAATTGTATAAGTGAAGGAAGATCCAGAAATAGTAGCTGCAACTTTCGATGTGATTGGACCCTTGAATACTACTGATACTTCACTGGTTAATCCTGTTCCTGTCAATGTTTCTGTGTCTTATGGAGCATATGTCTTTTATTGACTTAAAACTATATCAGCAGATGAAAGCATATCTCTTCTGGGTGATTTACCAAGATTTAAAATATGATCATTTCCTTGTTTTTTTGTTTCTTCTGTCCATAAAAATCTCTTTCTCTAGACCAATTTTTAATAATCAGGTTTTTAATGATCGCTCTCTGTCAAAATTCTTGATCCAGTAAACTAAGTTGAAGATGCTGGGTAATCATTAATAACTGGAGTCAATGTATTATCATAAGTAAATTTACAATTGTTAGTAGAATCAAGACATGTTGATTCAAGTGTTACTTATAAAGCTACGACAACTAATTAATCTGCAACACTGTAATATTCATTTTTTGCTGGGACTGTGCAATAAATCACCTCACTTGTAAATCTACTTTCATCAATTTCACAAAGCCAATTTACAGCAATACCCACAAAAACTAGAGTTTCTCCCTTAACGAAATTAGATCCTGTAATTTTAATAACTGTTCCTCCAGCTTCAGATCCTTTTGCTTAACTAGTGCCATCTTCTAAAGTGACACTGGTAATTGGGATGATGTACTTAAACAAGTTATCACCAGTATTTGCATATGAATTACCATAATCTTTCCTTGTAACAGTGACTAAATATTCGCCAGGCATTCCTCCTCTTAAATAAACTTTGATGGAAGTATTTGTAACTGAAATGACCTTAGCATTATAAGATTTGGTTCCTACTAAAGTGACTTTGATTTCATCGACAACAGTTCCGAAATTGGTTCCTGTGATTGTCATCTCTCCCTTGAATATTGGTGATTATGAATTGAATTCTAAGGATGAAATTTACATTCTCAAAGCATCATCATATGAAAATGAACTACTAGTGAGTGTTTTTTCGTTGAAGGACAAAGAAATAGCTCCAGTGCCTCCACTAACTTTCTTAGGACTAATGAATACGATTTAAGTATTTGTGATTGATAAGGGATGAACATCCTAGCCATCAATTTTGAATGCGAATTCTCTATTTAAATTCTTAGGGAATCCAGTACCTGTGATAGTAATAGTAGTGCCACCATCTGGGGATCCTGTTGCTGGCAACACAGATGATATAACCAAATTGACAGTTTCTCCAGTTACTCCAGCATCAATTTTAGAAAATCCGATGGCTTTATGATGTACAGCAGGCACTAAATTATCTCCAGCCTCCTTGATGTTCTATCCATTCAATTATTCTAATGTACAAGTAAAAGTGTTGGGTAATGTAGCATGTGGCTGAATATTTGTACAATCAGCTCCAGCAAATGATATTTCTAAGTCAGGTCGAGTAACTGCTAAACCAACTCCTTATGTTAAAGTTACTGATAATTGGGATCCTGAGACTGTATAAGCTGTTAAAGTTGGGGTCTTTTCATCACTTAAAGTGAAATCACAGGCGTTGGCCTACTCACAACCAGCTAAAATTTATTCTGTTTCAACAACAACATCATTTTCTTTTAACTAGTATTGCACTTCAACTTAAACTTAGGGATGTTGACTATAGGTAAATAGTAGTTCATTTGGAATTGGTTCAAATAATAAATTAGTACTATCTGCGATTGGTTAAGAAACAGCAATAGTTACATCTCCATTTCCTGAAGCTAAAACGTTGCTTGAAATTGATAAGCTAGAAAGTCCTTCCACATGTGATCTTAGAATGATGTACCATTTCCATCCATCTTGTGCTCTTCCGAAACTCCAGACAAAAGGTCTTTAACCAGTGATTCTTTCAATGTTATCAGCAATCAATGATGACGAAGCATCAAAAGGCAAATCATAATTGCTTTCTGCTACTTAGAATAAAGTGTCAATTCCGTTTATTGTAATTGTTAATTAAAAGGTTCCACTAATTGGATCAGCAGGTTCCTGAGTTCTTACAATATTTGATACGGGTGTTCCTCCATTAAGACTAGGTGAGACGATTTTTGGAAGTGCTCTATATTAAACAGTACCTCTGTGAGAATCAAATGTAATAGTATATTTATATCCAGCGAATGTTGTGACTGCATCGTCTAAAGCAGCTCCAGTGTTATCTAATTTTGTGGCTGTCACAGTGACTTAGTAATTGCCACCACAGTTTTAAATTGCATTTTTAATGGCATTTGCATTTGCATTAGGAGCTATATCTCCAGTGGTGTAAGAATAATACACAGTTGTCTATGGTGTGGTTTTAGTACCAAAAGTGAATTAAAGTTAATACTTACCTGCTAATAAAGTGTTTCCAGCTGAATTATATAAGGTTAATTCAATCACTTCTTTGACTGGTGTGTAGGATGTTGAAATTTCATAGACACTATTTAATGAATTAGATTTTCTAGTTGCACTCTCGATTTCCATAGATAGAGTAAGATATCCACCTGCTGCACCATTAAGATGATATGCTTCAATGTAATAGAATTCTCCTTCTTACAAAGAAACAGAGTTGGATATTGTTTTAATTGAGTTAGAGTAACTCAAATATTCATACCAATAGTTTCTGTATGGATTCCATCCACTAGCAGCAGTTGCTGTATCAGGTCTGATTGCCTATTTGGTTTAAGTTGTTTGAATGAAGAATTATGAGCAATCATCCGAAGCAATATAAAACTTGTAATTTCCAGTGAAGGGTGCTTTTAGGAATCCTCTGAAATATTATCCATAATATTCTCCAAATTAACTTTACACATCAGGTTCTGGATAAATTCCATTAAATTAAATTCTACTGTCTAATTGAGCTTAGTTAGTAATTATCTAATTTCTGAAGGAAGCACAATTAAGATTCAATCCTGAAACATCCCATCTTGTATAATGTAATCCACTTCCTTAAATAAAAACTGAGCTTTCAGTAGCATCAGCAACAGTTGGTAGATTGCTCAATTTTGGTATTCTTGCATTAATAGTGGTAGGAGTTGATGATAAAACTTAAATAATTTCTGATTAACCTGAAATCTTGACTGCATTTTCACTGGCTATTGGGCTAAATCCAAATCCTGAAATTTACAAAATTTAACCCTCTGGGGATGCTGAATTCGTATTTATTCCTGTTATAACTGGAAGAACTCTAAAATTTAAGAATATTCAATACTTTGAATTATATGTCCTATCAGAATAAATTTTTTTTTATTTTATCCCAACATCATTGGTTTGATATCCACTCTATGATTTAATAGTATAATCATAATATCCTGCTTTGATTTCAGCTGAAACCTAACATACAACTTAATCATCCCAGAAATTAATCTCATCTGGATACTAATCTTAAACTGTGAATCTGTCGCATCTGTTGGCTCCCATGAATTATCCTTCTAGATATTATACAAGTGTGCTTGACACAGCCCACTTAGCCCTCCAATAGCTTAGGGTTCTTGGATAATTTGATCTTGGACTAACATAAAATAATTTTGGTGTATAATATTGAGAGTAACTGTAAAGGCATTTTGAGGAAATTGAAGCACACACTGAGTCTGGTTTACCTGATACCTTGACAACAACTTATAAGCCAGATAAGTTATTGTCATCTGAATTTGGTTTTGTAGTTTTGCAGTTCATGAACAATCCATTAACTCCCTTGTCGGAGATAATACATGGGTATTTACCAATGTACACTGCATTATTGCTAGCAGTCTAGTCTAATCCTTGAACCTTTAAGAATATTTATTCTCTTACTTTCATATAAATTGTTGTTCCTCCCATCACAGAACCCGAAAGACCAGAATTTTCTTATCCTAAAACAGTTGAAGCAGCTAAAATTACAACTGCATCTGAAGATGAATCTGTTGAAGAGTCCATCATCATGGCTACAATACTATTTGATCTTATTACCTTCAACATTATTGCTTAATAGCGCAAGTAACATGCTTGTCAAAGTTATGATTAACATGAAAATGTTTTATAAATATTAATGATCTTCTGCCAATTCTGGATCCCTTTTATACCCCTTCACATCTTGATTAATCTCAGTTTTAATTTATCACGTACCCAAAAATTAAATGTATCTTTTTTCAAAATGTATTAGGAAAACAAGATTAAATTCTTATAATAGCGATTTTCTTCCCATTAGGGCAAACAGTTTATATTTAAGGAATTTAAAAATCAAAATATAGCCCAACATTTTTTCTCACAATTTTTTTATGACTTACTATTCTTTTAAATAAATCAGAGTTACGCTTGAAACATACTCACTTAAATAGCATTGAAATATAATAGTTAGATTAGTGGGGAATCAGAAAAAATGGTTTTAAGCAAAATCATTATTAATGAACCTAAACACATTTCTCACTTTAGTCATTTGTATTCTTTTCAATAAACAAATAATTCATAAAATTTGACATTCATAATAAAAAACAAACAAAATTCTTCATTTTCTTTCCTTATTTTGCTGATCCAAATTTATCGATATCATAACAGCAAAAATAAGGTGTCCATACATTCTAGAGTCATCAATCATTATATAATATTATTTATTTATAAACTAATTATTTACAATTAATCAAATCTGCTTAAATGTATTAAAACAAATTTGAGAACTCAATTTTCATGCTTACATGAAACTAAATAAATATAAGTAAATTATTACATTGGGATCGACTGACAATATAATATAGTTTTAAATATCCTTAAATCATTATTGGTTTTTTCAGTCATTTTGAGGCTTTAAATTTAAATAAATTTTATTGTAAATTTATGAAAAAAACTTTATTTCATAGCTGTTGCAATGATGGTTTAGTATAAATAGCTTTAACAATTAAACTCGTGTATTATTAAATTATTAATTATGAATAGAGAAATCTAATTCTATGACATATTTTAATCGCCTCATACTAATTTTTTGAATTTATTAAAATTAATTGTTAATTATTTGAAGAATATCTAATATCTATTTATAGGTAAACTAAATAATTATAAAAAGACAATCCTTCCTTTTCGAATGGAATAAATAGTAAATGATTATTTATCTCATCATCTCCAAATGATTCCTTCTTCTTTTCTTAGAAATCTGGTAATTCTTTTATTCTTAAGTATCATTATTTAATATTTGATAACTTAGGCTCATCTAATTGGTTATTTGTATTAATCTGTATTTACCTAATGTCATTTTAGATCTTATTCAATTGAAATAACTGGGAAACTCTTCAGTCTTATGTATAAATTGCTGTTATTATTAATGAAATTGTTATGAACATGGACGTTGCCAATTAGTTATGGTAATTTCTTTTAATAACTTTCTTTTTGAGTTTCTTAAACCTAATCATTATTTGGTTGTTATTATTTACAATATATAAACTTTTCATAAGCATCTCATTCGGGCAGACATTTAATTATAAAATTTTCTCAATATTCTTTTATTAAATCCTTTGCCTCTCCATAAAACCAAATTTTAATTGCAATTTCTGATATTTTAAGGCTTTTTAAATTTTTCATGATTATTTTTTTTTATTCATACTTGTAATTTTGATTATAAATTAATTAATCTTCAATTATTTTTTAATATAAAAGTCTTACCTCTATCATTATCAATATCCCCTTTATTTTTTAACATCATCTCAAACTTTGAAAATATTTTACATATTTCTAAATTTCGTAATTTGTTATTTTCTAAGATACTTACTTCCAGTAATTGTTGTTGAGTTTCCGAAATTATGGCGATATATATCTACTATTTTGATGCAATTCTTCATCTTCTTTTTATTAATCTACATTATAAATTCCGCTTTTTCATTTGTTTAATAAAGCTATTACATTCATTTCAAACATTAGTTTAATTTGATGTATCATGACCATGTTTTTGGTATATTTTAAGTTATTTTGTCAAGGTTGCCAATCATTAAGTAGACATTAAAATGAACTCATGTTAATTTTTATAATTAATCAATATAATTATTAATGTTTTCTTTTCATGAGCATTTTTGCTATATTAAATTAATTGGATACTGATTAATTCCAATTTCTCAACTTAGATAATTACTAATTAAGTATACAATCAATAAATTAGCAAAAATCAATCACTTCTTATGGATATTCATAACATGTATTTTCTCTTAGAATTTTTAATAGTTATATATTAAATATTGAAGAATTATAATTTCAGAATTAGTAGTATTTCTTAAAGAATTGTTTATATTTATAAACATGATTAAATTTATTGCCAGAAAAATTGAGAGATCTTCCTCCTTAAAAAGAGATGAACAAAAAATTGAAGAGGAATTATAATTCGAACACCCTGTTAATATTCAAAAACCTTTAACCATATCGGATCAAGAATACAGCGACGATTATTAGTTATTGAAATAAAATCCTCCTGGGGTGAGTTTAAAATTAAACATTGGAACACCAAAAATAGAAACGCCTTCGAAGTTACCCTACGTTTTAGACGATACTCTTTAAAGGTAATCCTAATGTAATTAATTACCAGATAGAAAGGAAGAATGAAATTCTATGATGATGCCAAGAAATATGGATTTTTAGTTCTTGATGAAGATGGAACAGATGTATTCGTTCATTATGACGATCTTTAAGCCGCTGGAATTACTATCGAAAAAATGAAGCTCTACAAAATTGTTCATTAGTATTCATAATTCTAAAGATTAGGAATAATCCACAATATGTTAAATTTACAAAAAATGGAGGCCCTTATTTCGAATTCACTCTAATGAATTACATGGGAAAATATAATAAGAGTAGAAAAGCTATAGATCTATAATTATTGAATTAAACTTGATATTAAATTAATATTGGCTATTATCATAATCTACAATTTTATTTTTCCATCTTCCTATATTCTAAACACCAGTTTATTTTATCATATATCTATGGAGATTTTTTTAAATTAAGGAGACTATTATGCGAATAAACTGAATCATAAATTTATTCAATCAGATTTAAAATACCATAATTTTTTTAACATGGGTTGCTGCACTACTAAAAATAAGAAATAATTAAAGGATATAGACCATTTCGTGAATATGCTTAACAAAAACATAACAGACGAAACAAAAATCTAAGAGAGAAACAAAGTATTTTAAATTACAAAGAATCCCATATTTTAAAGGAGACTATCATAAAAAAAGGAAGTCTCTTTGACCAAACAAACCTACTCCTATTTAGAAAGAAACAACTAAACTTCTAAAAATTGTGAATATTTATGATCTTATCTTGTGTTGAATATATGTTATATAGAAATACTTTTTTTTTAGTTTCAATCCCCTAGATCTTGTCATGACTATAAAGAGAATAAGAGTTCTAATGATGTGAGTTGAATCAGCTAACCAAAAATTATCATAGAGAAATTTGGCTTTATATCATAGTTTGGAATGTTACATTGTACTTACGATATGTGATATACTTAACTACAATTTAATATAGAGATTTATTCTTTCATATAAAAATGTGAATTGGCTTCTCTTGAAAAAATTTTGAACTGTTTTATATAACTGAAAAAATCAGGATATATAATAATTTGAAATAATATATTAATAAAGAAGTTTATTTGGTTTCAAAGTTAATATTATTTATAATCATCTGTTGTTACAAAGATTGATAATTCATTTTATACCTTAAAATAGATTTCAAACTATCCTTGCACATGTCATCTTGATTTATAACTTTCAAAATTTCTATTTGATGAAATTAAATTATATTTAGATAAAAGCGTACTTCACAATTTATTCATAAACAATATGTTGAGTAAGTTTTATTTCAAATTAATTCTTTCTAAAATGCTTTTCTATTAGCTAAATTCTCAATAGAACTGAAAATAACACTGAATAATTGAATCAAAAAGAGAAATTTAAGGACATTTCAAATTCATCTATGAATATTATTTTCTGTTTATAAAAATATTTAATATTTAGTTAAATTATGAAAATTAACAATATTATAACAATGAAAGTGGTTGTCTTTAAATTTAATCAAAAAATAAATCGTTTCATATATTGATATTTTAAATTTGGTAATAAATAGATAAAATTATCAAGTTAATTGTCATAAATCTTTTGTTATAATTATATTGTTAGAATCATCAAAAACTGAATAAACTGAAATTTTCATCAATTTATCATTACGATATTAATTTTATAAACAATAAAAAAATAAAAATGGGATGCACTTAAGGAAAGTATAAGTAGAAAAGGGCTTCCTTTTAATATGAAATTTATGAAAGAGTTTAGCAAGATTAAATAAAGGAGGAAAAAATTTATGATGTTCATAAAAATCCAATAATTCAAAGAAGAGTCAAAACTCATTCACAAACCCCTGATTAATAGAGCAGAACTAAGCAATACTCTGATCTCCTTCCAAATTAGAAACCTTAATTTTGAAAAAGTCCAATAACTAAGCGAGTTATAAGCTTTGAATCTATACAATCTTTTATATTATAGAAATCTTTAAACATAATCAACAATATATTTTTGGAATATTAGTATTGCCAATTGTATAGTATACTTTTCTTCAGTTGTCCTGTTAATTTTTTCTAAATTTAGATTTTACTTACCTATTTAAGGAGAGTAGACATTTATGCGAGTGCTAGGAATTGTTTATAGAATTGTAAATTGAGAAAAACACGATAGCCATACAATACTGAATAAGAAGCCCAGTGTTATTTACAAAATGAGAAACATTATTACTGTGGAAAGAATAGTTCACATCATAGCTTTCTAAAGTCGATGAAATATCTTTAATTAAAAATTTTCAAAGTTCTATTTGAAGAAGTATTAGTCATTTTATAAACAACAATACTAAAACTAATATTAGTCAGCTAAAATATATATCTGTGGTTGTAATTCTTATGTATCCTTAAATATTCCAAAATTTTGAATTTATCAATTGTTGCTGCATAGAATTTTAATTTTGATTTGAAATTGCGAAATCAAACAATTTATATATAAATATCATAATATGAGTATGAAGTTAGAAAGTGAATGATTATAAATATTAAAGTACAAAATATATGACCATATTAAGTTACATTTGCCTCTGAAAACCAATATAGTTTTATTACGAACTATTTATAAGCAGATGCAGATGGTAAAATTTATAAAATTATTTCATTATTATTTAATACTTTAAATTTAGATTCTTAAAAGATTATTAACAGATTTCAAAATTTTCAAATTATCTATGATAGCTATAATGAAATAAGTGTGCGTAGGTAATTTAGAAATAATTTATATTTGATATAATTTAATTAATATTTATTGTTAATATTAATCTCAAAGTTTAATTGGAAATATATAATTAGAATAGGTGTAATTATTCCATTTTCTGAAAAATGGAATCCAATTAATATTGAATAAATGCCCTTTGAATTACCTCATTTTAATTCACAGGTAAAAAACCCTACTATTAGTTCTGATTTGAAGGACATTTTAAATAATAAATTAGTAAATTCTTGACGATTTATTGAAGTAGAAGGAGGATATTGTTAATTAATGTGATGATTAAAGATATATATAACTCTATCACTAATTAGGTTTCTATTTGGAATTAATCTGCTGAGATTCATTTCTTTTATAAATTTCATTTTCTGGAGAACTGTTTTCTTTTTGTTCTAAAAATGAACTTTATTCTTTCCTAAGGGAAATTAATGAGTTAATACTTTCTAGTTAAGATTTCATCATATTTCTACAATTTTTCAGAGATAAAAGTAAGTTCAGTAACATATTCTTTCATTCTAGTATTGTATAAGTCTTTCATAGCTTCAAAACACATTTGTGCGTCCTCATAACTCTAAACGTCCAATTATGTTACTTGTTCATTCAAATAGAGTTCTACTTTTTCTTAAATTTACTTTTTGTTTAGGGGCATACCATTTGACTACGGTAATATTTATTATTAAAATTGCTGTTTCTTATTATTTGAGTTTCCTGTTCCCCCTCTTTAGTATTATTCTAATTCCCTTATAAGAACCAACTTTTCTTATTCCAACCTTTTGACAACTGCTTCCAAATCTACTTTTTCATTCCTTCTTATCTTAGTATTATTATGCTGATAGTACCTCATTTTCTAATTAACCAACTCTTTAACTAAATCTTAAAGTTGACAAAGACTCTTCTAAATTATCATTTTCAGAACTAATAGTTGCAATCATTACAGTTTTACAATTACCACCAAGAGAATCTTTTAGGAGAGTAGTCATTAATGAATTTCTATAAGGAATATGTTATCTATTGGCACCCTTCATTCTTTCATTTAAAGCTATTATGACTTGTTCTAGATAGGTTAAAGAAAGATTAATGTATTTGGCTTCGTTTAAAAGATTACCCTCAACTTGGGATTTACTGATTCTTTCAGAACCAGCCAAATCAACTAAGTGTAATTTGCTAACAAAATAAGTGTCAGTTGTTGTATCACAACCTTCAAGAGTCGCAGTGAATATGCAATGCGATCTGGAACTTGATTGATTCATTGGTGTTGAACTTACCTATCTAATGAAATTGCCCATCATGAGCAAGTCAATTCCTTCTTGTTCGTTATTACACTAATGGATTGATAAGTTTTTTAAATGGATATTATTTTAATCATCTTCAAATAGTGCTATCTAAAAATCTAATAGAAATTAATACTTTATTCCATTATTCTAAAGGAATTTCAAGATGTCTCTTTTCTAATAAATCATAAGCATTTTCATTATAAATTTCCATAAAGGAAATGTATATTTTATATTGGAACTTGGTTCGCTTGTCAATTTCATCAAAGATATAGGAAAGTGCTCTTGGAATTACTCCTCTTAATTGCCATGTTTCAGCACCACTCATAGTGTAAGTTTTACCAGATCCAGTTTAGCCATAAGCAAAGATTGTAGCATTATATCCATCCAAGAAACTATATAAGTTCGAATTGGTGACGTACCTATTTATTACAGGAATGGTGACCTTACTAAATACTTAATCTTGAGAAGATTTTTGATCGAATACATGAGTAAAATTGAACTCTAGATTATCTCTGCTATTATTGATCATTCCCAATTTCACATTTCTGGGTAATAGTACCTATAATCTCTTGTTATGATATAATTAATATTGCATTGAATTTTAAGATTGACTGTTTAGATTACGATAATTACTTATTGGATGGTTTCAATCTTAAGTATACTTCAAATTACGATTTCATGCGCAGATAGAAATTATATATTAATCTAAATTATATTCCTAATTTACATGAATTTTTTATAATCAATTAAATAATCCAACATAAATATATATTATACACTTATAACAGCTATTCCTATCTAGAAATAACCCTTCTCAGTGTTGTTATTTGTACCTCTCTATTATTTTTGCTCTTAATTAAGGATCCTTTAATTGTCTAACCAAAATAATAAATAATATTTTTTAGATAAATTCCTTCTTAAATGTCAAGTATAATTAAAAATTCTATTGTATCTTCATTCAAACCACTAAATGTTCTTAAGATATTTTGAATTGAATATCATCAATTTATTATTTAATTACATTGTCTAATTTTTATTTAATTCAGCGTTTGATTTATGATTAATAATAATATATCAGGATCTTTAAACTATTTATATACTGAATTGAAAAATAGGTCTGATGTTCATTAGGTTTCCTTATTAATAAGGAACATCAAGGGGCGAAACTTGAAACTAGAATTAATTTTAAGTAAAAATTCAATAAAATTAGATAATTATTTTGAAATTGAACTGGTAACATTAATTAACTAAAAGAAACCTTAAAATCTTTAATTCAACTTCTTTATTAAGAATTTAGTCTTGTGATTTTGAATTTTATTCTTTTGTTATAATGATACATTTATAAATTTCAAGACATTATTTGATTTTATTTAAAATATATGATACTATTAGTTACGAGATTTATGAGAACTTGAATTTGATAAGAATTGAACTTATACTTTCATCTAGCTATGAATTGTTCTAAATTAATTTAAAGTTCTTGTGATTCTTCAAATCATTAAATGAGTTAATTTAGAAAAAGTAGGATTTGGGGACTAAAGATACAGAATTTATTGATTCTAAATGTACATATTTAAGCATCACTCAATTTATTAAAACTAATTATTTAATTAAATAAGAATTAAAGATTATAATATAGAGGAGAAAAAATATCTTAGGAAGAAGAATGGCCTAACTAAATATTTTTATAACTTTGTAAGGGATTTTTGTTTAGCTTGCAATAATAAATAGCATTAATTGTTTGAAACTTAATATAAGTTATCCGATTCTTGATGTGTGAACAATTAAAGTGATTCTCATTTTGATGGAATGAATTTGTGAAATCTAAAAAATAAATGGGATATAATGCTATTTGACAAGGGAAAATGAACTTTGTTAAAGAGAAATCAAACTTTGTTACTCAAAATAAAATTTTTTATTCTTTTATTAATTAGAAAAAACTAAAATTTATAATTTTTTATCTGTTATACAATTTTTCAAAAATTTAAATCTCATTATCAAATAAATGAAAAGGGCTGCGTTTCACTTTAGAAAAACTAATAACCACACAGTGTACTAATCCTAAATATAGGGAATGATATTTTTTATAGAAAAATAAAAAAATGATAAATCAAGATTATCATCAATGATCTTCTAATCATGTTAAACACTTATTATGATATCATATTCGGTAAAAATAATCATCTGTCGATGCTATATGAGTACCTTTGATTTTTTAAATTATGTGTTAATATCTAGTATGAGTTTTGAATAAATTTAATGTTATTAACAAAATATTGTTTATAAGAGCGCCATCGATGCAAGAACAAGTTATTAATTCATGAATTTTCTAGACTCAACAAAAATGTATTAGACAATTGCTCATTCCAGAATGCGCAAGCGGAAGTGATCAAAAAAGTCAATCTGTATAAGATGACGGCTCAAAAAAAACTTTGTTAAGACTCGAAGACCAAAATGCACCTTCTTCAATAGGATTTCTGATGATAGATTACATTAAACAGGATTCATATTCATAGCCATAGTTAGATTAATAAGAAAAAGATTTCTAATAATAGAGTAATAATAAAAAGAAAGGTAAATAATTTGCCATACTTTTATAATTATTTCTATAGAAAGAAAAAAACATCACAGCCTCAAATATCTAAGTTGCAAGGTTCACAATCTAGTTGGATCACTAAAAGAAACCACCTATAAATAGATGGCAGATTAGCTAGCCTCAGAAATAAGTAAATCAAGTTTATCTGTAAATATAATAATTATTTTTTTTATATTTTTTAGTCAGATAGTAAAAATCTCAAACGTAGAGTTTATGATTCCATTAATGTAATGGTTGCCCTAGGAGTACTGGAAAAGCAAAAAAAGATCATCATCAAAGGATAGATGTTTCAATAAAATCATATGACTAGTAAATATGTAAGAGATACTAGAGATAGATATGAAATTTTAAAAGTAGATTAATCGATATATAATAGTAACAATAATTCGATGAATTGAAGAGGAAGAAAATACTATTTTAAAAATTGACAGATTAGGCAAAAAGAATAAATGCATTAATAGATCAAAATAAGTATCATAATACAGCAATATCCATTATTAGGCCACTCTAAAAAGATGAATCAGACTTTTTACAAGGTCAATAGCCTAAAATATATCAATTCCCAATCATGATTTTTAAGTTACCATAAAGCGCAAAAGTACTCTAATGCAATATATAATAGCTTAATATCATACCTGTTGAAGGGAAAACTAAAGTCTAAATATTATCAGATCACGAAATTAATATTGTTGGTGATTATGATATTTTGCCTTTAATCAAAAGGGTTGAAGAAGCAAAAGACAAAACTCTTCCTGGACCTATGTTGAATTTATGATTAACTAATAACCAAAATTTTGCCATCATTTTCCAACTAAAACCACAAATATCCATTTATTAGTATTTTTAAAGTAGCAATATTTTTATATTTAAATTTTAATTAAGCGGGAAAATTTAATTTTAAAATGCTATGTAATTTTTATCAACCAATCAAAATCTTTATTCCTATCAAATCAATACTAAACATTCACTAATATAAAAGTTTCTTTATACCACCTAATAAATTCTATTGATAGAGAAAGGATAATTTCTGGGATATCTAAATTCTTAGATTGTAGTAATAGTACTTTAGCTATTCCATATTAAGATTTTCATTATAATATTTGAATTATTGCTTTCTTGCGTTATCTCTTATAATTGTAATTAATCCTTCATTATTTTATTTCCTTTTATATTAAACATCCTTTCAAAGTTGAAAAATCTCTAAATTTGTATTTCAATTTAATTCTGATATAATAGATATAATTCTGTAATAGGGATTTTTAATAATTGAAACCATTTATATTCGTAAATCAGTTTGTCAAGTCATATATCTATGTTTAATTAAATTTCAACAAAAGTTGATGTATTTTTGAAAGGATAAAATGATTATCCAACATACTTGATGCATTTAATTTCTTTAGTACTTGTATGAATAATACGGTATTCAAAATAATAGTCCTAATCATGAAAGTATTTACACCAAATTCAATTGCTAATAATTAATGGAATTATATAATTTTAAAACTAATGTTAAGATATTTGCTGAAGTTTTAGAGTGGTTTTCTTAATGAACTTAAATGAATCTGATTAACAAAGGATTGAAGATGATAGAATAGATAATAATAATTAAACTAAAATTATAATACTGAAAAAAAATATGTAGAAATCAGTATAATACCTTCTTTATGAAATCAAAAATTTATCATGAAAATAAATTCTAGTAGTTTAAATTCAGATTAAGTTATTTCTTGTGCTTTTCAAGTGCTCATATTTTTATTCTCAACATCAACTCTATCAAGCTGCTCAAAAAATTGTTTCAAGACTCTTATTGCAGTCAAGGAATCAAAGATTTTATGATAATTATTTTTTATAATATATTTACATGTCTAAATAATTTGAAGGATAAAATATTATAGAAGATTATCACATAGAGGTAGAGTAGGTCTTAAGCAATGTAAAATACAAGATTTATTAGATCAGAATGTCCATCCCTATGATATTAAATGCCCGGTTTGTTTAAATGTATATTTGGATCCAATATCATGTGATTCATGCATGAATCATTTTTGCAAGAAATGCTACCAACAGAAATAAGTAAGTATATAATGATGATGAAAAAGAGCACGAAATGCCCTTTATGCAACCATCAAAGCGAGACAAGAAAAGCATTTCCACTTCTAAGATAATTATTGAGTTAATTAAAAATTAGATGTCATCATTTTTTTTAAGGTAGAGCCTCAATTATAAATTTAGGGTGTTAAGTAATAGTAGATTATGATGCTTATGATAAACATGTTAAGCAATGTGATTATAGTGAGGAAGTTTGTGGATTAGTGGATGGTAAACTACAATGCAATGTCATAAAATTTAAGAAAGACATCCAAGATCATAGAACCTATGAATGTAATTACAGATAATGTGAATGCTGTCATTGTCATTAATTTGTAATTCATATTCTAATTCTTATTTAGTTTAGCAGCTTTAAATTATAAATGCATGAGCTCAAATGTGAAGAGGCTTTAACGAGATGTCCAAAATGTCACACTTAAATTAAAATAAAAGATCAATCTAGCCATCTTTTGATTTGTGATTAGAACATAGAAAAATGCATATATTGTAGTGGAGAATATTCTTGGCATCAATTATTAATCCATCAAAATGAATGCCCATAACGAGAAGTTTGCTGTGTGGGTTGCTCTCAGAAGTTTACTCTTAGTGTTTATTATTTACATTAAACGAACTGTCCCAAATTTCCATAAATATGTCCTAGTTGTAATCAAAAAGTAACAAGGGAATAGTTTGAAAATCATAATTTTAAAGATTGTTTGATTTACATCAAATCTTAGCATGATTAAGAAATTTAAAATCTAATTCAAAAACATAATTAACTTGAAATTGAATTAAGCAAAAAGGATACAATTTTAAAGTAAAGACACATAGGATTTTAGGTTTTCCAATCGATTTAAAGATCCAGATATCTTTCTAAATTTAGATAAGTCAATTGCATTAGTTAAACAAACAGCAAGTAAAAAGAAGGATAGATTTGTTTTATTTAACAATCCCATTACAGAATAAAGAAAATAATGGAAGTTCAAGTATGAATAGTCAAAATAATAATAGATGTTCTCAAGTTAAAAGTTCTTGGTATGCAGTTGGTATTACTGAATTATCCACTTTGCATTCTCAAAAAAAATATTAGGATATAGGACATGGATCATACCTAGTATCTTCAAATGGAACTATGTACAACAATCATAAGGATGACCAGAATTCAAAGGAGAGTGACTTTAGGATCAATACGAACGACATCATTACTATAATTGTAGAATTAGAGGCAGACTTATTGATTCTTTAAAATACCACTTAAAATTTGTAACTTGAAATAGAGGCATCCTTTGAAGGTAAAGACTTTTATGGATGCGCTTGTTTAAGAACTGCGGGAGATGAAATTTAAATAATTTAATGATTTTATGTTATAAAAATTAGCTATTAATTTAGTTTCTTTTATTGTAGTTTTTGGGTAATTATAGTTAGAATATTTTGATATTCAATGAAAAGTTTTGAAAGTATTATTATAAAATACAAATTATGTGACATTCATTAATACGTATTCATAATGGTAAAGTATCATTTATTACAATTAATAACCTACTAAAATTTTTGGAGAGTAAAAATATAAATTAATGAAACAAATTAACTATTCTATTTTTGACAAATACCCGACTAGAAATACACCTCTTTGGAAAAAAGGAGCACCTAAAATTCCTCTAATCGATAGAGAACTAAGATAAAATTCAAAAGATGCTCCCATTTTAATTAGAGACGAAATGGACAACTTAATCAGCAGAAATTGCTATCATATGATTAACTCCTATTTCATATCAAATAACTGCTACATAAACATCAATAATTTACGCCTAAAATCTGTTCTTCACAAAAACGTATTTATGGCCCTAAAATATCTAGGTAGAAGGATTGTAAATATCGGGAAAACAGGAATGTTTATAAATTTTTGGAAATCCAGATGTTATCTCCACTTGGAAAAATTACTTATCTAAATACACCATCTAAAGAAACTTCTATAAGAAATATCAAGTACTCAAAATGATTGGAAAGGGGTCTCACGCTAAAGTATACAAAATAGAACGCATTCAAGATTCATCCATTTTTGCTGTCAAAATTTTTAAATCAGAAAAATTAACAAACAAGGACAAAGGAATTGTATATATATTATGTCCACATTTATAGGATAGTATACTGAAGGAGATAGACATAATGAGGAAATTCGACAATAAGAATGTGCTACAATTACATGAAATATTTGAGGATGAAAATAATGTTTATTTGATTGTCGATTATTTATAAGGCGGAGAATTACTCAAACAAATTGAAAATTCTATGGATGGATATACAGAACATCTAGTATAGAATTTAATGTACAATTTATTGTCTTCATTAAATTATATACACTCAAAATAAATAATACATAGGGACATCAAACCAGAGAATTTAATACTTAGATCAAAGGGCTGTCTAACTGATTTAGTTATTGCTGATTTTGGTCTTTCAGATATTTACAATGAATAAGGAGTTTATTTATTTTAAAGATGTGGCACAGTTGGATATGTTGCCCCTGAAGTTTTACGTGACCAATTCTATGATTACAAAGTCGATATGTTCTCAGTAGGCGTTATTCTATTTATTTTATTAACTGGAGAAATGCCTTTCGAAAGCAATAGCGACACAGATAATCTACTGAAATAAAATGCCTAATGCCAAATAGATTTCAATAAACTCAACTAAAAGTCTATTAGTCCAGCTGCTTAAGACCTTGTCCGGTTATTATTAGATGAGAATCTCAATATTAGACCAAATGCATCGTAAGCACTTCTACATGATTGGTTTGCCACTCCTAAGACAGATACTATAGTAAGTTTATCCTTAACAAAATTGCCTATATTCTAAATAAGATTAGACTAGGATGATTTTATTAAGAGTTCCACTCCACTGTGGGACTAAAAGGGATCTCCATTAAGCGAATAATCACCTCTTTTCCCTGAGAATAGTTCTGAATTAGAAGATGAAGCTAATTATTTTAAATAATTTATATCCACTGGTTAAGACTAATACGAAATAGGCGAAGATTGCATCAATGAAGAAAAAAGCCCATCTGAAATGGTACCTAAATATAGATTGTTAGTTAAACAAAGGAGTCTTAATTGATATAATTTATTCTTAGATTATAAATAAATTTCTAACTTAGAAATGACCATAGCTCCTTTTCAACTTAAAATTTTAGTTCCTAAGATAATCCATAACCATCAGGATAATAAATAATAATTATAAAATTATTTTGCTCAAAATGTTCTCAAACTATTTTTGTAAAATACTAGATAATGCAAATGAAATTTGTTTAATTTATTTGTGTTTATACCATAATTTCATATTTGATAAGAGTATAATTAATGTTATTGTTTATTTACATGTTTTTTATTATATAGTTTTAGATAAACCAAATATTGATTCTTAGTGGAAAATCCAAATTATTGTTTTTGTCTTAAATTATACAAATCAAGACAATCAATTTCGAATATATTATTCCACAATTCCAAAGTTTAGATTTTAAAATGTAATTAATTGCTTCTTATATAAGCAAAAAACTTCTAAATAGTTTTCGAACAAGTATCATGTTATAACCTATTTATGAAAATTGCTATATTAAATATATAAATATTGAATTAAAATATATATTACGTATTTTAATTATAATTAATTTCCAACCAATTAGCCTACAGCTTAGGATGCAAAGAAATTGCTAATTCTTATAAAATTTTTTTTCCCTCCCTTTTTGTGTTATAAATAGACAATTATTAACAATTATAATGACAAATAAATTATAATAAACAAAATTTTAAAACGGCGAAAATAAATTATTCATAATTAATATTAATTATCAAAAATAATATCAAAATTAAATATCTATAATTAATGTTTATATTCAATTTTTCTCTATGTTCACAGTAATGAAAGTTTCTAATTTAGATGAATTATTTGAAAATGTTCTGAAAACTTTATCTATTTTTTTCCTATATTTTACAAGAAAATTTAATATTAATTATTAATATTAAAATTTAATAACAAATAATTTATAAAAAAAATATATTATTAAATAATTATAAGTCTTTTCTATCTTCTTTTAAGAATTTTATTATTCATAATTCATTCAATATGTTATTTTCAGTATTAAAGCCATAAATACACATATAAAATGATTTGTTCAAAACTTATAATTGATTAAGATTATGAGTTAATAGAGAAGCGAAGATATGATAGAGGACTTTACATATTAAAAATTATGATTTAATGGTTTTTCTTTATGTTATAATTTCATTTTGCATGTTTATTACACCATGGACAGGTGGGATATGCTTGTAAATATGTATTCCATGCATCTTTGAGTGCTCCTTTTCCACAAGATTAACAGTTGACTATTTAATTCTTGAGAAGAGGCATACCGGTAATAATGCAGGGTTCCCATGTTTACTTGCATTTGAAGCATCTAAAATAATAGATATTTATGATTACCGTAATGAAGCATCATATATTTAATATCCACAATCACATTATCTAGTTGGTAAAACAGGTTCTTAATTTTAATTTACAGATAATTAGAGTAACCAATCCCTAATTTCTTCTTTCTCTTTGTCAGATATTAAATTCTTTTCTGGCATAGGTACATCATAAGGTGATGGTAAATCACTGTTTTAGAATTCAGCTCCATCTCCTAATCCATTATTATTATCAGGATCTTCAATAACTTCATATATATCCAAATATCTATTCAATAGAACAAATGCTAATCCTAACTAATTGATCTTCTTGGCAACTCTTCCAGCATCCAAATACAATTAATCAATTCTAACTAAGTCACAGTATCTTAACAATGAAATACAAGTTTGAGCATGCAATTTGACAATACCATCCTAAGCATATTAATTTCTAAGATTGAGTAAATGAGCAACGATGCCAAACTTTAAAAATTTCTTTCCAGTTTCACTTTTAATTTCATGAGCAGCTTCCAATCCTTAAATAAATCCATACAAAGCTTATCTAAGTAATTTCAATTCTTTAGGATCACATTCAACAAAGATTTCTATTGCTAGATTCTCATAGATAGGATAATTTTATTAGATAATAGGCATTCCATAAGTAGCCAAAGATTGAATAGTTTCACTGAATCTTCCTTATTACATAGTGATTTTAACATATCTCATGAGATATTTGTTTAAGTATTCAACTCCATGTTTATCGGCTAATTGTAAGCATTGTCCCCAATCATTTTTTTATGCTAACATTTCCATTGCTGCTGCAACATCTCCAGTTTCAATCATTACATTAGCTTATCCTGTTGATGCTCCATACTTACGTTATTCTTTGGTGATGTAATCCATCAATTTAGTATTCAATTCTTTATTGTTTATCATTTGTGCAACTTACTTTGCTTTTTCAAATTCTCTACCTTAAACATAAGTAGTAACTGCTTCTTAATATTATCCAACTTATTCATAAAGATATGCAGCTGTCTCTAATTTCTTGATTTCAATTAATCTCTTGCAAACTATCTATACAATTCTTGGATACTTATCCTTATCATAATTGGCAGCTATTTGAATAGCTCTTTCCCATGCTCTTGTCATTACATCTTCACTTTAAGTGTTTTAGGGTGTAACTTCTAAATAGATCTCTATAGCCTTTAAGTAATCTCTTTGTTCTTCCCAAGTCTAAGCACTTTAATATAAGTCCTCTCCTGTCATGTTGTAAGTATTAGCTACATTGCCATATTTGTTATTTAATTCAGCAACCATATGTGGAGCATGACTCTTAGCAATTTTCAATGCCAAGGGGTAATTACCTTAATCAACATACATTTTAATTGCTAGTTCAGGTCTTTTACCCTAAATAAATGCTTGTTCTGCTTTCTGAAGATCTTTCTTCTCAATGTAGAACTTGGCTTAACTAATTAAGATTTATGTAACAGATTGTGGTTCATATTGTCTAGCAACTTATAATGCACTGGTATAATCTCCCAAATGTTCGTACATGTTAATGGCTTCTGATGCTTTACCTGCCTTAATGAAGTTTTCTTCAGCTTCTTTGTATCTTCTTTCATCTTCCAAATGACAAGCATATTTGAAATGAACATCTTATAATTTATGTTTAGCATGTAAATTAGCCAATTTGAAAGCTTCTTCAAATTCATGTCTGTCTGATTAATATTCAATCAAAGCATCAACCAGATTCAATCTTTAAAGCATCTTCAATCCAGCATCTGGACCTAGAGATTCTGCCCATAATTTAGCTTATTAGCATGTCTCTTTCTCAGATCCATACATTTTACAACATCTTATTGCTTCTTCCCATTGATTGTGAGTTTTGTACATTTACATAGCTAAATGCCATGAGCCTGCTTCAATGTAATGTTGTTCTGCTCTTTTGAGTATGTTTTCTCTTTCTAATTTCTTTGCAATTCCTAAATGAATATCTTTTAATTTTTAAGGAGTGAATTTGCTGGCAATTCTTATCACACTTTCATACTGGGAGAGGTTTTGATACATTAAGATAGCAGTATCATATTCTTAAACTGTTAAGTATAATTTTTCAGCCTCTTTATATTTACCAGCTTATTCAAACTTTTTACCTTGGTTCAAATATAACTACACGATTTCTTCAGGTAAGTATTCTCTAGCTATTGAGAGAGCTTTATCCCATTTGCTAGCTTTTACATACATCTCAAAGGACTCAATAGGAGAATTAGCCTTAATATAGTATTTTTCAGCAAAATCATATTATCTAACATCCTCGTAATGTTTAGCCACTTGTCTGTAATAGGGTCTTGATACTTCAGCTGATTAATTCTATAACAATTAAATGGCTTTAGTCCAAGATCTACTGTAGACTGCAGCCTCAATAGCCTTCTAAAATTTGCCAGCCTCAACATAATGATTAATGGCACTTTCTGTTTCCTTGTTTTCAACCAAATAATTAGCCCAACTTTCTTCCAATTATTTGACCAATTTAGGATCTTTTCTTTTAGCCAATTCAACTGCCTTTTTGAATACATTACCTTTAATGTAACAATTCAAGGCCTATTGATCATCCTCCATCTATTCATAGAATTCACCACCTTTCTCGTACATGCCACTTTAGGCTAAAGACTAAGCAATTCGTTCTAATAAGTCTTATGGAAAGGACATATTGCAATTAAATACAATATTGGCAGCTTTGGCTGGTAATCCACCTTACAAATAAAGATTAATAGCATTAATAAAATCGCCTTCATTTTCTTTTAATTCAGCAGCCTTGGATTCTTATCCAGTTTCAATTAACCATTAATAATAATTCTCTTTGAGAACTTTAACTTATTCATGACCTCTCTTTTCAGCAATTTTAATAGCTTCATCCCATTTATGTAAATCTTAATACATTCCCATAGCCTCATTAACTTCATTATGATTAAGTAACAATTCTTCAGCCTTATTAAATTGTTTATCTAATATGGCCAATTTAGACTAGACTTTGTAATATGATATTCCATCCTTCTTACCAGTCTCTTCATAATATTTTGAAATGAGTCTATTGATGCCTCTCAAATAGGATGCTCTGGCAACATCTCCCAAAGCAGCATAACAATGTTCAGATACTGATAAATTTTACTCTTCCAAAGATAATTATGCTAACACTTTCCAATTGGCTTCAGTATCAGATGTCAATTCTAATTTATCTAAGATTGAGGCTGCCTTTTCAAGGTCTCTTCCTTCAATTGCAAATCCGAATTCAATTAAGGCTTAATCCAATTTATAAGCAACTTTATTTTAACCTTCACTCACAATTACAGAAGTAGAACCAGCTTAAGTAGGTGTACTAGGAATTCTTTCAATTTCTTCAACATCGCCTTTAATTGTATAAAGTGTAACTTTGTCAGGATTTTCAATCGAATACCAAACACACAAATTGTTTCTGTTTTAAGCTACAATAACTTCACTTTCAGGTACCCATTAAGCATAATTACAAAATGATAGAAGAGTGTGTTTAAATGCATTTTTTATTGAATATAGATACAATTATCTTCTCTTATCTCTAAATATTAGTCTGTTGGCATGAGAATTCAATTCTAAGAAATCAATCTTAGTATCATGAGCAATTGTAGCTATAATACTCTTTGTAGTTAAATCCTATATCTATAATGTTTGAAGATCCAATAAAAATGCAATAACTTTAGTCTTATTCTGCCCAGTATAACTAACTTTAGCACTGATAAGTGAATTCTTCATATGTTCAGTTCTGCAAGTACCTAAAATACGATCACTTCCATATTCAATCAATGTCAATTCTCCTGCATTGAATACCATACAAATATTTTCATTTGTAAAATCAAACTTTTCATTTCCACTTCCTCTCCAACTGACTTCTGATGTCTTTCCTGTGGCCAAATCTCCCACAATCAAAGTTTCATGTGTTTTAGCAACTACGAATCTCTCTTTTTTGATGTCTATCTTTGATATTTCAGCCTATGACGATCTAATGACTGCTTATTAATTAGTTGATAACACTTAAATGACAATTTAAGATGGACCAATATAATTCAAATCATATTTTCCCTTAAATCTAATCTTTTTCATTGAAATATCCCATGCATCTACTGATCCACATAGAGATCCAGTAATCAATTTTGATGAGTCATTCTTCCAACACAATGCTGTTATTGTATAATAATTCTCAATATGCTTTACTCCTATTTCTTCCCATTGAGATCTCTTTTGATTATATGTGTAAAGATAGAATCTATTAAAATTACCCAATACTATGATATCTCCATTAGGACTACAAGCACCAACTGAGAAATCCTTGCATCTTTCATCTTAAGTGTAATCAAATCTTTAAACTAGATTTCCATAATTATCATAGAAGGAGACCTTTTGATCATTACCAGCTGCTGCCACATGTTATCCATAAGCCAATGCATATGGGATTGAATGATGTACTACTAACTTTTATGATTATTGAGTGTCTAAGTTGTAACTGTACACTGATCCATCAAGATGGCCTGATACAACCACATCTCCATCCCTATTGGTTGCCATACTTACTACATAGGATTCTGTAGTGAATGCTATTTGAGACTAATAACATTAGGAACTTGATTACTTTATTATTTTTCAAAAATCCAATCTTCACCTTTCCTTCTGCTAATCCAAATATGATGTCATTTTCTCTTTATGCTGGCCATATCAATGTTGTTATTGAGGAAGAAGCTGGGAATTTATTGCAGATTGTCTTTTTCTCTTTAAATTTTGCACCAATCTTATATACATACACTATATTATCAGATTGAGCAACAGCTATCTTAGTTGAATCTGGAGAAAATTCAATTGCTCTCACCACATAAGATTTCTATTGAGTCTTATCTGATGGCTTCGTTGGGAAATTGTCCTCTTTACCCAATTAATCATTAAATAATAATATTTTCTATTTTATTATCTTCAACTCTTACTCTATCAGCTGTACAAACTCCCAGTTTTTAGCCGTTGTAAGACCATGCTAATCCACTCACTTTTTGCATGCCATCTAATGCAGGCATAATATTACAGGAATACTTAAGTTGCATTAATTTATTTAAATATTAATGTCCCTTATATTAAATCAATCATCGATTTAAAATATTTAATCTATCTTTTATTGCACTATTTCAAATTTATATATATATATAAATGATATATTATCTATAAGCATAAGTATTTTACTCATTGATATTGAAGTTGCTTGATCCTATCACATATAATTGAGATTGCTATATCAAAATTTTTATTTGTTTTTGCCTATTCTATTTGTTTTCAAATTTAGAGAGCAATATTTCATTTTATATGCTTGTAATTAATGTAATCAAATAGATACCATAAGAAATTAATAACCAAATAATTCTGCCTAATATAAAGTAATAATAAATCAGAGTCTTTTTGTAGGGGATAGTGAAATTCGTTAAGAAAAGTTTATTTACTATGGTGATATATTGGAAATGCTTGCTTCCCTTTTCGAACTTTATCTTAGGATTTGGGGAGGCCTTCCAGATGAATTAACTCTAATTTATGATATTTGTAAGTTACCTTTTGAATGAACTCTTGTCGATTGCTAAGGTCTTATCTGGAACCTTAAAAAGAGGTTTTAGTTTTTTGAATTGATGACATTAGTTTTGTGGTACTAATTTAGTTTTATCAATAAAATTCAATTGTGAAAATGCTAATTATCATGTTATGATACACTTTTCTTCATTTTAATGATGCATCTATTGCGGAGATTGCTCATCTTCCTGAGTTTTAAAATGTGCTGTACTATTGGATTCCGAGTTGTCTGCATGGTAGTTGTTTAAGTTTTGAGATAAAGATAACAATTTATCTTTAATTTTGAATATCTGTTCTCTTAATGATTATTGCTCATTTGCATCCAAATTAGACATTAACGAATAATTTTAATTTTAATATCAAATATATATGAAATAGGTTAAACTCGAAAATAGATAAGCTCGAGTTTTCTATACTTAAGAAATTTCAAAAAGTCCTCTTTGCAAGATGGATACAATTTATAATACGCTAATGAAAGTGTAATGAAATTAAAATATTATTTTAATATTGATGGAATTGCAATTCAAAAGTTTGCAATTTATAGGGTTTTAATTTGAAAGGAAGTATTTTATGTTTGTATATAATGAGAATTAAATTATGATTACAATTAAAAATAATATAGAATGGCCTCATATTTGTCGAATTTGTAAAACTCTATTTGCTTTCTCAAAATTATAGATCTGACATTTGGTTTGAAATTGCAAAGATTTTTGTGTAATTTATGAGGATCAACAAATGGATTAATATGAATATTTTTATAAATATATATTATGTAAGGAAATGATAGGTAATCAGATGACATGTAGAAAGATGCTGAAATTAAAATGATTCAAGAAAGAGAACAGAATGAAGAGCTTTAACAATTAGAAGACAAAAAGTCTCTCTTTTCCAACACAACCCAAAGATGGATATTATGGATATTAGATTTAGTAGGATTAATTATTTTTCTTGGGTATTGCTATCTCATTCAAAGTTACCTCTCAACAATCTATTTCTTGATATTCATGCTTATTATTCAGACCTGGGAAACCAAGTTGTACAAAATAGGTATGTTTGAGAAGAGGGATTCAGATAAAAAGGTATTTACTCTGCATATTGAAGGTTTACAAAGACCCAATGGATTTTCTAGAGAATTACCCTAAAATACGAGAATAGTAAAAGCAGAGGAAAACAATTGCAGGCGATAATCAAAACTTAGAGGATGATGTCACAGAAATATCTGGATTGGATGAAACCGAAATCAAGTACAAGCCCTTATATTGGATTATATTTAAAGACGAAAACTATGCTATATGGATGTTTCTTCTGATATTTTCAGCATTGACTTTAGTAATGAAAGGGACTTTTATAGGAATAATTAAAAATGACCCTTAGCAAGCAGCAAATATCATGACACAAGAGAATTACGAAGGTATTGAGATCTATTTCGAAATGCTAAAAAATAAAAAATTTGATATCTCCACTAAAGATTACGTTAAAATATTTTTACCGAACTCACTTATATTTATATTTTGCTGTTTTGTGATGGCTTTAAGGAGAGTCAAGAAAAAGAAATATTTAGAATAATTTGGAGAACCCATCAATAGATAAATATTTTCATTCTATTTTATAATTATTTGGCTCTTTTTAGCAATAATTCTAATTAGTAATTAATCTATCATTGGATATATATACTTTATTCTGGAAATGATTATTGGTTTTAGATTCTTTTAAAAGGAAGCTACGATAACCTAATTTGATAAAATGGTTTTGAAAATCCTAAAATTTACTTTAATAACCACATTATTAATTGTTTATTTTGCTGGTACTCCAATAATCACCTAATTTGTGGGTCCGAATTCATTTTGGCCTTAATATTTTGGTTTAGATATTATGTATTGGATGAGGACAGATTATTAATGGAATGTAAGATATTATTCTGAAATAGAGTTACGTATTCATGGTTGGAGGCTTGATATTATTTGCATTCTTATGCATTGTGACTGAGCAATTCGCAAATGAAGATAGGAAAATTATATTTAAAGATGCAATATCTGAGTGTACTACCCATTATGAGATTTATCAATTTAAAAAATAAAAATATAACACCACGATAATAGAAGAAAAGGAAGCTCCTAATTTTTAAGGATAATAGAAAGAAGAAGAGGAACAAGAAATCCAGCTAAAATAATAACTTGCTGATGAAAATGAATTAAAATAAATGATGCCTGGGTAACCAGTTAGAATGTCACATGTAGATGAAGGTGATGAAGAAGATAAAAATAAACTTCTATATAAATTAAACACAGCACTATTTTCATTAGGAAATAAATTCACTAAATTTATTGATCAACCTATTGTCACTCTTAGACTACTCTAATTGTTGATGATCACCATTGTTATTATGCAAAAAACTTATGAGTCATTGTTGTCAGTTATTTGGATCATAATCACAGGTATTTTCTCATTTTTACAATCATAGGTTTCACACTACGTTATAATATTAATTCAATTACCTCATTGATTTTGGCCTTTCCT
Organism: Paramecium octaurelia; assembly: GCA_905182995.1. Classification (NCBI taxonomy): domain Eukaryota; phylum Ciliophora; class Oligohymenophorea; order Peniculida; family Parameciidae; genus Paramecium; species Paramecium octaurelia. Next base: position 433,434 of record CAJJDP010000040.1, read on the forward strand.
TCAGTATTGATCAACTTTATTGTATTCTATTACTAATGCATACCTAATATGAATCGATCAAACAATCCTTTTTAGATATGTGATTCTAATGATACGGTATGTAAAAAAATTGGTTTCTTTTAACTCGATCAAGAATACAAATAAGTTATTAATGTAATTATTTACAATAGTTTTCTAGCTCCTTATTATGAATATTACTATTTATACAATATTTTTATTTCTTAGATAAGTTCATAAATATGATTATTATAAATCGGTATTGATGTCAGTTAAAAAATCCTAGTTGCAAATTTAAGATAAAAAAAAATAGCTGAAAGTAATTTAAAGTATAATTCAATTTAGGATGTAAGCTGGTTAACCTTAACTTTTGCCATTTTATTAAAGGCCTCCTATGTTGTTGCTTTAATCATTGTTTACTGGATAGGATTCTTTGATGTCAACCTTATCCAAGGTGTGTTAGTAGTGTTTCTAATGATTTTTATTATTAACGATTCCACACTCTGTATTTACAAGTAGAAAAATGAAAAGAATGAAGTTAGGGAATATGTTGTTCCATTCTCATTTAAATATTGGATTGTATTTTTAATCTACATTTGTATCATCACTACTTTGAGATATGTATACATTTTATTCTTTATGGGATAAACGAATATTAATGAAGAAAAACAATGGATTATAAGTTTGATTGGAATAAATAATTAAGAAAATTATGACATTCTATTTTGGGTCCTATTTTATTTTGCGGCTCTTCAATACGATTCATATAGATCCAAGATATACCTTAAATATTCAAATTAAATAGTTGATATATTCCTAGCAAAGATCAGTAATAAGTAAAAATAAACAAAAATAAGAACTACAATAGAAACTCTCTATTTGCTATTTATGAAAACTATTATTTGGATTACATTCACACTCAACATTTGCTTTATCATTTTTACACCGTTTTCTTTTGTAAATCTGGGATTATTTGTATTTATAGGTGGACTCTTCTTCTATTATACATTTCAATTCATAAGAGACAAAGTAAACTACAATTCCATGTCCAGATTTTGGTACTTATATTTGTATTCACTTGTTATGGCATTTATAATTAGATATATATTTTAATTCATTTGTTTGCCTAGTTACAGTTAAATTACCGCATCTAGTCTAGAAAACCTATATAACAATTTATAACTAAAATATCAATAATATGGATTCTACTAATATGATTAGAGTAGACTAAGAATTGAGTACTTGCCTGATATGATTGCGATATTCTTTGGAGCTATTTCTTTGAACACCTATCAATTTTTTAAGGAAGCCTAAAAGAATAAGTTAAAATTGGCATCTATGACAAATCAAGTTCCAAACACAATAGAAAAACCGCTGTTATCAGCAGATTCATTATTAGAGCAGTCAGGTAGCAGTGATGTTGCGATTACTGATAAAATTGAGAAGCAATAATAGAAAGATTTAGAGGACTTAGTAAAGATTATGAAAATCAATATCTTAGATGAATATAAATTCCTTCAAAAACCTATAATGTTCATAGCGTAGATTAATACAGATTTGCTGACTTTATATGTTGTATTTTCTGTAGTCTTTTTTGTATAATCAATTGCATCCTTCATTATTTTAGTATTGTATTTGAGTTATTTTGTAACTGTTCATAATGCATTACTCGATAATGTAGAAGAAAAAAATTTGCTGGCAAGACTGAAATAAAGTATGTATTCATATTAATTGTTTAGAAATTGTAAGTTTGAAAAAAAAATATGTTGATTACAGTGCTAAATCCACAGATCAAAATGACAATGAGGATGAAATAAATCTAGTCTAGGCTACAAATCTTATCACAATGACTAGAATGAGAATTCGTATTGAGAAAAAGGTTTCAATTTGGAAAATCTCGTTTAGTTTTAGTTGCTTTTGTGTATTTTTGACCTACCTATCGTAATATTTATCTTTAGTTATTTAAACTGATGATGAAAATGCATAGAAAGGAATTCTTGATACTTAATTAGGGTTATTTATATTTGGTACTTTTGCTTAAGAAATTTCTGGTACATAAACATGTTTTTGTGGATAGTTTGATCTCAGTAGTAGTTGTTATGGATCTCTCAATACTGGTTCATCCACTATTTTTGATGAGGTATTATTCTATTTAATACTTGTATTTGCAAATGTTGTTGATGCTGGATGCACAATGTTTCTTAAAGAATAACTAGAAAAGGAATAGGAAAATATCTAATCTTTTGAACATTAATTTTAAGAACAAAAATAAAAATCTGAATCAAAATAAGTTATTTCAAGATCAATGATTCATACTTTGAAAGGTATTCACAATCAGGCTGAAGGTGATAGTCCTATTAGTTTCATATAAGAATAGTAAGAAATAGATGATTAAAACGAATTAGAAGATTTTAAGAAATAATATCCATTCCTAACTATTAATATTATTGATAAATATGATTAACCATAAGAATTAAGTTAGGATGACTTGAAGAAAATTTAAATAGCAGCCAAAGACATTAACTATTATAATAACAGATCTAGAATATTTAAATTAAACCTAACGACTGCTGGGTTTGTGACATTGCAAAGAGTCTTCATACTAATTTTATTATTCAATACTCTCTTAGCTAATAATATATTTTCTTTAGTATATTTGGGAGTAGCTACCTATTTATTTTTGTAAAAAACTGGAGCTTCAAATATTAAAATTTTAAATACATTCTCTGTAGTTGCGATTTGGATATAATACATAATGATATACTTTTTAAATTACGAAATAGAGGATAATGATAAATTGTTACCAGTCATGGCTTAGGGTTATAATAAAGATGTGTTCAGTGTAATTAAAATGGCTACAGTATTCTAAAATTATCCGTATTTCATTCCCTACCTTGGTTTTGATAATGGAGCAATTATGGATTGCTCTAAGTTTAACAATAACTCCATCCCTAATAACTCAACCGAGACTACTTTTTTAGAAAGTCATTATTGCCTTACTAATAATAGTATTGAATGGATCTTTATCTTAAATACTCTTGTGCTTTCGCTTATATATTTGTATTTCCTACTCCTACAACACTTATCTAAATTGATTTTGTCTACAACTATTAAAATGGAGTTAGATTTGCAATTAACATAATCAATCTTATAAAAGCTTTACTCAAAGAGTAAATTTACTATCTATCTAAATTATTAAACTTGGAAAAATCGAGTATATTCAACCATGTCAGGCATAATATAATAAGCAATTAAAATTAACCATATTGTTTTTATTTCTATTATAATTTTATTGGCTTAGTCAAATAGAATACTTTTAAACTTTTTTGAGTTTATTCTGGCTGTATTGTTTTTAGTTATTTTTGAATTTGTGCTAACCACTAACAGAGAATCAAATTTAAGAAGGGAAAGCATTTATTTTAAAGTTCTATTCTATTTAGCTGTATTTACAATATCAATGTACACAATCTTGAGATTGCCATGGATTTTAAATTGGTGTGCTTCCTAAGCAGAGGAAAACTTCACTTAGGATTCTGATTTTTAGAATGAATTTATTTGCTTAGAAATATTTGAAATGCGACTTGGAGGAATGATCTTTATATTATTCTTCATTTCCCTTCACTTTGATTTAATAAATTCTGAATAATTTATTGAATCTTTAAATAAATTTATGATTTTTGAATAATAATAAGCAAAAATGATATCAAGGGCACTTGCCTATCATAAGAATTTTAAGAAATTCACTGCCATTATTTAAGTATCAGTGTAAAAAGCATTATTTAAAAAAACGTAAGAAAAGGCTTAAGATAAATTAAAAATGTGGCATGCAAAGTTGCTAGATAAAACTAAAGATAAAGTCATAATGGCAGATGAAATACAATTAGAATATTAACAATAATAAAATTAATAGTAATAATAATTAGAGAAACACTCAGAGTAATAAGAGTAAGAGTAAGTGTAAGAATAATAACAATAATAGTAATAATAATAATAATAATAATAATAATAATAATAATAATAATAATAATAATAATAATAATAATAATAACAATAGTAATTACAAAAATAATAATTTGCTAGTGAATTGGAAATACCAATAAGAAAGGAAATGGTTAGTTAATTTGAAGTTGACTAAGAAGAAAGAAAAAGTGCAGAGATGCCAGAAGAAAAACTATTAAAAGATACTCAGTTTTAGGGTTTAACCAAATCATAAAAATCATGTATAGAAATAATTGCTTTCATTCAATCCTTCAATAATAAATTTAAATTTATGAGTTTACCCAATGTTATGGATTATCTACTATCCTAAAACATCATTTTAAAGAGAAGAGTATAATTCTCTTTAACTGATTTCCTTCAAGAAAATTACAGATAATTTGAAGAGGAATTATTGTACATTGACTAATTTTATTCTCACTTACACAAGAAATTAAGAGCCGCTCCAAATTAAATGTTAGATGTCACAACAATAACAGATGAGCTAATCTAGAAATTAGAAAAATCCTCATATAACAATTCTAAACTTGGTAGAAAAATGTAAAAAATTATCTCATCAATGAAGTTGACCTCAAAATTATCAAAGTAAGCAATGCTTCAGTCTACCTATTCTATATCTCCATAAAAGCAATAATAAGGTTTTGATGAAGAGATTAGTTATGAAAAGTACATAAAATCAACTGATTTGTATTTTGTAAAGATAGTAGATGACAAATAATTAATTGTTGTCGAAAATACCAAATACTCATCAGCTCTTACAAAACTGTCTTTAAGCATTCTAATATTTAGAATCATTACAGAAATTTTTAGCTTAATAATTACATATTGGATGCCTTTTTGCTTTTTGCTTATCATATTCTATTATTTAGTAGACAGTGGCCTATTAGGTGGTGTTTTACCATTTTTGTTATTTTCATGGATCTTGATTGATGAAAAGGTTTAATCAAAATTATTTTGGATAATTGCATTCACAATATATTTCTTCATATCTTTGTTGGTATTTGCTTATTCATTAAGTGGAGTAGTAGAAAAGTAATATCAAAAAAGGAATTATGGAAATAAAATGGCCTGGTATTATCCTCTTTATAACGGAAATCAAAGTATTTCATATGAAGTTATGTTAATGATTTTTATTATCTTTTAAGTTTATTTTGCCAAGCAATATGGAGTATATTATAAGAGCTTATTAGATATAGAAAATATATTTTAAGGATATCTAAGAATGAAAATAAATAAGTTTACAAAATATATTAAGAAATCTATTATTGAGAAATAAAATCTGTCTAAATAAGACGATCAAGACAAATTAGTTTTTGAAGAAGATTTATATGATTTACAAAATTAACAAGAGGATAATAATTAATTTTAATTGAAAGAAAGCATTGAAATAGAAAAAAGAATAATTGATGATCCCAAGATCTTGATATAGGATTCTTCTAATTTATTTGAAAGGATATTTTCTTACAAGTTTTCAAGACCTGGTGTTGACTTGTATCCAATTACAGCAAGTATCTAGATTTTAATTTTAATTTACACTCTAATCTTTTTTACCAATATGGTCAATGAATCAATAAAAATCAATAACATTTTGAAAACTAATTAAATACCAACATCTTTAATATGGGCATTGTTAGTTGAATTCATATTGATGTTTTTTGAAAGATACATAACAATGAAAAGTAATGCAGATGTTATAGATAGTGACAATAAAAAGCCATCTTTTTTTTAGAAATATAAACTGTAATTTTTCTTGAAATTCCTCTTATAATTGTGCACAGTAATTTTAATATATTGGTTGATTTTCTTAAAATTAGGGAATCCTTGGGGGGAAAATCCAATTTATGAACATGATTCTACTTCAGCAGCTTCATATTCTAAATATAAATCAAATGGTTATATTGAATGTTTCTTCATCTTATATTCAGCATATTTCACTGTATCTGCACTACAGTTGAGATTTGGTTATAAAAAACTAAAACTTAGAAACACTTTATTACAGTCCTATAATATGATATCATACGCAATAGCTTAAACTTATTATGCAATTCCATTTTTATTTGAACTCAAAGTACTAATGGACTGGACATTCCTTAAAGTAAAAATGTATTAATTTATTATAGACTTCCTTAGATGTGTTTTAATGGTTTACTTTGGAAGACATTCATGGAATTATGTATTTTACAAAAAATTAATCTAAGGGTTATTTAGAAAAACCATTAGGAAAAAGGATTTCTGGTTTTTAGAAATGCACTTGTGGTTGTTGTTTAGTTTTAGTAATCTTTGCTTGCATTTTTGGTCCTTTGATTCTGTTTTCAAGTTTAAATCCAGCATCAGAACTGAACCCTGTTAGAGGAGGAGAATTCTCACTTTCATTGATTAACACTAAAACAGCCCTAAATGTTGTTTTATATTAAACTAATTAATTATATGGATTAGAAAACACTTTAGATAGTCAAAAAGAGATTGATTTAGCCTTAGATTAAACTTGTACTAATTCAATTATTAATAATGCGCCAAAATCAGGAGAATTATAGCAATTTTAACTATTAAACTTTTCAAATACTAATTGGGATATTTCCTATCCTTTATACTAACAATTACTAGAATAACTTAATGAAACAATAAATGGATCGGTAGCTCATGAATTTTTCTTTAATGTATCATTTATCTTTACGAGAGATTAATAAAAAATCATCCCAACCAAAAATTACTTTTAATATCCTGGAAGCGGAAATGAATATTTAAAAGATCTTCCAGGTTAGAATGAAACCTCTTTACCAAAGTCAGTTTTATAAAATATTTCCTCATTATTGCAATGCAAAAATAGTCCAGAATCAAAAGATCCCCTTTAAATTGATTTATAGAACCTCTATATTGAAACTGTATAATTATACTCCGCTGATGGAACGTCTTTCAAATCTAAACCTATTTATCTCAATGGAGTTGATAGTGTTGCAAGTGCTTACTTATCATTCTTTTGTTCTGGAACTTCTCCTTTGGATGGATAATCTTGGTGGACTCTTGTTTATAATGGTAATGCATGCTTGTTGGAAACATGTGGATAAACCCCGAAAAAAGATTAGCCTAATGGTTTGATTATGTTTGTTGTCTCGGACACTTTCTCAACTCTAACTCAAGGATTTAGCATCATTACAATTTATACATCAGTTATCCTACTTATTGGATCATTTATTCGATCATTTTTCTCTGGACAAATTTGGATGCTTGAATTCAAAGGGATGGTCCATCCTGATGATTTAATTATGATTTGCCAAGCTATTTCTATTGCTAGATCTTAAAAAGATTTCAAGAGGTATTAAGTCTATAATTAGTTTTAGTGAAAATATTTTATACTTTGAACTGATTGATATTCTTAGATCCCCTGAAATAGTTAAGGTTATGACTGGAACATGGACTGAAGAACTTAAAAAAAAGGAAAATGAAAGAGAACAGTAAATGTAGTTAGAAAAAGAAGAACAATAAATTTTACTATAATAATAAGAAAAGTAACAATAATAAGCGCAAAATAATAATGGATAAAAACTAAAATAAGATTGATTATTAAATTTATTTGCATAAATATACATATAAAATTGATCATTCCACTATTATGTCATCCTGCTATAGTTTTTCAATTACTTAAGCTTCTAATTTAAGTATATTATTTAATGCAGTTTAGTATTTGTATTTTATTTCATTAATCTCTTACAACTTAGAGACGATTTCTTTATTTTCCTGTTGGTAGGATAAAATTGGCTGGGACTGATAATGGATTGTGCTAACTGGAGGTCTAGGAGATGGCACTTGTTAGTTCGAAAATCTCCAATCTTTATTGTTACGTTCCCATGAGCTCTTATGACTGTATCGATATGGTCGTTAGGGAGACCTAAAAGAATCTAAGTCTCTATATCTATCGGTATCTCGTTCCCTCTCTTTCTCCCTTTCTCTTTTCATCTCATCGATGGCCTCTATCACTTCAGCTTTTTGTTTCCTCCTTGTATCTTATTGTTATTGATATCTTGATAAATTGTCTTTTAGAACGTCAATGGTCTAATTTAATTGTTAAATATGTTAATCCAATTACTATCTTTCATTTTACAATAGTCCAATTTAATCTTCTAAATCCAGAATCACATTTCTTTGGTATTCAATCGTATCATAGAGATCCTAAACATCATCTTGTTACAATTTATTTTATAATTCATTGATCTTATTTTCATAAGCTCTTCTTTCTGCATAGAATTCTATATCTTTTGTGTTGATTTATGATCTCTGCAATACTTCCAAATGTTGTCTCAACTCATATAACTCATTTTGTCTTTGCTTCTCATATTTCAATATCAATTCTTTCCAATTTTCAGCTTCTGGGTACTTTTGCACATTGCTTTGCAATAATAAATCTATTCTCTTCATAAATTCTTTAATCATTTGCTACTTTTCCTATTCATGTTGCTCTTTTAGCTTTTATACAATATTATCGTTCATACTATTAAAATTTATTTTATATATATACTCCAATAATTATATTTTCTTTAGTAGTAGTGCAAAAATTATATATAAATTAGAGTAACGTAGGATAAGGTTGTAGTTTAATTGGATATTGATTCATGAGATTACTAATGAATATTTTATAGAATGCGATATTATCGTTTATTATTAACGAATTATATACATAGATGTATCAATTTGGATAAAACTTATATAAAACTAGGAGGTAGGAGCAAATAACCAAAATCTTAATAATTTTGGTGGTAGTTAAAGATGATTTAATGTCGATGTAAACGAACTTAAAGAAGAGTGAGAATTGAATATTTAGATAATAAATTTATTTAAAAATTATATTTTTCATTTTAAATTAATTAAATGACAGAAGAGAAATGTGAGACAGAATGTTGTGAGAAGGGAATATTGATTGAAGACAAATGTATGTGTGACATAGGATCTTTCGGAGAGGATTGTCGTCTAAATTTATAAGATATTTACATTGCCCCTTATTATACATTTATTGGGATCTATTGTGTTGCATTCTCTTTAGTATTACTCGTAACTATTAGATAATTTCAAACTTCTTTAAAGACTCAAAGAATTCCATCCTATTACACGTAATATGATGTTTGATATTTTAGATGTATTTAATATGCCTATGCTTTGATTGGATCTCCTCAGAATTATATCCTAGTCTTAACAATGGTGTTATCAGTCTGTAAATTGATATGGCTGATACTTGATCCTATCGAAATCTATGTAACTTAATTTACACATAAAGCTAATAGAGAGGGAATACGACAGTCATCGAGAGACTGCTGGCAGAGGTAGTATACACGATACTGTTTTATATCTACGGTTGCTTATTGATCGTTTGGTATACGATGTACGATGAGATTTCATATAATATTTATCAAGGAGAAGTAAAAAAACCAAGGAAGTGGATATTTACCTATTACAAGGAGGCATTAAAACTTCGATTGTTTATTGTGTTGCTAGTCTAGATAACAGTAAGTACATTGAATGGTAAATAAAGTAATAATCTAAGGTTTAAGGAAAGGAGTGCAATATCCAATATTTTTGATGGTATGCTACGTATTTTTGATGGCAAACTTCTTTTTGTTCATAGTGGAGTTTATAATATACGGGTCATCATTGCAAACCTGCATAAAGGATTAGATCACAATTTGCAGATCATAGTTTAGAATTCAATATCAGGGAATGGAACAATAACTAAAATTATAATTATAAAAGGAGGAGAGTATGAGTAAATCTCCAGAGTCAGTTTTAAGAGTTGCCAGATTTTCTCGGTAGGTAAGTATTGAGGAATAGAAGAAAGAAATTTAGGATGAGGTAAAATAGATGGATGAACCAAAGTTAAAAATAGGATAAACAAAAATAAAGTCTGTGTCATTTGCGAGAACATTTGTGAAAGGATTTAGAGGATCATCATTATTTAGATAGGAAAGTTAGAAATAATTGAAGTCGAATAAGTCAAACTAAAAAAACTAGGATTTAAACAGTGATTCATCTGCAAAGGACTTAGATAATCAGTTTAAAGAGGAAGCCACTGATGAAGAAATTAATAGTTGTTGTTTGAATGAGAATTAATCTAATTCAATGAAGTGGGAGAATGAGAAGGATAGAGAGGCTTATCTCGACACAATAAAGATGTAGATCAAAGCTGTTAAGGAGACAAAGGATTCGGCTGAGAAAAGGAAGGAATCATTGCAATAATAATAATTGTAAAAAGTAGTGAGAGAAAGAGGGGAATAGAAAAAGTTAAGTTATGTGGGATCGAGTTAATAGGATTATAAAACATCAATTCATTAGTAATCGGATGAAGATTAAGAGAAATTTAATTTGAAGTCATCTAACTTAGCTGTTGATAGACAAATCTTATTCAAGATATAACTATTGGTTTACTTTGGCATTATATTGGAAATTCTATTTGGAGGATTGAGCATAGCCGTTTTAGTGACAGACTTAATTCGTGATCCAATTGGAGTATTGGTGTATTTATATGGATCATCAACATTATAGTTTTTTTCTTTGATAACAGTCCTGAAATTATTTAGAGACATTAAAAATCAAGAAATCAAGAATCTTATTTGGATATAAAAGGTGGGAAATCAGAAGAATAAGATCAATTAGCAATATATGTTTTCAATTCCTGAAGATTAAAAAGAAGATGTATAGAAACAGAAATTCGAACAAAGAATTAATATGAATACTTTATATTGATATTATTATGAAATAAGTGTGTCTCTCATCAACTCAAATCATTCCACATTTTGATTACTCATAGAAAAAAATGAACAGTTTAATTCCAAGTTTGTTGTTATGAGTAAGCTGTTTTTTCACTATTTTTAGTTTTCAAAAGGAAAACCTAATAATGGAATTACAAAAAGTACAATTATTAAGAGTTGCTCAAATTGAATAAGAAAGGTTTATAACATAAAGTATATTGTCAACTCACGAACTTTATAAGTGCACTAATTTATTGTTGATTCTACATAGAATATACTAACAAGAAGAGAAAATATTCATTTAATAAACACTCGATATCATAATACATAAAAAGATATTTGATCAATGTTCTTTCTTAATGAATAGCATACTTTATATAATTATATTCATTAAAACAGCAAATTATTTATAAATCAATATTACAATTTAATTAAAAATAGAATTATATTAATAATTAGATAATTTATCAATGTTTTGATTCATTAACATCCAAATTCACTTTCGAAGGTCTCAAAAGATATGAAAATCCAAATGATTATCTAAATATAAAGATATGAGTACCTATTCACTCCGGAAACACTCACACGTAGATCAGTCTAAAGTCGGGTTCGTCTTCTTTCTTGGGATCGCTCAGTCTAAATGAGTTTCATAATCTCTTCTTTCTTAGTTTCATCAAACAAAAAAAATGAACAAACAGTTTCTGTTTAATAGGTATATGTTTAATTAATGAATGGGAATAGCAAAGGTCCTTACATACCATCGTTGCAATTCATCTCAAATTAATCTTCTTCTATTCTAATTTTCTTTTCCTATTTCATTTCTGTCAGTTTTCCTTACAAAAGAATGCCTGCTTAAAAAGACACACTAGTATAGGCTTAATATTTCTTAAAAACAACAAAGGTTAGGATATTTTCAATTATTTCCCTATCTACAAGTGAGAATATTTGCAACTCTTTTGGATAGAATCTGCTTAAACTGAAAATACTATCTCTCCAAACAAAATCTTGCATGAACAGACTCTGCTTATAAAGAGAAACCATCAGTTCAATTTCTATTTGAATTACTTCTACTAATGATGCTGCAACTACTTACGAAATGTATAAAGTTGATTCCAATACTATATGATGGCATGATAGAAATTAACCAATATCTTTAGAAATTGAGTAATTTATATAAGCTGAACTTGTTTCATTTACTCGTCCTCTTGTAATAATGTAGAAATATCTAGCTAAGTCTCCCTCCCTATAGATGCATTCATCCTTATCAAACAAGAGCTCTCTGGATTATAATGCTAACTGTTTAAGCAAGTCATCATTGAATTCACTGAATAATGGAAGAACTTTTAATTTAGTATGTATAGATATTTGTGGCCAAATAGGTCTAATGTCCTCGACATTACAAACAAAATTATTTAATTGTAATTTTAACTTCTAATATTATTGAAACTAAGAATATTAATATTGAATTATTACATCTAATTCTCCCAATTCATATTTTCTTAATAAATACTTGCCTTAACTGGCTAAACATCCTTATGCTGATTTTTTTGTTTAAATTAATTTGATGATCTCAGGAAAACTAACATAGAAATATCCCTCAATGAAATTTTCAGCGTTTGTTCGATTTTCTTTGGATTCCTTAGACAGTTTCTTTTTCAAAGTCACATTAATTGGAAATTCTTCTATCATATTTTCCATTTCTATTCTAATAATTAAAATTTACCTTCATGTGCTCTGACATATGTGGAAATGACCTCATATCCAATTGCAACCCAATCAAATAATAGATCACCTGAGAATCTACGAATAATGGGGAATTTGTTCAAACTATACAAGAATCTCATATAGATTGGTGAATAGAAGACATTGTAAATGAAATCCCAAGAGCACATTCTTCCTTCAACAGTATCTAAGTCCCATCTTACAGATTCAATTAATAAATTATAAGCCTTACCGCCACATTAATTTTATGAATACAAATCCCAATAAGTCTGTTTCAAAGCCATCAAAAATCTGTCTCTGGTTTCAATAATATCATCCGCATCAATATCATCATCGTTATAGTCATCCTACAATCCTTTACTCTTTAATAGTTTTTAGAAGCGTCCAATGATACTAGATTCCTTCTCTTTCTTATGTTTATTTTCTTCATCTAATTATTTCTTACTAAGTTTGTCATCTTTTTATTGAATTTATGTATTGGTTTCAGCCAATCCTGAAAAGTATTCCACCTTATTCCAATCTATTGTTTTTTATTTATAATCCTCCTTCATTTGATTTAATTTGAATTCAATCTATTCCTTCATTTCTTATAAAAAGTTCAATCTCACTTTGGCTCTGTATTAAGCAGTGGCACACAACCCACTAAACTTAACATATAGAGGTATTGTAGATCCATTTATCAACATAGTTAAAACAACAATAAAAGTAGTATGAAATAGGAAAATGTCACTCCACTAATCGCTAAAGGATGGTTCCTTAACCACGAGCAAAGCTAACATCAATTGTACTGCACCCCTTGTGCCACTATATGAAAATAGGATGGCCTCACTCATTTTTACTTACTATCCATACATATTGATAGTTGGTAAAAGCAACAACACACTGATGAATTTAGATAAGAGAATATAAAAGTAAAGTAATATGGTATTTATGTAATCTTGTTTCCTTATATATGGACTTTGCTAATCAAATATTTTGTATCCACATGTGACACCTGTTATTATAAAAATGATGGTTTCATTAGCAAATTGAGTGTATTACCAAAAGATTTACAATGGGTGTTCCACTTCAGTTCTAATTCTGATCTTTGAAAATGCAGACATGAACAATCCCAAAGTTATTACTGCAACTAAACCATTTTTTTGAAATCCTAAATCTACAGATTCAGCCACGAAATATGTTACATATGCTGAAACAATAGTAAGGTTGATTGTCAATATTGAGTTATGATTTATTCTTCTTATCCACCAAACAGTGAAGAGTCCAAACATTATACCAACAAATGCACCTCCCAAGAGTAATGATACTCCATAAGATAATTCGACTGTAAGAAGATCACAGTCACCCCTTGCACAATTCACTGCGATAAGCATTAAGACCATGGATGCACAATTATTTACCAAGCTCTCTCCCTAAACTAATGAGATGAACCTTTTTGGAGCTTCGGCATTATTTAAAAGCTTTACTACCTGGAGTGTGTCAGTACATGTTACGACAACTCCAAATACAAATGCAAATCCCCAACTATAATATTCATCATCGTATTCTAATAGCAATTTTAATCCTAAGCAAATCAAAGAGGCCGATATAAGTAGACTTGGAAATGAAAGCACAAATATTTGCATTATTTATTGCTTCATTATATAAATATCTGCATTGAAAGCACTGCTAAAAACTAGGGCTGGCAAAAACAATGTCATATTAGAATTAGCATCAATGTTAAAAGCTGCTTGAACAGTTCTATGCAATAAATGATTATGAATATTATTGAATTAAGATCCTATTAATATTCCTACCAGGAAAACTGCAGCAGGGTAAGGAATCATTATTTTCTTCGTTATTTCACTAACTAATCCTCCAATTGTCAGAGCAATAAAGATAAAAAATATCACTATTGCAATCTACGCTACATCCAAATGTTCTGACATTTAATTTTATGAAATATAATTTGTTAAATTTTAATATATACATATATATATATTTATCAATTATATTAATTAATTAGTTTCAAACGCCATCCAAACAGAATCACTATTACGGATCCCACAGAAATATTTACTATAGCCTAGGAATTTTCTATTAGGCATTCTTCAACTGTATCAATTAAATATTTTGCTAATTCTAAATAATTCACATCCAAGAACTATTCAATCCCAGTTTTATCTATTTGTTTATATACATTAACCCAAAAATCAATTATTTACACTTGAGCATTAACTGGCAATATTGGAATTAGTGAATAACTACTTATTGATAATTCAAATATTTCCATCGATTTAGTTCTATTAACATTAACTCCATATCCTAAAGCATACATCAATCCTAAATTAAAGTACACATGAGCCTTCATGGCATCAATCAATTAACCTTCCAATGCCTTTTTGTAATGCTGATAAGATTTTTAGAAATTTACTTCTTCGTACTTACCATTATAATAATAGTCACCCAATTTTATATGACAAATTGCTTCCTTCTCACCAGCACATTGTTTAAGGAATCGATATTACAAAACTCCATTTAATTCGAAACTGTCTAATTGTAATAATTCGTGCAGAGTAGATTAAGTTGCAAATTACAAATAATCCTAATATAAATAACTAAAAGCATCATTATTATATCCAGTAATTTTATAAACAGGATCTTCATTAAGCCTATCTTATACATTGCTAAAGTGTAGAGCATTGTAATAAAATGCATCATATTATTCCATCACAACAGCAGCATTCTCTAAAATTATTAATCATTATTTACATATAGCCATAAGGAATCCAGAATATCCTGCTTCAAAATATTTAGAAAGTGATTAGGCATACTACTCCTATTAAAACAGGTAATTAGCTGTTTTTAGTACATCTGCCCATGGACCCCTTGAAGATGAAGCATGTAATAAGGCGGCAGCCAAATCGCAGGAATAAAATAAATCAACTCCATCAAGTAATATCAAAGCCAAACTGTATTGAGCCATTGCATGCCCACTTGTAGCTGCCTTTTCAATCAACTATACTCCTTTTTGTTGATTGCGTTCCCTTTATATTGTTGAAGGTAACATGTACAAGGACCCCAAATTAAATTGCCCATCATTATTCTACAAATCTGCTGATTCTAAAGAATTGTTAATATTCATTATATACTTCTAAAATAGTCTTAAGCCTTTATTATGTCTTATTGTACTCCCAATCCCTTAAAATAAATGTATCCCAAGGCATTATAAATTTTCCCCTAAAATTCTTAATTCTTAGTTTAAATTTTATTCAAAATCTCCAATGCCAATTAGTAATTTGGTTTATCAACTCCCAATTTTTCAATATTCATCTGTGCTACTCTGATGCCAGATTCTTTATCATTTAATTGATCATATAATTTCTAATACAATTGATATGCCTTTGTGAAATTTCTTCTGAGTCCATTTAATCCATAATAAAAACTAAATGCCAATTATTTGACTTCCTATGCTGATTCATGGGTGATTAAATTCAAATTCTCAAATATTTGAGCATGCTCAAATATATCCAATTCATAATTCATATAGAAATTGCTGTCATACAAAGCTTTTGCCACTTGTCTGTTCTCTCTTATATATTTTGCTTTGATTGGCTAATTTGCGAACTCCTCCAAAACTGGCAAATAAAATAAGGCAGAATTTGAGCAATTCTAATTTACTCCTATTCCCTTTAAATGCCTGTATCCCATTGCTACACTACTTTGATCAAACCCTTAAATAGCAGAGAAGTAAAGATCAATTAAAGAGATGCTTTGATACTTCTCCTTAACGTATCTGAACAATTGAGATTCTGTTTTAAGATTACTATAAATGTTGTATGACCCATCCAAATGTAAATATGTCATTAAAGACACATAAAATTGAGAATTAATGTCTCCTAGATCTGATGATTTCTTAAAATAATACAGTGCCTAAATTAATTACTATGACATACTCGTGCATAATCTATTGTGTTTTCATTTTCTAATCCATAAAAGATGTATTGACCATACAATCTAAAAAATCTAGATTGATATTATTTTGGTATTTCATCTTTAAATTAGTACAGGATATCTTAGAATGTTTATTAACTTTCAATTGATGATTACTCAATATGAATTTCCCATTCTTTCAATAATTCATTTATATTGTTTTGAGCGTATATCCCTAATAATAAAGTTAATATAATCATTTTAATAATGCAACACTCAATTTAAGAAATCTAAGCTATGTCTTTGCTAACACTTTATAGAATGCTAATCAAGAATGTTTAATATTATCCAAGCAAAAATAGATTCAAAATAATGTTGGCCATCAAGGAATCGTATTCAATTATTTTTCTATAAACTTTTTCTTAGATTCCGTGATAACAGACTGCTTAACGATCCTAAAAGAATTACTCAAGAAATCAAAATAGCTTAAATGGGACTAAGAAATTTAGAAATGTATAGGATCAAAAATAAAGAAATGAAGGATGTGTACAAAGTGAAGGATGATGGATTCTAGGACTCCATGAACCCGAAAGATAAAAATTTTATATATTTTTGAGTCAAACCATCATGTAATTATTTCGATATCATCATCATTATCTGTAACTAAGTAGAATTGCTAAGAGTATTTTATATGAAAGTCATTCTCCTCATTATAGTTTCCAGGTTCTATCCATTTATGTATAGCAGTCCTAACTCAATTGTAATCAAATAATCTACCACTTTTACTTATGGATACAATATCTGCTAAAATATTTAAATTACTCTATACATCTTATGGCCCATATAAAATCCCCTTGTACACATTGAGCTATTCATTGTTGAAAACTAATTATAGGTCTCATTGAATATTTCTCAATCTAAGATTTTTCAAAGAACAACATAATTTCCTATCCAAAAATAATTTTAGGAAAGGAGACATTTATCTAAAAGATTCTTCAATAAACTACCTCATTTTATTAATGAATTTAAAAATCCATCTAAAATTGAGATGATTGAATTCTCATTCATATTCTTAAACTCTTCAATAATCCTTATTTATTCATTAATAATTCTTAATAAGTGGTATATGTTGATTGTTGAAAGTCTTTACTCCTCATTTTTATAGTAAAATCTATTTTGAATCATTTTTTTTCATTAATTGAAAAATAAATGCATTTGCTAAATAAACATCAATAGTTTAGTGTAATATTGCTTTTAAGAGAAAAATGAATGGAATTATATATAAGAAATAAAAAATTCTTTATATATAATATAGCCATTATTTTCCAAGCGTGATGTACCTCAGCCATATAAAGAAGAATAATCTTGTCAAAGAATTGCAATTTTTTTTCTATGCTCATTTCATCATAGATTATCGTTCTACATATCAAAGTTTGATCATCCAATAATAAATAGTCAGAGACTTGTCAAATCTACAGTTTTCAAGATCTTTCTCAATATTTATTTAGTTTATTGTAATCTTCTTATATTATCAGGATATTGACTATTTTCTTTTGCTTTATCATTTTAATTAAAATTTTTTGAATTTTGGTCTTAATTTTATGACAATATGTTACTTAGAGAAGGAAAACTTTAGATTTTCATAGATGCATCTGGATTTAATTTATTTGATTCTTCAAGCATAACCATCATCATCTTATTGCATTTAGAACAACTGGTAATTAATAATAAAAATTGATGCCAATTATCATGCGCATCATAGATATCTAATACAAATAAAAATATTTTTAAATTCAAAAATTATAGGAAAATCAAGAACCTCTGGATTTTCTTGAATTTTCAAATCTATTATCTTAAGAGTTAAAAAATATAAATATCATCTAAAATAATATTTAATATTTTCATGTATATATCTTTTAATTTAGGACATACCTCATCTTCTTATATAATGTATTATAGTAAACTCAGCTATTAAAGAACATTGTCAACTTCTCCATTAAATCAGTTCATTTATAGTATGCAAATGATATTTAGAAAGTGATATTTTCTATTTAAAATAATACATAATTGATTATAAAATATAGACTTTTTATTAGCTACAAAATTTGAGAATTTATTTTTATTTTATTTTGTTAATATGCTCGAAGATCACTTAGTTGAAGCATTGCATTTATTGAAAAAATAACCACAGCATCGATGCAAAATGGAAATCGATCTATTAGTTCACTTTACATAAGAACTTCCCTTTTTTAAATAATATTAAAACTCAGAGAATGGATTACAAATTCATCGCGAATGTTGTAAACACATGTATTTAGAGCGGTTCTAAGCAACCGATATTGTGTTTCATGTGGGTATGGAGAATCTATTAATAATACAGATTCGATTGGCACAAAATTTTACGTGATTCTGGATGGTCAAGTAGAAGTGTTGATTAAGAGAAGAGGTTATGATGAATTAGAATCCGTAAGAATTCTGAGACAAGGAGAATCTTTTGGAGAGTTGGCTCTTATTCATAGATAACCAAGATTAGCAACTATTCGCTGTGTGAATAATTGCTACTTTGCTGTTCTAGATAAGCAGCAGTTTCAACACATTTTGCATTATGAGTAAACGAAAAAGATAGAATAAGTAGAAATAATAATTATTATTTAGAACATAGATTACTTTGCTTAGATTTCAATTTTTAATTAACTAAATAGAACTTAGTTAACTCAGATTTATTTGAACTCATTTCTCTATGAATATGAAAAAAATTAGATTGTGTTGCAAGAAGGAGAGAAATCGGATAGTTTTTTAATTGTTAAAACTGGCCTATTTTAGGTGCGCAAATAAATGAATAAATCTGCTCCTTTAATCGTAATGATAATTCCATTCATTTTAGCTATTTGAAATTGGAGAATTGTAAGTATTTGGGTTCTATTATCTATTCAATAAAATTCCATATGAATACTCGATTATTTGCCTCAGTTCAAAGGGACAAATATATAAAATACACAGAACATCTTTGATTGAAAAAATATTTGAAAGACATACGGAGGATTTGGAAAAATATATGTAAGAAATTAATTGTTATGTCAATTATAAAGTTCATTAAGAATAAAATACTCATCTTAAATACCCTAGATATTTTTAAATCAAGACGTCTTGTGACTAGGATAAGGAAACTTTGGAAGAATGTGTAAAGAGTTGTAAAAATAAAGAATAAAAAAATTAAAATTATAAAAGTAGGAGTGAATTGATAAAATAAAAAATGGATACGATGATTGAACAATCCAAAAGAAAATTAGGATTAAAATCTAGTCTACCAAAATTAAATAGTTTATTCGAAATTTTCCTCAAATCTCATAGAGGATTAAAGGACAGTCAAAGATAAAACTTTTCTTCCTTGAAAGAATCCCTCACTAGACAATTTGGAAGTAGTAGTCACTTCTATCAAAATGAAGATCAACCAATTAATCCTTTTATAACTTTCAGAAGCAGCAGTCCTACTATGAAAAATTAAGGAAGGCATTTCCTAACTCTTAAACCATAAAACAGTCAGAGAACTATAGTTAAATCTAGTCAACATTTTAATTAAAATCTCCAGTTTTAGGATTACAACACCCCAAAGCATTAGAAAAATTATATATCCTTAAGTCCAAATGTTATGAAACTTAAAGTGTATAAACATTGACTCTTTATTATTTTAAATAATGAAAATAAAGTCAAATATCTATATGCATTTAATGACCAGAAGTAAGTCCTTAAGTATTGAATTAACTAGGTCTCTAAGTTTAATCGGGAGAATCGTCCTGTTCACTACTATGGGCTCCACTTGAAAGGTCTCTTAAAACATGAACTTCATTTTTTCTTTTTTCTTTCAATTCATCAAGTTTCCACTTCATTCTTCTCATTATAATGAAGGCACTATTAATATCCTCACTCGTCCAAGCACAAGTCTTGGCATTCTCCAATTACTCAATTAATTACAACCTTTTCTTAATCAAATCCTTAGTAGCCTTAACCAATTTTTTTGGCTCTAATCTAAAATTATATTATCAATTAGATCTTACTCTGTATCTTCACCATATTTTCTAGTTAGGATGTTATGAGAAAGTACTTCCAAAACATCATAAAAAAAATACATGGCTGTTTAGTTCTTGATATAGACTGGTAATCTAAACTGGTTTATAAATTTTCTTTTCTCCATTTGTGTTAATAGCAAGCCTTTCCACTAAATTTATACATATTATAATTACTCCTAAGGGTTTAGGCAATTTGATCATAAAACGATCCAAATCTAATGCTCTGATCAATCCAGAACCAGTTTAATCATACAACTTCCAAATGTCAATAAATGCCTGAATATGATTAGTAGATATAGAGGAAGCTTCATCCTTCTAAATAATTTCGTACCCTTACACAATAATGGCAACAAATAAGTTAAGCATAATCATGGCAAATATCATTTAGAAACTCACCATATAAGCGACTCCATACCAAAATCCACAACCATTAAAACCATATGTTTAGTAGTCGGTTAATAAATTTTCTTAGAAACACACATTATTAGGTTTTATTTATCTCACTAAATCTGCCTAGACCTAATCCCATTGTTCACCTGTACTACATTTGAATAAAGTGAAAAATGCCTTGCCCAAAGATGAGAAGTTTATAGCATCAGTTAAACCATTTGTTGACCATTTTACATATGGGAATAGATTTATCCCTAAAACAGCAAACATAAACAATATGATTGATAATAAGCCACCAATATTTGCTAATTAACTTACTGTGAGGAAGAATGTTTCAAATATAGCTTTAAGACTCCTTGCTGATCTAATCAATCTCATGATTCTAACTATTCTGAAGGATCGAAAGACACTTATTACAGTACCAAAAGCAGTCAAAATAGACATCTACTCCAAGACTGATCCTGCTATACTTAAGATAACTACTACAAAATCGAATCTATTGAATGGCTCTGCAAAATATTGCCAACCTAATGCAATGAGTTTAATTAGCATCTCAGTAGTGAATATACCCAAAAATGCTAAATTGGAATATGATATAATGGTATTAAACACATCAGGTTATCTCACATATTGTAACATAAACAAAACAGTATTAATTGTAATTAGAATGAAGATCATGGAATCAAAGTATTTGTGATTTATTATTTAGAACATTTTTGCTCTAAACCATTATTCACTCATTCTTTAATTAATTTGAGGTTTAGCATAATAAATTCTTTCTTTAATGTCTACCCATTCCTGTTACTCAAGAGTCAAATAAAAATATCCACGTAACTTGTCTGTTTCAGTGTTGAAGGCATCCAAGACAACACCAGCAAATAAGTTCATCACAAAAAAGGACCCAATAATTACAAATCCAATGTAAAATAGTGACCAATACATATTATAATTATATATTGGCTGCAAATCAATTCCAACACTATCGATACCTTAATACATTTAGTCTAACCACCCTTCTGTTGTTGAAATTACGAATAATGAACTAATTGAATTTAGAGCATTGTCAAAATTATAATCGGCATTAACCCAATTTCCTCCATAATCAAAACAGTCTATCTTACCAACTATCTTATAGTCGCCAACCTTATGAATATCACAGGAGTAAAAGGTTCCTTTAAAAAAATTGGTCCCAAATATTCCAAACATCCCATAAAATACCAAACTAACAAATATAAGATTGAAAATCTTTGGCAAACTAAGGATCAAAGCGTTGATGGCAATTTTTAAACTATCACTCCTTGAAACCAATCTCAAAGGACGCAACACTCTAAAAATTCTAAGAATTTTAAATATTTATAGATTAGCCTCAGAAAATATACTTACCCAACTAAATATTATAACTATAAAATCCAATACATTTGCATAATCTCTCATATAACTAAATTCACCATTAAACAAAAATCCATAGGCAAATATTTTTAATAAAGATTCAGCTGTAAATATAATTGTTACAACTAGGTCTATCTCTGTTAATACTGCTGAATTGCTCTCTTACAGTGGATCATCCAAAGCCAGAAGAACAGATGAAACCAAGATCATGAGAATAATGAATCCAACAACTTATGATTTATTGATGAATCTAAATGCAAATCTTCTAATTTTAGATGTTTAATCGAATATAAAAAGTGATGTACCCACTATGAGAACTCCTTCTAAATGATCTTAAGCTGAAGAGGTTTCATGTTTACTGAATACACTGGATTTCTTATCTGATTGTTACTAAGATTGATGAAGGGAAACTTATGGTTAATAGCCATCTTAAAATGTCAAAGGCCCTTAACTTTACAATTACATTTTTTGTTCCATTTGTTTTATATACTCTTCATCACCTGAAGAATCATCGCTGATCTCCTCAGGATCAACAATCTCAGCAGTATCAAAAAACCTTTTAATCAATTTCTTTTATTTTGTTTCCTTTCTCACTTCAAATCTGGCCTGATCATATTTTGCCAAAAAAAAACAAGCCACATCAGAATTTTGATGTTATCCAATGTAATTCTAATTTATTTTTAATTTCTTCTAATGTTCTGGATGTACTTCCTCTGGCTTGGGAGATTTATGTTTAATTTTCTCATCGGGATCAAACACCTTAATTGATGATCTAAATTATTCAACTAATTGTTAGAAATTCAATTTTCTCATCTTGTCCTATAATTTCTTTTCAGTTTCAATGGCCTTTTATCCAAAGTTATAAATTAAAATTGCTATGAATAATTTCAGAAGGATTAGATTTCCCATAATAACCACAGCTACAAAAAATATTAATGGCCACCATTGATCTGATTTAAACATATAAATATAGGTTAAGATATTCCAAGATTCTGAGGTTAATAAAGCAAAAATAGTTATCATAGCATCAAAGAATGTATCAAAATTCAATCTAACATCTGGAATATTGTATGCAAATAATTCCATACCAACCAGTGATGCTATCACCATAAATAGAAGCAGTAACATAGTAAAGAAACTGATTGCCTCTAAAGTTGTTGCAATTGAAATAAGAATTTCTCTCAAAGAATTCCAAGACCTTGCTAATTTGAATATTCTAAAGACTCTTAATGTTCTAAAGGCTGAAACAGCTGTTATTGATCCTCCTGATACAGATATTTCAGCAAAATCTAATACTTATTCCACCAATGAGATTGCAACTATGAAGGCATCGAATATGTTCATGTAATCCTTGAAATACTCTGATATTCCTAAGGCAAAGAATTTCAAGACCATTTCACAGACAAAGAATAATGTGAAGGCCAGATTGAGATATGACAATATTATTATTTCTGATTGTGGTTGAGGATATCTATCCAAAGCCAACGCTACAGTATTAGCAATTATAATGAAATTGACTATTAGAGTAAAGGCATATGATTCAATAAATCTTAAAAAGAATTATTTGAATTTGGTATCAAAATTAGTTCCTTTGTCATCATTCACATCTAAAGTGTATAAGGATGGATCAAAGAAATTGATTTGCTGTTTCTCCTTTTTGACCTTTCTATTAAATTGATCTTGCAAAATCTTCAATTGTTCTGCTCTCCCTTAAAATTTGCTTGGCTTCAAGACTTGCTTAATAATTTCCTCTTTTTTCTTTTAGGCCTCTTCATCAGAATCAGAATCGTCTGAAGGTACTAAATCAGCTATGTTTTGAGTTGGATGAATCTAAGCATTCTATCGTTCTTTTTGTTTCTTTTCTTTTCTCTATTGTTTTCTTTGTTGTTCCTCTTTCAGCAATTCCTATCTTCTCTCTGATTGATTCTTTAAGAAGGAATCATTGATGACAGCTAGAATAAGATTGATTGTAAAAAACGATCCTATTATAATTAATAGATTAAAGTAAACATAAACCAAAATAGGATTAACAGCATCAATTAATTAGGTGACCATTGTAGACCATCCTTCTGTGGTGAGAGCTTAGAAGATGGTAAAAGTGGCAGTTAAAATATTATCAAAAGTAGTGTATGAGTAACTTAATTCAGGGATAGGAGTGTCTTAATTAGGAAGATTGTAATTAATAGGGTTGCCACAAAACTCGTTATCTGGACAATCTGAGTCTGAACTGCATAAATGGGTGATTAATGGATCTGCTGGCCAAGTTCCATTTACTGGAAATTATGTAAATCGACATCTATTCTCATAAGCACCTGCAAATAATTGCAATCCTAATATTCCAAAAATGACTAAGAGATACAACAGGAAAACTAGAACATTACCTAAATTAGGCAACGAATCCAATAAAGAAGCCACTAGAATTCTGAGACCAGGAACAGATTTAATTGATCTCAACGGTCTCAAAATTCTGATGGTTCTAATTGCACTAAGATTAAAACTACCAACCAATGAGAGAATACTGGTTCCCACAACTGCAAAATCTAACACGTTCCAACCATCCCTCAAATAAGTATGCTTTTCAAAAAGGAATCCCATTGCCAATATTTTTAGAATGAATTCTAACAAAAATACAGATGTAAAAAAGTATTCCATCTAATTTCTTACATATGTCAATTCAGACTAATTAGAAGTTCCATTTACTCTGAAATCATAATTCTGCATGGCCAAGGATATGGTGTTCAGAACTATAATTAGAGTAATAACTTTATCAAACCAGTGCCAAGTTACAATCCAAACACAATACTTTCTGATTATGTTAGATTCATTTAAAACGTACAATGAATTTCTGCCAAAACTATATTTCTTTTCGTGCATATAGAAATTATGTTCCTCCAGTCTGTCACCTGATTACGAGTTCTAGGGTTTTTTGCGAATCCCCAAATCCTCTTAATTTACATAATATTAGAATTTGAAGAAATTCATGCCAAACATGTCCTCAGCCTTCATTGTACTCTTTCTTTTTAACACCTATCTTTTCACTTATATTGGTGATTTATGAGCCTTCACTGCATCATGTTCATCCTTCCCAAAATGTTCTTCCCTCTATTGATTTTCTCTCTCCTCTGCCTCATCTTTTTCAGAATTATCTTTTTATTCTGATTCCTCAGAAATTTTATCATTTTCATCATTCTCACTCATTATAAAATAAAATAAAATAATTTGTAAAATTAAACATAATCTCATTAAATTAATGCCAAAGCCACTAATAGTTGGATATTTATAATTATTGTTCAGTACATTTTATGATAGCTATTTATAAAAAGATTAAAATTAAAATGATAAACAGAAAAAAATCTCAATTTTCAAGATACTCATCTTTTGATAAAAATAGAGAGTTTAAACAAAATAACAAATATGCAGAAACTTCATCCCTAAATTCCCATCTTCAAACAGTAATATAATCATTAAATTCAACTTGTTTAAAGCATATGATGAAGAAGTATACAATGATGCTTTAAGCTAAATTAAATAAATGAAGCCAATTTTACTGGATCCAAACCTTAAAAATAAGTTGAATTATAAGGGTGATTAAAGGATGTTATAAGATCACCTAAAGTAAAATAAATTGAAAAATTTTAAATTAACTTTGATTAGCAAGCATATAATAAAACTTAAAGTACAGAATAAGATTTTTCAAAATCATTAGTTGAAACATAATCCAAACTATTTCCAAAATTTTATACAAATTCTAGAACTTAAGCACAATCATATGTATTATCATATCCTAGAAAAGTTTTATAATTTATTTCAGTGTAATGTATTAGATTGTAGACAAATAATTCAAATTTAGACAATCTTACCTCCATTAATAATTTAATTAAAGGGTAAAAAGTATAATCTATAAATTTTTTTGATTAATTTAAAGCCTTATTTTTATTAAATATTTCCTCCTATTAAATTACTACTCTCTTTTGCATTACTATATTTATAAATTGTAGGTTTAGATATAGAAGTGAATACAGAAAACTTAAGAATATCATCTCATCTATTATGTAGAGAAAAAAAAATTATCAATTAATACTGAATAAAAATGTTGAGAACTCGTAAGCAAAAATAGTAAAGAAATTTCAAGATATCAACAAGAATTTCATAATTATTTTAATTGTATTAATTTATAACCAAATATCTCAAGTTAAATTATGCTTAATGATAATTTATTTTATAGTTCTATCTAGTTAACTGTCTAGAAACAATGAAGTCTGAGGCATTAACAAAATAAATTTAAGTACCAATTTAAATTCTTGATGATAGATTTATGTGATAATTTTATAAATTAACCCTATAGAGATTACATATAATATGATTGCACAAATGTTAATAATCTAAAATTACTCAAAATATGTACCAATATTTGATCAATAAGGTTATAAGTAAAATGAACTAATTCATCCTAAAATTATGATTTGATATTAGACACAGCATCATAACTAATGAGACCAATCTCAAGTTATTCATTAAGTGTATATGACTAAATACTAAAGTTTTATGAATTTTTGTATTCAGTTAGTAATTCATTTCTTACAGTATTTAAAGCAAGTTGGAAACCTCTTCTAACAACTCCATCATAGACAGAATCACAATGCATTTAGGCACTTTCTATTTTAAACTAATTAAAAAATCTTTTGAATAATTACATCAGGAAGAAATTCACAAACATCATTCTGCATCAGTTATTCTATCTTATTTATAAATGCATCAGATGTTATCAATGTTGATGGATCAAATTCTGACATTTATGCTAAGAATTGATTAATTGTTTCAATATGTTCAAAAAACACTTAAATAAAATAAGTAGTATCTTTAATAAAAAAGAAGGCTTATGAATTTTTATTCGATACTACATATATGATTTACCTCACACTAAAAACACCAGTTGATGCAATACTCACATCGCACAAGGTGTTAAAGAAATTTGTAGTATCAGGATATTTGACAAAGTATGATTCCCCCAAGGATGTAGATATGAAACACAATCCAAAGCATAAAGCATATATAGTTGAATATATCACTAAGGATGGTAGTTTTGTAGTTGACTGATTAAAGTTTAGATTTGTGGCTTTCTATCTCTACTTTTAGGCTTTCTAATTTTAGGCAATCTTCTCTTTTCTTATATCTTCGGCAGCTAAGAATTTCTCTTTCAAGTCAATATCAAATTGATATTTAAACAAAACATCTGAATCTTTTATAACTAAAGAGGATATCCCCTTATATCTGTCAATATCTCTTTATACCCACACTATTTCTAACATTGAAAACAACTAAATAAATTGGTCATACTATTGCAAGTATTAATTGTGAAACTTTACAGTGATTAACAATAACAGAAAACCTATTATCAATATAGGAATCATCAAAGATAACCATTTTTCCTTAACAGTAACAGATCTTTACACAGAATAAGAAAGCATATCCTAATTTACTATTGTTAATTAATCATAAAAAGTCTGATAATTTCCAAATAAATACACAAAAAATCCTGAAGTTGGATCTAAGGAAGTAAAGATGTTTAAATAATCCAGCAATACAAATTAATAAGCTGCTTCTAAAGAAAGATAGATTGCCTCTCTTGCAGATACATTTCTATTAGATGTAGTTGTCTATTCGGATTACATTATAGTGAAATTCTTATCCTAAAAAAATGGATTTAAATATTGATTTGATAATTGCTTTATATAACTTGACTTTAATTCTTCATAATTATAAGTTATATCATTTTTAGCATATTCTAATTTTTAAGCTGCTGTTGAGGCATTCATCATACCAATCATATTCAAAATTGCATAAAACATCACAGCATTTTAGGCCACAATGTAATTGTCAATTGGTGCTACAATATTCGATTTTATTTGAACCATATCTAGTTCTTATAAGAAACGATTCAAATCATCAGATGAAAATATTATTTAGACAATATAGAAAACAATGAATAGCACAAACAATACTGTCAAAAATGTTCTAGCTAAAAAATAATTTTTCGAAAATTTCTCAGAAGTTATCAATTTCTAAATCAAATCATATTTTTTAGAATATTTTGACTTTTTAAAAGCTGCTACTGAACTTACTTAGGATCCAATATCATCAATTTATACAATATTCTAATCCTATTCTTCCAATTACATTTGCATTTTTATATTTTCTTACAACTCTTGATCAATATCTTCCATTTATAACTTATCTATCTAATTTTTATTTTTTATTTCATTTTCATTTTCATTCTCGTCTTCTTCCATACTTTCTTCATCTGCATTTGATGATACATCCTTTTAATCAACAGCCAAAAAAAATTATTGCTTTGTTTCATGATACCTTTTATTATTTTCATATAGCCCCCCTTCAATAGATTTTGCATCTATCAATTTTTCCCCAGCATCTTTAGGACTCACCAAAGACACATTTGGATAAAATGATTAACTTTAATTCTTTGAATTTTATAAGATTCTTCTGCCAAATTAACCATCACTCTCTGATTAATCTTAATCAAGGTTCATAATTTAATTTTGATTTTCTTATTAATCAAATTCCAAAGCTCTTGGGACGTTAGCATAATATTCATCCTATTCTTAAAATTCTAAATCTTCAAAGTCATCATCCTAAAATTAAGTTAAAGATGCTCCAGGTGTGGGAGTAATGACTTCTGTTTGAAATGGCGTGCTACAGGTTTTCTGATATCTTTTTGCCTCTCTTATCTCAACAATTACATAATTACTCAATGTATCTTGTTTTAATTTTCTATTGTGAAATATTGCTTCCACAACAAATTACTAACTATTTGATTCAGTGTCCCAAGTTTATTTTGAATTCTTAAGTAAGCAATCAACTTCAGGCAAAATCATATGAACTTAATATTCACTCTAATCCATTAGATCCTATTCAAAATCATCATTATCTTACTAAATTTTAGAGCCATTGATTTCCATAATCATTTATAATTTAGGAAAAACTTTTGATAAAGGTTATTTATAGAGAGCATCCATTAATTAAGTAATTAACTTTACTGGATAGCCAATTTTATTAGCAAAGTTTTTGCTTACACTCTAAATTCTATTATTATTACAACAAAATATAAATGCATTTTAGCTATCCTTATCTTAGAAAAAACAAGCAAATGTTAAATCCTATAGATTACTTACATTAATATCAAAGAAAAAGTCAATAGCTTTGATAAATTTCTTTTGATATCTGCAGTAATTCTAATTTATTAATCGAAAGAATTTTGAATAACCAGAGGATAAAAACTGTGATACAAATCTCGAATGAATTTAATCAAAATTATTTGGAAGAAGATGATCTATAGTTTTAATTTATTTAAATTTCTCCTAATTGTATCCAAAAAATTCATGGATTTGATTGGAGTACTGACGAATTTATAATTTATGTGATTTTTCATCAAATCCCACAATTATGTAGTCTAATTAACTTGAAAACATATCAAAATTAATTTATGATTGCATTTTAAATAGTTTTTCATCAGATATAGATGTTATTGTTGCTAATTTGTACGCTTAAAAATAATTATTCATTACTTCTGACTAATAAAATGCATTGAGTGCTTGCATTTTCCTACCTTTTAATAAACATAAATATACATACTTGGAAACTAGAAATAGAGTTTTAGTAGTTCATCTTCAAGTTAAGTTAATTTTGTAATCATTTATTTCGCTGCATTAAACAAATTAAAATTAGAATTTAGCAAAGTTAAGTTAACAAAGAAATCCTTTTTTTTATTAATCATTTTTATAATCTTATTTTTCAAATTTTTATTGCTATCCTCTGATTTTAAAAAGAGTTTAACAGCATGTTCGAGATTATCAGATAATATTTAATTGCTTTATTTACCTAATCCAGTACTCATAGTCTTTTTTATTAATTCTTAAGTCAAAACCAATCTCTATTTATATATAAATCCCATATTCTAGATCTTTATGTGAATCATATCATCAGGTTTGCTATCAACTTTTGATTTTTAAGCAGAGCTGTGTTATTGGTCCAAACTATTGCTGGATTCAGCCTTCTAGCTTTCAGCTTTAGCAACCAATACTTTACTGAATTATGATGAACTATAAAATATTTACTTTATAATTACAAGTTTTCACTCTCTTAATACACTACAAGATTTGATTATTAAAATGCTCTTGTACTCAATCCTAAATAATGAATTAATGATAGATAGTGCAAAAAGTATAATTATTTATTTGATTATTTTTTTAGCTTATTAATTGTTAAATTAAAGTAGTTAACTTAATCTTTTAAATATAGATTTATAATTTACTCAAAAGTTAATTATTGTTGAGTACACAAACATTTTGGCGTTGAACAATGCGTTAAGTGAGTTTGTTAGAAATAGATAATTTAGATAATTTTCTAATTATCATGCAAATAAGAATTTTTTATTTCTCCAAACTCATCAATTATTGAAGCAATTTTGTACAACATTAAGTAACTAGCCATAATTTGATTATTATTTAAGATTATTCTATAGTGAAGATTTTTATAGAGAATAATTGGAACTGAGATTGCAAGTGGAATAATTATTAGAATTAAAATAGTCTCATAATCCTTATATTGAGATTTAAATTATGAAAGTTGAATAAGCATCAATATTAGAGACATTGAAAATTAAAAGCATTCCGAGAACAATTCAATGATGCATCGTCTATAAATGTTTTAAAATGTTGTAAAAATGCTGTAAATGTTAAATGATGATTTAATTAATAAAATTGTAACAATTAAGTAGAATTTTAATACTGTATCATTACTTTCAAACTGATTTATGCAAACAATTAAAATTAAGTAGATTGGATTTAAATAATGATTAAAGGATTGCGATAACATATTTAGATTTCTGACTTTTATGTGATTGGATTATTGGATGCAAAATAAGTAAAAAAGCATATTCAATATGATCATAATAAAACAGATAACAGCCATCGGTATAGCAAACAGATTTAAATATTACTTTTATGAATAATAATAAATAGAGGAGGTAGCAAATTCTAATTAAGGAATAAAAATTAAATAGTATAACAATCCTTGTTAATATGAATACATTGTTAGTATTAATTAAAAAAATCTATTTTATTCTAAAAGGATCTCTGACATTCTCTTTTATTTTTTACATTTTACAAAACATATGAAAATATAGAATATCATGACCTCATATGATATTAAAAGCGCTAAAGGGATAATAAATGAAAAAGCACCAAAGTTTTTAAACATTTTTACATAAGGCCTTGTAAAGGTTGAAATTTCAATAAAGAAATTCTTGAATCCATTATGCCCTATATTTTGAAAGTAGTAATTCTCAAAAGCAAAACTTAATTGTTAAAATGAGGAAAGTATAATGATAGCATATTAGAGAGCTTTATTGATGTGAACCATCTCATCATCCATATATATCTTTAATTATAAAACAAAAGAAACGTATAGGGTTTTGTAATTCACTTTCTCTTTCTCTGACTTTTTTTTCTTGATTTACATTGTGCTTTATTTATGAAATATTGAATTAATTTCTAAATATATACATTAAACTTAAAAACTTAATAAAATTCAAATGACAATTTCATTTTTTAAACCCATTCAGAAATGTCGTATTATTGTAACGATCAACAAAGAAAAGCTAGTTCCAATGGAAAGGAAATAAATCAGACAAAATTGAAAAAATAACATTATCTTGTAATTTTATTTCTGAAAAAACCAAACCATGCATTTAACTCAATTGATTTTCTTCTCTGTTATTAATTAGATGATAATTTGCAATAAATAATCAATTTAATAATTTTATGTATTAATAATAAAGAAATGAAATAACACCACAAACAAAGGGTACACATATTAAAAATTTCTAGGGATATCCAATAGATGAGCCTGTTTTATAAGCTGTGATGAGTGTGGCTTAAATATAAAACCAATATCCAAAAATGTCTGATTTCAATAAAGCAATAAATCTTAATTCAATTTCTAAAAAAGCAATATTTTTGATATTAAGAAGTGCAAGCTTAGATAATATTCATAAAGGCATGAAATACGGAGTGTGGACTAGGTATTGTATGCTTCTAAATCTAATAGCACTCCAAAATCGAATGCTAGGATTGATGAGCTGTTTAAGGAATCAGAGGAAGTTTATTTAATATATTCAGTTGTAGGCACTAAGGCCTTTTAAGCATGCGCAAAATTACTTGGTCCTTTTGACCCAACAGCTACATTTCTTTATTGGGATGAACCATTGAAATGGTTTGGCTCATTTTAAATTAAATGCGTATTAGCAATATCTTAATTTAGTTATTCTTGAATGAGTTGAAATAGAAGACACTTGATGAAAAATAACCAGCTCATCTAGGTTCAATAGTTTTAACAGAACAAACCGATTGCACTGAAATTACACATGGATTGGGAATGTTTGTACTTTAATGTTTTAAGGAATAACAAGAAGATGAAACAAACGTTAATGTCTTGCTCCAACAATTTTAAAATATGGATAGGAGAGAAGTATTAATCGATATTGAAATAAGGATTAAATCAAATAACAAAGAGATCTTGATTAGAATTTCTTGACCCAACAATCTCATGAGTAACAGCTATTTGAAAAATCTCCATTTGAATACAAAAACTATCATAAGAGATAGAATTAGTAGAGATGGCAAAACAAATAGGCAGATCAAATGATGTACATGCGAGGTATTTTAAATATGAAATTGAATTTTAGCTTATTATTCTGCTAATTAATAGTATGGAGGTTCATAGTATTAAGGTCAAAATCAATAAATGTACAATTAATATAGGTATTAAATATTTTAATATTAAAGAAATGATAATAAACAATAATATAATAATAATTATGATTATCAATTCTATTATCCATAATAATAATACTAATAAAATAATGGCTAATTTAAATATGGATATGATTAATAGTAGTATAACTAAAATCCTAATTATTAAAGATAACCATAAAAGTATCAAAAGAAATATTATAATAATTACCAATAAAATAATTTCTAATAAGGCAATTATCAATAAAATAATTATCAATAAAATAATTATTAGTAAAATACTAATTATTCTGGCAATCACCAAAAATATTAAAAATAAAATGATGAATAGTCTGTAAATAACTAAGACTAATAGTTTTGAGTTATGAATATTATTTTCATTAAGAATAAATATGCATTAATTTAAATTCATTAAATTAACAAATGAATTGTCTTATAAAAACTTTGCTTATGGTTTAACAGGTATTAAATTAATTGGCTTGTAATATTAAATTTAATGATTATATGAAAATATTCATTTTTTTTTCTTTAGACTCTCCAAAGCCATTTCTCTGAGTGCTTTTTAGGTTAATAATTTATTATATTGCTGTTATTATGATTCTTATTTTAACAATTCGTCATCATTAAATTATTTATTGGATCCTTTAAACTCTTTGAGTGGAATTTCATCTAAAAGTAAAGTACTTTGAGCAATGCTTTAGTTTAATACAATTTTTTCTCTAAAATATGTATACAATTTTTGTACTTAGCAACAGCAAGATCAATGAATCTTTCAAGATCTTATAAATATTTTTCTAAAGAACTTTCGTTGAGATTAAAAGATAATTTATAATCTAAATGTGCAGTTGGATCAGATGCCTTAATGAGATAAAAATATGAATTACCAATTATGTCTAAGATAATTCGATTAAAGCATCTTTTAGAGTAGGTGCAATTTCCTCCATTTGTTTTCTGAGAGTGTTTATTTCTTCCTATCTTTTCTTAATGATCAATTCATTTTTTTTTCTGTGTCTTTCAGCCTATGGTGTTGCCATAAGCAATCTCTTCTTGCTTTCATTTTCTACTCTTTGAGAATCTATTTTTTTTTTTAAATCTTGGTTTTAATCTTGCAATTGATCAATTTATTATGATAAGATGTCTACATAATTATAAAGAGAATAGTTTTATTCTTCGCTTTTTATAAATGTATTCATGATTTCTTCAATGTCTTGAATACCTGAGGCTTCTTTTATTTGATTGAATGCATCTTCAATGACTTTCATATTTTTCCAATATGTATCAATCAATTTAACTTTTTCCTTGTTATTAGAAATCAACTTTTTTAATCTAAGCTTCAAAGTAGAAGCTGTGTCAATATTGGCTGCCTTCTCTTTTCTTTATCCCAAGTTATCTAAATCGTGCTTTTTCTTCTCTTCCATAACTTCCTTTTTCAATCTGTCGAATTACTCCACATACTTTTCTTTTTCTTAATCATTTTTTTTCTTCATTTCAGCTATAGTTTCCTTCTTTTTCTGAGCTTATAGTTCGTTTGAATTTCGAAAAACTTCATTTGCGACAGTTTCATTTTCTATATTCAATAATTCTTCTTGTAAATCTTGATGAATATTTATGTATTAATGTCTTTCCTTTCTCAACATATTGATCTATTTTTTCAATTCAAAATTATGGGTTTATGATTCATTGTATTTAAGTATTGATTATTCTAAAGCATTTTATAAATTTTTTATTTTATTTAATTATTGCTTAGCAGCTGGCAAAGTTTAATCGTGTTATATCTAGAATTATTTAGTATGACAATACTTTTTTTATTTATTCCTTCTTTTGTTACCATTCCTTTTTGGTTGACACCCAAGTTTCCTCAATATTGTAATGATGTTTTTTATCTTGCTCCACTTTTCTAATGTAGTTCTCACTCTCCCTCTATAACGAAAGTACTTATGATTCGTGGAGAATGCTTTAAGTCTAAGAAACGTTAGAATTAGGAGCTGAATTATATCCAAAAAACATTTAATAAATAAATATTAATTATATAAACAAAACCATAGTATTACAGTAATTTAAAATAATATCATATACATAAAAGGACATAATTAGTAATAGAATATTAAAAGGCAATGGCTACCATTTATAACAACCAGGTTTGGATGCCTTTCTTCTGCCTTATTAAAGTTTTACAGTTATATTATAATACTTAAGAAAATTTCTGAAATTTTCATACATATGCACCATTATTCCTATATTATTTTTGAAGAAAAGAAACAAAGATCGTAGCAATTCTTGGTTTCTCTGTAGTTCTTTCAATACCATAAAATATACTCAAAAACAGTATTTAAGTCTTTATTTTTTCTCCCACTTTAATAGTGATCATTTGATTAACAATGAACTCTATAAAAAGATTGCGATGACCCTTGGGAGGTTTATTTATTTAAACGGGATTTAATGAAGAACATTTAATGGTACTTAAATCATTTTTGAATCTGATGTAAGAGGATTTGATATGAGTCTTTAAATAAATTACAAAGCTGTGTATAATCATTTGCAGAAGAATTTCACTAAGTTCAGAATTTGTTATTTAGCATTTAAAGGTCTCTTTCATTATGGCTACTAACATAATAACAAAATTTTAGAATTTGATAATAATATTAAGATATTTAAAATTGTTAACAGAATTTTGGGGAAAAAATTGATCATTATTTTATATTTGTATTGCTTATCATTTTTTATTTAAATTACTATTAATAGGCATTTAAATCTAGGATTTGGGTTACACTCTTTGTGTATTACTCGCTTATTTTTGAACTTCAAATTATTTATACAGTTAGGCCAAAGTTGGATTATAATGTTCACTTACAGGTTTAGATTAAGGTGAAATAGCACTTTTTTTATTTTATGGACTGATTAATTATTTCAAGTAGTTTTATTGATTGAAGTTTTAATGTGTGGGACTCAAACTTAATTATTGTTATGATTTCTGAGTAGTTGATAATTCTTTTTGACTCATAAGAGGTCTTGGAATATAATTTTATTTATACTTTGATTTGGTATTTTGCAATAGTTTTTATGTCTTTAATAGTTTGCTCTATAATTCTGGATCTAAGGAAATACTGTTGGGTAAATTGGGCATAAAAAAGGTATCTTTCTTTTCTTACGATTTACTCAACGTTGACTCAGTAGGTACCTAAATAATGAATTAAAGTCTACTGTCTTTTGTGTTTATAAAGAATCAAGATCAAGCAAAGCTTAAAGTAGGTAAGATCTTTGAACTTCGACTTCTCTATTAAAAGTATATCCTATAAAGTTCACATCTTTTCTAACTGATTTACCAGAACTTAGTGTTAAATAAATACTTACTCCTAGGGTACCCATGGTTCTTATTCTTCAAACTTATCAAAGTTCCTAGTGTCCAATTCAGATTTGATTTCAGGTATGTAAGGGGATACCTTAGATCTTAGATTTTTCCAATCTATTCCAGCAAAGAAGGGATGAGCTTTAATTTCATTGACTCCATTTACTCCGAGCCTATTAGAAGCATCAGTCATTAGTCTTAATATTAAATCCGTAGCAGCAGGAGATAACTTAGCTTCTTAAGGAATAACAAGTGTTTTTTTCCAATTAATGATCTTCTAACAAGTTGAGGAGGGGTCATCAGAAAAGAATGGTGGATATCCAACCAGCATTTCAAATAGAATAGCTCCTAGTGACCACCAATCTGCTGTCTCATTATAACCAGACTTTCCGAACACTTCAGGAGCAATATAATCTGGAGTGCCTACTGTGCTGTAAGCCTTAATTCTATTTCTCTTGAAGGTAGTTGTGTTACTTCCTTTATCCTCTGGTTTATGTACACTGATTCTCTCATCTAATCTCGTTCCTCTTGATTCTACGTATTTGCATAACCCAAAGTCACTCAATTTTATGTGTCCGTCTGCTTATAATAAAATATTATCTGGCTTTAAATCTCTATGTATATATTTTAATTTGTGTACAGAATCCACTGCCCTACACTTATTTACTTACATCATACATTATTGATTCAGCCATATAAAATTATGATTCCTTCTCAGTAAAGATGTCCTTCTTCATTAATAATGTCATCAAATCTCCTCCTGGCAAGTATTCCATTACTAAGTACAGGTATCTAGCATAATAGAATTTCGTACTTTTCATCTTGGAATGAGCATTTTAATTAAACTATCCATGGATTATCTGATGCTGCTAAAAGGTCTCTTTCTGCTCTTACGTGACAAACCTTGCTAAATTACTTTAGATACTTAGTTTTTATAAAGCATTTCAGACTTTTTCATTTTCTTAACTGCAACTATATCATTGGACAATTTATTTCTACACAACCTTACTTCACCAAAGGCACCTCTTCCAATTATTTCTATTGGTTCAAAGTCTTTTATGCTTAGTTTTTGTCTTTGTAATCTCAATATCTCAGCCTCCTTATGAAGCAAGTCTTGTTTAATAACTTATTGCTCAATTGGTGTATAATTTAGATTTGTCAATTTTTGAATTAATTGTTCCCACTTCTCTCTTTTTTCTTTTTATTCATAAAGCAGCTTTTGGTATTTCTTCTCAATGTATTATTTTGCTGCCTCCACTCTCTCTTTGGTAGATTACGATAATTTTAACATTTATGTTTTAGAAGGGTCCATAATAAATATTAATTAATATTTTCAAAAATTCATAATTAGAATACTATCCTCATATTTATTTCTATCTCCCTATTAATCAATTTATCCTAAATAACAAATTTTATATTTAAACTCACATTCCCATAAGAATTTAATACTCCAAGTTTGAATACACTTTTTATTAGTTGTTCTCTCCTTTTTTAAAAAATTGATTCTATCTAAGAGTGTACTTGAAAAAAATCGTTATAAGGTCAAAAATTCTAAATTGTTCTTTTATAGAAATATATTATTATTATCTATTAATTGTAATAAATTACCTTTCCTCCTATAGAGTTTCAAATTCTATTGTCTATTAAACATTAAATAATCATACGATAAGAGTTCTTTCTTTAAATTATTAAAAGTCTATGTATTCTTATGATTCTTTTAAAAATTATAAGGATATCTTAATTAGACTATTTAGATGAAAAGTTCAATAATATATATCCAATCAGATGTAATTGAATTTTCGTGATCAAATTTCTTATACTCAAGACAATTTTTCACAGTTTTTTTGCAATTCTTAGTTGTTAAAATATAATATTCTCAAATCTAATAAGTTTATTTGCTTTAATAAAAATTATTATAAAATAGTATAGTAAAATATTTAATATAAAAAGAATTGAAAAAAAAGGACCTACTTGGATTCGAACCAAGGTCTTGAGGGTTAAAGCCTCAGGTACTAACCACTATACGATAGATCCTATAGTTATTCATTAAAATTCTGAATGCTATATGAAACTCTTGACTTATTAAAAATAAATAGCCTTGCAATTCAAGAGAATTGTTTAAATATAATTTTTAGAAAATTGATAATGAATATAATTCTCAATTCTACTAACTAAAAATAATTTAAATGTATCTATCATTTCAATATAATTATAGTTTGAAGTAGGAATAAAAAATATTGTAATTAATTATCATTTTAGTTTTAAGACCCACTTTCCTCTTTGCTTACTCTTAACATAATACCAATCTCCTCTAATTGATTAATCTGAATCATCAAATTGTCCTTGATAAACCAATTCATCACCCTTGTGTAGCTCAGCCTCTTCATACATTTTTCTAGAGAATGTTTCAATTTGATTGAATTGATTAATATTCATTCTACCAAACTAAGTCCATGATCCGTAACGATCTTAACCATACATTCGGAAACTCAATTCATTCCCATCTTATGATACTGTAACCTTCTCTATCTTTTATGAGACCCATAAATCGTTAAAGGTGAATGACATTTCCAATTTTCCTTCTTACAATTTTTAGGCTATGCTATTAATTGTTTAGTTCAATTCATCTAAATTATTCTTATTTTGATTTCTAGCAGCAGGGACTTCTTTTTCAGATTCTTTTATTCTTGGTATTACAATAGCGATCAGTACAGCAATGAAAATTATTGCTAAAAATTCTGTTAATCCTCCTCCATTTTCATTATGTTCAATTGGATAACCGTTTTAATCATATTCCTATTCCCTAGAGCTTGATTCAGACGAATCATAATTATTATTACTACTACTTTAAACCTCATTTGGTTAGCATTGAATTATTAAATATAGCAAATTCAGGATTAAAATTTTCATTTAAAACAAATAATGAAATTTTTTAATTAGAAATATTTACGAGTTCAATTTCTGATACTTGCTTCTCTATTATTTATTTGAATAATATTAATTAATAGAAAAATAAAATATAAAATTAATAATATTAATAAATTATTGTATTAATCATCCTAACATGATAATTGGCTCAATCAAATTCATAAGCAAAGATGATATATTTATAAAAATGTCTAAAGTAATATATAATGGAAAAAAATATGACAAAAAGTAAATCATAAGGGGAAATTATTATATTAAATGAAACGCAATATTCTAAGAAAGCGTAACGATACTAGGAATATAAACAATTTGTTTTTAATCCTTTTCGACAAAAAATGAATAATTTTATTCAGATTTTTGGAGAATGATACATATCAATAGTATTGATAGATTTCAATCCTGTTTATAAAGGTGATGGAGGAAGTATAAAATGAAATCTCAAATGAGAATAGTTGCATTTTGAATAAATTTCCAAAAGGCTGATTTAAAATTAGCATTTTATATTTATTATAGAATCATTCTGTTTAATAGGTTGTTGAAGAATTGAAGATAAACTTTTGAGATGATATTGATTTTGAAGGAGATTGAGATTCTCCTTTAAGCTTTTATGGCAGTGATTGAAATTTCAATCTATCCATAAATTAAACGGTATGCTCGCTTTTAATATTTCTTTGACTAATTATTTATTTAGGGCTTTCAATCTAATTCTGTATTTTTTCAATTAAAAGTTCTCTGCGAGATTATCCTCCTTTAGCATTCAAGATAATATCTGCTATATTTAATTTAGTTTATAAAATGGTATCATGGAATTTTAAGTCATTTTTTTGCCATTTCAATCCTAAATAAGAAAGAAGCATTTACGATTTGGCTTTAAGAACTTTGTCATTCCTCTCTAAGTCAGATAGCCTGATTCTATGATCTGTTTTCTTTTGAGATATTCTCTCTCTTCATTTAAGATGTACTTCTTCATCTCACATCTTTTGAAAGAAAGAAGTGGGATAGGAACAAATTACCCAATAGACCTTCCTGTAACAGGAGTATTTGTTGATTGTGGACTCGCGAACATATTCGATGTGCTGGCTGATTTGACATGAAATTTAAACGATTTTTTCCTTGGACCCATATCCATCATCATATTGAATAATAATTATATTATAATTTGATTCTTTTAATGAAATCTAATAAATTTAGTTAGGGTAGTGTTCCCAAAGAGGAAAAACAGAGATGTAAATAGTGATACCTTAACTCTAGCTCGAAGTTTGTATGCATCATAATATTTCAATTTCGCTGAAGTACCGAAACAAAGGGCATCTCAAGCATCCATTGTAAAAACAGAAGGCAAGGAAATTTAAAGAAGATTACTCTTCTACCATAAAACAGTGCTCGTTGATAATGTGATTAGGAATTCAAATAAGTAGCAAAAAAATAAAAACTTCAAGGAAAAAATGTTTGAGATCAATGATTCTCGATAAAGAAGGTTGAGCTGCTCTTGCAATGAGTGTGGCAGAAGATCAACGAAAATGAATAAATTCCATAATGTATATTAAAAGTAAGAACAAACCTCCAAAGACTTTTGGTCGAGCTTAATTATATAGTAGCAATAGTAATCATAATTAACTATTTCAACAAAATCATTAAAGTCCACAACCACACTCCTCTCAATCCCAGACATTAGTCCTAAAAAACATCAACAGAAAATAGAGAGTCCGATGTCAAAGAAATATAAACAAAACTAAAAACTAGCCTCTCCTCCTCTCATAAATTTGAAACCATATCTTTAAGAATCACCTCAGAAAAAGTTCACCAATCTCCAAACCGAATAAACACAATTGATTCTTAAGCCAGTTTTCCTGAGATCTTCAGCTCCTAACTTAGAAACCTTTGAGTATTCTTCCAAACAAAGCAGTCCAAGAAGAGGCAAATCTAATTAGAATTAAAAATTGGAGTAATAAGTGTAAACTGCTAGAAATTTAACTAAAAGGATGCTTCAAATTTGCTATTTGAAACCATTCTCAGGTATCTCAAATCGAAATACATGTATGAATACATAAAGAAAAGAACAAAAATATTGAAATTAAATTTATATATTTGATTATAATTCTTGTTATATGAGTTATCTCATTTTTATCACCGTTTCTATTCAATAATAAAATTCTATTTATTTTGAATTTTTAATAAGAAGGTTATTAATTAAAATAAAGAGAAATACCTCAACTAGAGAGAGAGATAAACATAGATTTAGAATTAAAAATTAATATAGAATAAATTTATTAACTGGGATTTTTATTTCATTAAGTCCTTTAAACAAATAAAATAATGAATGAGATACGTTACATATATATGACAAAATAATTCAATTAGTTTACATATACTATTTTCTAATATGATGTCAAATTTAATTAATTTATTTAAAGATTAGCTAGAAAAAGATGAATAAAATTAGAACTATTGCTAAAGTCTTAAAACCTGGTTAATTTAGGTTAAACTTTGTGTCAAAAATATAGATAGTTTTCAATTCTGAAAAAAACCAAAACAACAGTAATGTATTCATTACTTTTTTATAATCTTTTTTTTAGATAAACCCCTTTATATTTGAAGCTTAAAACAAATAATTTTATTTATATTGTCAACTCATTAGATCTTCAACTTCATCAACTAAATCTTACATATCTATTACTATCTTATTAATTATTGACTCTAATTTCATTAGGTCATTTGAAAGCTTATTATCCTCAAGCTTACAAATTAATGTTAAATACTGTTTATACATGTTTTCAAATTCCTTTCTCATTGATATCAGTTTATTCTGAATTGAAAATCTTATTTATTTTAATTTTTATTAAGTGATGGATTGTGAATTATCAACTTATTATTTTGATTACATTTAAGTTATTTCGCTTATTGCTACATCTCTTTTTCCTTTCAAGACTTTAATCAAATCATTTAATTATTGCTATTACTGCTTTTCATTTAAAATTTAGTCATTAAGTGCCTTGATTTCATCTCCTTTCATTATTAGAAGTTTCTTTAAATCCTAGATTTCCTCTTTTTATTTTGTGTTTTCTAATTATATTTATAGTTCGATATTTCTTTGAGCATCGAATTATTATAATTAGTTGATAAGTTTATTATTTTCCTTAATGAGCATATTGATTTGTTATTATTTAGATTCAATCTCCTACCTACTTTTTGATTATTAATCTGCTAATTGTTGTAATACCATATTATAATTCCTATTAATCTATCTATTTTCTTAACTCTGCTTGTCGATTTCTTAAGCTTACAAGTTTATTTTATGGAGTTAATCCTTGTTCAATTAAATATATTCTTGGATTTCTTTTTGCAAAGCTTCTATTCTTTATTTATATTGTTCATCATTACTTTTATCTAGATCGATAAATGCAGCATTAATCTCTTATAACTCTTTATCATCTATCTGATTATTATTCCAATTTATTTATGCTTAAATAGTTTATAATTCTTTTTTTGATTATTCTAATTCGCATTCAATGACTTCCTTCTTTCTTAACTCATTGTCAGCATCAGCCTACATTTCAATCATGGCTTGCTCTAATTCCTTGCAATGGTTTTCCTTTTCTGATAATTCTTATGCCATTCTCTTTCTTTCCTTTTCGAGCATTTCAAATTTGTTAAACATGGGCAAAAATTATTAGCAAACATCATCGTATCCTCTTTATAGTCTATTGATATAATCTTCCATTTAATGCAGAATATTAGACAAATCTTCAATCGAGTATTACCATAAATTATCTTTCGGGATTGAATAATTTTTAAAAGCCAATTACTCAAAAGTAGGAAAGGATTCAATTTATTACTGCTTATGTTGCTATTCTTTGGTCATCACTTTTTGAGCTGTTAATTTGGCATTTTCAATTAAATTTTTTATCATTTTTATTATGAATCAATTTCAGAATTGGGAATAGTATTTAGGGTACAATGCATTTCTGCTATTTTACAAGGAATTCATGAATATTTGAGTTTATCCTAAGGTTCTGATATTCCAA
The DNA here is from genome assembly GCA_905182995.1 of Paramecium octaurelia. NCBI lineage: Eukaryota > Ciliophora > Oligohymenophorea > Peniculida > Parameciidae > Paramecium > Paramecium octaurelia. The sequence continues at coordinate 476,769 of CAJJDP010000040.1, forward strand.
AATATCCAGCAGAGGTCAATTATTAGAATAGACAGAGCAATAGAAAAAAAAGGTAGATGAGTTATTGATTTGTATTAAATTAATTCACTTTGTTGTAATTTTAAAATAATTAGAAATATAAATTAATTTAAATGGAAAAAGTTTTAAGTTATGATTAGATAGTTTCACATCTGGTAGAATTTTGTCATAAAAGTTAAGACGAGGAAATCAAAGAGATTGAAGCCACTAAGATATTAAATTAGATGAGCATGAAGAACGGACATTAGGAATTTAATTATGAAATTGCGGTTGAATTGTTTGAAAGAGTTGCGTCTTACAATACATCTTTAACAATATAAACTTTAGCTCATGTAATCTATGAAGCCAATGATATCATCATTAATAAATACAATCATGCTATGAATAGGGAAATGTATATGGAAGAATAAAAAGCATATCTAAAGCACATCAAACCTTATGGGAATACAACAAATCTTCAAATTAGCTATGTGAAAATATAAGAAGCCTATGTACATCGACCATATATCGTTGTTCTTATAGGAGAGTTCATTCATGAGAGTGAAATACAGACAAGGAAGGACGGCTGGTTTGAATGGAGTTTAGATATACAAATTCCAGTGAAATCTCTGGTGACAGATTTAAAAGTTGAATTACTAGAAGATCACAACATTATTGCAAGTTTACAAATACCTTATGAGGCTTTGCCGATGAATGAAATGAAGGAAGCTGAATTGCAAATGTAAAATGCTAACTGTCACACATTAATTTAATTGCAATGTATGTTGAGTATTGGTAACAATTATAAGGAGTTGATCGATGAGAAAATGCAATTTCTAGATAATCAAACTTAAATTTGTTAAGAAGAATTATTCCTGCTTTAATCCTAATTGCATGAATTAAGCAAACCCTTCTTCAGAGATGCCAACATCCAACCAAAGCAAATCAACTATTCCAATAAATCTCAGCTAAACACTGAAATATTTTAGAATATCCCTGATAAAAGTACTCTATAACCACCATCCCTACAAGCCACAGCCTTCAGAAACACTTCCTCCGCTCTTGGGTTCAAAAAGATCATCATTGAACCAGAACGGAAATTGCATTCCTACCCTATTATGGCTAGAATCGATCTCTTAGCAACATTAATAGCAGTATTTGTCTCATCATTTTATGATAGATAATTTCAATGATGATTAATTTCTTTACTCCTGACATTAGTGTTACTTTTATCATGGTTATCCTTTTTTCAATAATGCTGAAACACAAATATACATTAATTTACATACTGATTTTAGTGACTTTTGGAATCATCATTGAAATTTTCACTCTCAGCTATTTAGACCTTAGCATATTTGCAATTTTATTAGTAGTGTTGAATATGTTACTAAATTTTGGGTTGTTTCTCTTTACAGGATTGCTCTTAAATGATGTTGAAAATGTATCGAGACTTAAATCCAAGCTTTTACTACCTTTGTGATTAATTTAATTTATGTTCACACTTAAGAAATATTTATATGATATTGCCTATGGAGAAAGGAAGGTGAAGAATCGAATTGGAATCGTAGTAATGCTCATCTCTGGGTATGCTGGATTCAATTTGGGAACCAATCAATCTGAAAAATTGGACACTTCCTCTCTTTATTAATTTAATGGGTAGGATGAAGAAATATACAATCTATTATAAACAAAGCCAGTATTACAATTGATCTATCCTCCTGGAGAGCCCTATTTTGATAACTATAGAACTGCATTCATAAAGGCTTCAAACAAATTCAAGTACGAAATGAGTAATTTATTAGTCAAGTGCATTTTGTCCTAGTTAATACCAACCAGCACTTTCAATATTGTAGGAATATTGATCTATCCAGATTGCCTCAAGGATTGCTTTGGCTACCACAGAATTACAATCTTGATAAAATTGAGAAATTCAAATAGGAAGGAGTGTTTCCTGTTGTAGAATATCTTAAGGAGTATTCTGTAGAAGGGATTGAATGCTTTTTAATGGAGAATGGTGTTATACCTTAAAAAAAATCAACAGACTAATTAACTTAGCAAATAAAAACATTAATGTGATATAATAATAATTCATCTTAAATAAAGAATCATATATTTTATTAGTATAGAGTAGAGTTCCATTTATTTATTATTTATCTGTTGTAAAAAATAATATCAACTTAAAATTATTATTATTTAATATTCATGGACAATTTAAGTGATGAAGAAATTTATAATGATCGTAATCGAATTGAACCGTTTGTTAAAGCAATCACAAGAAATAAACATTTGTTTAAAGATAAAATTGTATTGGATCTGAATGCAGGCATGGGATTGCTTAGTGTTCTGGCTTCGGAATCAGGAGCTAAATAAGTTATCGCTATGAAAGCAAATAGTTATGCTACTGAAATTATGAAACTGAATAACATCTAGAATGCTAAACTATACAACGAGAATGTAAGGGAGGTGGAATTAAATTGCAAAGTCGACATCATAATTGCTGCTTGGATGGGCAATATGTTATTTTACGGTGGATGCATACAGGATGTCATCTATGCAAGAGACAAATATCTCAATCAAGATGGTTTCATCATGCCTGACAAAGGGTAATTATATCTCTAATCGATTGAAGATAGTTAATATCGCAAAACGAAGATGAATTTTTGGTATTTTGAATTATGAGTTTGTAGGGATTCTGTGTATGGGGTTAACATGAAATGGATGAAACAATGGATTGCCAAAGAGCCACTTCTGGAAAGCATAAAGGAAAATCAATTAAATAGTGATGAATAATTGATCTACGAGATCAATTTACAAACTTGTACTTTGAAAGATCTTAGCTTTAGTAATTAATACTAAGTGAAGATCAAGAGATAAGATTACGCAACTGGGGTCATTGTGTGGATGAAATACTCTTTCACTTATACTCATCTGCCAATCCATGTGATTATGGGTCCAACCAAGTCTCCTTATTGGAAACCAGTCATTTTGTATTTTAGAGAAGAACTACCAGTAAATAAGGGTGACAAATTAGAAGGTGTATTGATGTTTTTGATTATCATTTAGGTTCATTGGCTGTGAAATTCGAATCAGAAGAACTCTTGCAAATTAAGTTATCTGTACATATGCAACATTATAATTATGTATCATATTTTAAATTAAATTGAGTAAGTAAAATATGAATCATTATACTTTTATTCTTTTCACTATTGTTGCACTTTGTTTATTCTGATTCACCAATTTAAAGGCCAAGGGAGATGATCTCAATGAATTATACACAGCAGTCTCTGTAATGTTGCGATTAACTGCTCTTCCTCTTATCTCGCAATCAGTGTCTCTTCTTTTTGAACAGGATGAATATGACTTCATTCTCTAAGCAGTGTATTTTGGCTAAAGATACTTTGTAGATTAAGGGTTTTATTGAGAATCGCCTTGCTATTATTATTGCTGACCCTCGATTTATCTGACAAAATAGCAGAGATATCTACTCAATTGATTGATGAGCAAATCCTTAATCTAATCATTTTAGTCTGAAGTAAAAAAAGTCCTTAGACTGTTAATTGTATCTAAAACACATTGTTTCAGTTGTTTGGACAGTAATTTAGTCTCCATGAACTCTTAGGCATTGGCTTTAGAGTCTAGAATAGGTATGACTAAGGATGAGTCACATTTTTAATCCAACTTGAATTCCAATTCTTAAATAAATCTCAATCTTTCATCGATTTGTTGCAGTGTTTCTTCCTTTATTTAAGGTTTATTATTAATGGCTATTATCTACTGATTAAGAAGTTCAGATGAAGCTTTCAACTTCTTTGTTTCTTCTAATAATTGAATGATCATCTAATTAAAGTATTCCATTCTGATGTTTATAGTGTCTGAAACAGGTTGTGTAATATTCTCTTGAAACTTACTTGCTTTTGGCAATCTTTGTCTAATTTCATCTAATTAGTTTTATAATTCCTGAATTCTAGCATCTGATCGTTAAAATATTCTCTGCATCATATCAGAATTAATAATGGATCCTTATCTTGATAGCATAGTTGATTTCCTAATCTTTTTCCGAGGTGAAGATTGAGCACTTTCCATTTCCTCTTGAGAGACTTCAGCTCTTTTTGGACTCTCACAATAAGTGACACTTTCACCTTCTTTTTGAATTAGTTAATGTTACAAAGTTTATATCTCCAAATTCTTCTATTTATTGAATGCTTGAAATGAGACCTTTTATTCGAATATTTCAGCACTTATGGATTCCAGTTTCTCATTCAGATATTCAGATTCCCTTTGTAAACGTAAGGTTTTCTGCATAGCAATTTATAACTCATCCTTCATGACTACTTTTTAGAATGTGGAATTGATGATGTGCAATTATGATTTTAGGTCATTTAATTATTAGTTCTCCTCCTTGATTTACTCAGACATTAATTTGTGTGCTTCTGTTGTTTCTTTTTGTATCATCAATATCTTCTCTGACAAAATCTTACACACTTAATTCACTCGATCTTCAAAGACTCTTTGGTCATTTTTTGTTGCGTACACTTTTAGTTTGCTATTCGCTAGATCTTCAACTTTCTAATCCACTAATTCACTCAACACTGACATCTATCGATCTTTAATAAATTATATGTTATCCTAAACAATGCCCAATTATTATTTGGTACTCATCTCGCCTTGCAAACGGTCTATTCTTTACTGAATCTAATTCTTTATATGATCCAATTCAAGACAAGTTACAAAATCTCTTCTCATTAAATCTTATACCTTAGTGATTTCTGAGTGATCTATTTTCGAAGCCAATTATGTTTCAAATTAATCAAGACGAGTCTTATAGTTTTAAGTTAATCTATCATTTTACAACAGCAGCCCAGTGTATTCTTTATGTTTTAGACTCATTTCTTTGAAATTGATTCTCATTTGATTGTTCACCTCCCTATTTTGTTTTGCTTCCTCCAAAATGCTATGAAATATTTCATTGAATCTCCATACCTATGCATCTCATCGATCCAGGGTTGGATTTACATAATATAAACAGAATGTCTGTTAAGAATTTCATCATAATGACTACTGAACTTCGAATGCTGTGATTCAATTGAACTCAATCTTTCTTGGATCTTCAATTGAGAATTTAGAAGTTGAATGGTATCACTTATCAAATCAACCCTTGGATTATTAGTCATAAAGACATCCAAGTTGGACAATTTTTATTGCATCTAAGAAATCTGACTCAGGTAAGGCAGAAATGATTTGCTCAGTTATTCAATAGATTCTTCTAGTTTTATAAATCGTAATTACTCATTCATTATTATTATAAATGTAAATCTCAGAAAAAGGATTTTATAGAATCCTAAATTCATATGATTAAAACGATCCAAGAAAACATGTCGACTGGACCACAGACTTCACACGCGAACTACCTATTCGAGGCATCGTGGATCCAATGCCTATTACAATCCCACAGGCATTCAAATAAGATTGTGTTAAATTCCTTGATTTGCCTGCCCTCTCTGTTAAGCGCAATAAGATCTGGCAAACATTGAGTTACGGAGCATATTACAGCGCAGTTCTTGATTTCGCTTCTGCATTAATTGAATTAAACATTACTGAATTAAGTGCAGTCAATATTATTGGCTTCAATGCTCCTGAATGGAATATTGCTTTCATGGGCAGCATACATGCTCATAATCTCCCAGTTGGAATCTACACTACTAATAATCCAGAGGCATGTCTCTATGTTAGCGAGCATTCTGAATGCGAGTTACTCGTGGCAGACACTCGAGAGTAATTACAGAAATATCTATCCATTTGGGATCGATTGCCTAAATTGAAGGCTGTTGTCCTCTATAATGATAATGTACACCATATTAAAAACATCCCTCCAAATAGGAAAGTCTACAATTGGAATGATTTTCTAGAAATTGGAAAAAAATCTAATAATCTTAAGGTGGTCGACCAAAGAACCAGCTAATTGGAACCAGGGAATTGTTGCACTCTCATCTATACTTCAGGAACAACAGGTAATCCAAAAGGCGTCATGCTTTCTCATGACAATTATATGTTTATAGTTGCTCAACATCTAAAGAAATACAAAATTGATGATGGATATAGAATAGTAAGTTACCTACCCCTGAGTCACGTGGCAGCATAATTAGTAGATTTAATTGGCTTATTTAGATGGGGTGGCCACTTGTACTTTGCAAATCCAGATGCACTACAAGGTTCTTTGATAAACACTCTCAAAGAAGTGAGACCAACGTTTTTTTTGGGTGTTCCCAGAGTTTGGGAAAAAATATATGAAGAAATGCAAAAAGTAGCTAAATCAAACGGATTAATCAAGACCATGATAGCCATATGGGCTAAATCTTTAGGTAAGGATGGTACCTTTGCTTAAACTCATGAGTTACAACCCCCTACTTGTTTTGGTCTAGCAGAAACGATGGTTTATTAATAGGTGAAAAAAGCATTAGGATTGGATAAGGCAGCCTACCTACTTTTTGGAGCAGCTCCCTTAAATCCTAAAATAAGAGAATATTTCTTATCATTAAATATGTAATAATGAGGAATTACTTTAGGTTTCTGATCAATGCATATGGAATGAGTGAATGCGGTGGTGTTTAGACGTTATCTTTTCCAGAGAATTTCTCACAATTCGACAGTTTCTTTATGAGTAGTGCTGGCTAGGCTATAGAAGGAACTTAAATGAAAATAGTTAAACATGATGAGGATGGAAATGGAGAAATCTGCTATAAAGGAAGACATATTTTTATGGGTTACTTTAAAGATGATGCCTCTACTAGATAAGCAATTGATGAAGATGGATTTCTGCATTCAGGAGATATCGGAAAAATAGATTCGAAAGGAAATCTAATTATTACTGGAAGGATCAAAGAATTGATAATTACTGCTGGAGGTGAGAATGTGGCTCCTATTCTTATTGAAAATGAGCTTAAGAAACATCTTGAATTTATCTCAAATTGCATGGTGGTTGGAGATAATCGAAAGTACTTATCAGTACTCCTAACTCTAAAGTAGGATTAAGCTGCTAAAGGAAAATTGACATCAGAGGTTATCTCTGAATTTCAGGCTCATGGATCTTAAGCTACAACAGTGGAAGAAGCTAAATTAGATCCCAATGTGAAAAAGCACATTCAATCTTTGATAGATTAAACCAACCAATAAGTGATCTCTAAAGCATAACAAATTAGAAAATGGACTATAATAGAAGGAGACTTCTCGGTTGAGACTGGAGAATTGACACCAACTCTGAAATTGAAGAGGAAAGTAGTTGAAAAAAAGTGGCAAGGGGAAATTGAAAGGATGTACTTAGATTCAAAATTATGAATTTTATCCAAGAATGAAAATTTTATTAGATATATTATCAAATATTTCTTAATAAACAGTATCAAATGTTGAATTCATTAATACTGCTAAGAGATACATCCATTATATTGCTATTACAATTACTTTTACTCTGAATCTCATGTTTCTATAGGTAGCTCCGCCTTGCAGTTGCATAAATTTAGCTACTGTTCTTATGACCTGTCTGAAGCACCATCTTAGCAAATGCAGAGTCGCTATTTATGTAAGTAGAAACCTTTGGATTTTGAACTAATAATTCATAAGGATGTCCTTCCTCAAGTACTTTGCCATCCTCTAAAACCAGCACTTTGTCATAATCTGCTATTGTGTTCAATCTATGTGCTATGGTGAATATTGTGCAATCATTAAATTTGCCCTTGATGATTGTCTAAATTAAACAGTCAGTAATCATGTCAAGATTTGCAGTCGCTTCATCTAAAATCAAAATCTTCTTCTTGTTCAATAGAACTCGACTCAAACAGATTAATTATTTCTAGCCAATTGAAAAGAATTCTGGTTCTATCTAGTGTTCGAGACCATTTGGTAGCTATTAAATAAATCCTTCTAATCCTGTATCCGATAGAACATTCAACAAAGTTTTATCATCAAAATTTTAAAAAGGATCTAAATTCTCTCTCAAAGTGCCTTTGAAAAGAAAAGGAACTTGAGGAATAATGCTAATTTCTTTCCTTAACTTGTATAAGTTAATTTTGCGAATATCTTAATCATCTATTGAGATTACACTATTTAATATAGAGAGATTAAATACCCACTATTTTAGATAGAATTCAATCTAAAAAGACTTGAAATAACTGATGATTTACCAGCTCCAGTTCTACCAACTATCCCAACTTTCTCTTTATCCTTTATTGAAAAGTTCATCCCCTTTAGTACTAAGGGAGTGTTCTCTCTGTATTGCATTGTAACATTTGAATAGAGGATAGAACCTAGCCTTGGCCAGTTCTTCATCTCTAACTCCCCTGCTGCATTTTCTTTTTCTACTTCCAAATCACAAATTTCAAACATTCTATTCACACTATTCATCATTGAATCAAATGCCATGAATTGCCTTAATGTACCTGCTTAAGTGTTGAAGGTTGATAGCAACAACAAAGCTTGTGAGAAAATGGTAGGATCTGACACCATTCCTATGATCAAGAAGATTCCCGATATGTTCGCAAACTAACCAAACAAATCAATATAAAACCCAAAGCACCTTTATGAATACAAAAATATCAGATTAGCCTGCATGGATTGATTAGACAATTTAATAAATTTCTCCTTGATCCATTATGAATTTTCATTTATTCTTATTTATGTGACTCCATTAATAGTAATTTTAAATTGATCAAATAGGGGAGATCTTTGAATCAAATCGCATATCTTTAATTATGAAACCACTGATCTTGTTATTGTAAAAATTACAATTGTACTAATAATGGTAAAGATTGCTGCAAATGTAAAGTACGGTTATAGAATGGCTATGGTGACAAGAGATACCAAAAATTGCGATCCTTATTCAAATATATCCGTAATCGTTTATTGTATTTAAGTATCTGCCAAGGATAAATCAGTTGAAAAACGATTAATCAATCTTCCAGAAGGATTGGTATCAAAATAAATGATAGGCGATAGAATCAACCTTTTTAACATTTAATTATGAATGGTGTTATTTGAAGTCAGTACTCCAAATATATTTAAAAAATACTTTACAATATTATTAAAATATGCTGCTAGTACTAAAATAGCTGCATTGTAAAATATTTAATCATTCTCTCTTTATCTATCTTCATCAAATGAAGCCATTTCTTTATAATAGTAATTATTAATAATTTCACTAGCTACATTCTGAAACAATATAACAAATATTAAAATAAAAGGTTTCCAATAACTAAAATACCTTTTATAAGTATCAAAAGAAGCATCAGATTGATTTTGATCCTCAGTTATGTACAATGCTTAGGTTTCATCTTTACTTGACTTTTACATCTAATTGACTACCTTACCTATCAATTTACTAGGTCTTCTGATTTTTAAGGACCTGACAGGATTATCAACGTTTGTGTTACTTGTATGAGCACTTGTAATTTCTAGGATATGTTTTTTCATTTTGTTCTTTTGACCCTAATGAGTAATCATACCCCCATCCATAATAACTACATAATCGCATTCTAAGGCATACGAGATTTGATGTGTAGCCAAAATGACAGACGGAGTTTGTTGTATGAATGCCTAATGAGTCTTAATTAAACTAGGCCTGTAATTGGGTTGAAACTTAAAGATGAAATCTTTGATTGCATTATCAAAAATCTTGCCAGCTACTTTAGAATCAACCGCAGAGAGGGGATCATCAAAGAGATATAAATCAGCTTAAGAATATAAGGCTCTGGCCAAACTCAATCTTGCCCTCTGACCTCCTGATAAGTTGGCTCCTTTTTCACCGATTTCTGTTTTGTCTCCTTGTCTAAACGATAAGATGTCTTAATCTAAACAACTCACTTCCAACACTTTCAAGTAGAGTACTTAGTCATAGTCTTTCCCAAATAAAATATTTTCCTTTATAGTTCCAGTGTAAATAAAGGGTTCTTGTTCAACATAAGCAAGTTTCAACTTCTTTGACTGGTTTACACTTCCTTCGTAATAAGGTAATTCTTAAAGGATTGCTGCTAGAAGTGTAGATTTGCCTGCTCCAACCTTCCCAATAACCCCCATGATTTCCCCTGTTTTGATGTCCAAATTAATTGAACTGATCGCCAGAGGACCATCCTTTGACCATCTGCCAGAATATTGATATATAGTAACGAGAGATGTCTATTGCAGAGTTAGACTGCCTTTGCGATTGAGTCCTCGAGTTCTATCCACTAATAATTATTGCATTGGTTGATGTTGGGTATCATAAGTAGTAAAAGTAGTTCTAAACTGATCAATAGTGGTAATATTGTTTGATTGCTGTCTCAGTATTTCGGAAACTCTTGAGAATATGACACTGAAATTCATGAGAGCTTGAAAAGCATAAGATACTTAAAAGATGCAATAGTATTTTATCATAGACATGAGTTAAATGGTTCCCATGATTGTGGATATAGTCAAATGAGTATTACAGGCATACAATATTAAAATGAAGCAAAATGATCCCCAGATGTGCACACTAAAGTTGAAAGAACGATCTAATAAGTTTAAAACATGAATATTCAAATAATAGAAAAACTCCTTCCTTCTTATTGCATTGATCTTATTCTCAAATAACCTCTCCCATACATACATTTTAATATGCTTAATTCCTTCAATGACAGTGTTCGTTTATTGAATTCTCTGGTCTTACAACTTTCGAGTTTGGAGCAATAGTTTCTTGTTGAAATTCTAAATCAGTATTTATAAAGGGTAGAGAATAGCGCAGAAGATTATAGCTACCAATCCTAGAGGCCCTTCAAATCTTAACTAAAATTTACAAATTTCATACCCATAAGATAATTGAAGTGAATAACAATGAACCCGGTATCACAGCCACTTAATATATGAAAGTCAATTGATATTCTATCACATTAAGATCACTGCTAACCAGATTCATGATCTTGCCTACATTTAACGTTGCTATCTGTGTTGAATTCAATTCAATAATTCTGTCATAAATTAAATTGATGAAAACCATCCTTATTTTTGTTGCAAAGTTGCTTATCAAGTACCTATTTAATGAATTAATTTAATACTATTATTGATGCTTACTCATTAGAGCAAGCAATGAGAGTATTGCTAGAGCAACAGCCTGGAGATAGGCACTGTTCATATCCCTTTCAGTAATTGCGGCTATCAAGGTTTCAGTCAGAATGGCCATGATAAATCTTGAATAAGTCTCAAACATCGCTAGGGTGACTATCATCAATGTGACATACTTATTATCTTACCAAAAGAACAATTTAAAGAGGGCTCGATTATTAAAATTATACAAATCCTAAGAATGTATTGAATGACAATATTTACATTATTTTTTATTTGCTCGTACACTCTTTTTAAATTATATTGTATTGAATCTCTAAATGCTTGTTTTGGTAGTTGAGCCACGCTGATTTTTTGAGTGGATGATTCGATAAACTTCTTCATTTGCTTCATGTAACAAAATATGTGATAAAGGAATAACCTTTAAAATATATTGTAATGCTGATAGATTGTATCATCATTTATTATGAGTTTATGAGATGCTTTTACTGGAGAGTAAAGACTGTTCATAGTATTAAGATTTTTATAAGATTTTATAGCATTTTCAATTTTGGGTGAATCTGCACCACCTTGTTGTTGTTTAGGCGTATTGAATAATTACACTTCTATATTTTGACTTTCAGGGTTACTAGACTTCCAAAGCATTTCTTTGTTTTGATTTGCTCTAGTTTTGAAGGGACTCTCAATTTCCTCTTCAGGAATTAAGTTAAGAACTGCATTAGATTCTTGGCGATCCATTTGATCTTAAGATTATTTCTCACTAGCATAGTCCTCGCTATTTTCCTCTTTGATGATGTCGCTATCGATGTCCAAGTTTCGAATCTTCACTGAAACCTTCTTTTTTGAGGTTCTCTCCAATCTTACTCGAATATCCTATTATTAGTGTTCCAATTCAGTATTTGAAGAAACACTTTCATCAGGCTAAGCCTATTCCAGATAGCGACACCTGTTCTCTTGAAACCGCTTCCTTTATTTGTTTGTATAAGAATTCAACATGCGATGCTATATGGGATTTTAATTGAAATATATAAATAAACAGATTGCATTTTTCATAAAAAGTAGGTAATCGACCTGAAATAATATCTGAGTTGAAAATTTGAATGATTTGAATATATTATACATAATTATCATATTAATAAATCGTTGGCAACTTGGTTTCTAGCATCGAAATTGTAATCTGATTGAATCCCATTTCTTTAGACAAAAGGCAGATTATATTTTAAACATTCTTCATATTCTTATTGAAGTTATTGAAGATGAGGATTGTTCATGAATTCAATGTCCTCTTCCTTTTTAATACTAGGATGATGTTCCATTTCGTGTTGAGGATTCCAAAATTCTTACTAAAGATTCGAATAATAATATTTCTGTTGTTCCAACATCATGTAGTAATAGGGATCGTGTGTCTCATAATTGGCAATGATGTTCGCCTCTTCTTTACAATAATATGTGAGGAATAATACCTGCTTTTGGCAAATCCGCTTATGGATTCTTCTTCTTTCTTCCAGCTCTACTCCTCTCAGCTCTTGGCAATCGCTTTCCGTTCTCTCCTCTCAAAGCGTATGGATTAAATTTCTAATGGTGACTTCGGCATTGACTGGGTGTTCTAGTACCAATTAGCTCACTCATTTATTTGAATATTTTCGATGTCTTCTTCATCATTGAGGATGTCATGATATCCTCATATTACTATAAAAAGGATATGTAGGTCGAATGTTCATCGGTTGACCAATGACCAGTATTCATGTTCTCTTTCTTTGGCTTTTTTATTTGGGAATGCTATCCCTTCTATTTTTGAGTCTATTGAGAACCCTCCTGAGAACCTTAGCCATCTTAATGTGGATTGGAAACAATGTCTGATTGAAGTTTGGGCATGGGATTGCCTTGTGTGTAATGAAACACTGGATATGGTTGTTTAATACTAAAGTGAGAATGAATATTGTACATCTAATCTGAAGGGATTATTATTTTTTGCTGATCCTCAACGAACTATTTGTCTGATTCTAAAGTCTTTGGCAGAAGGCCCTTTGAATCGTTATTCCTTTTTCAATGAGATTAAATTCAATTACTTATGCTTTTTATTTTTTTTATTTTTTATTTGACTCGGTATCTCGTGTTCTTGTACGAACTCAAATTAATAGGGAGGAAACGCAGGGGCATAAAAATTCTATTGAAATAAGTTAAACTCATTATAATTTGAACCCTGGTTTTATTCTGAAATTATTGGGTGAAAGTCTTACTTGCTATCTCAATCTCACCTTAGAATTGCACTTATGCCTCATTCACATACGGGAAGTAATTTTGGTACATCATATTTATTTAGAATATATTTATTTTACAATCCCTTAATTAATAATTATCCAAAAATATACTCAATTCCATCAAGTCAAATCATCCTTCACAACCATCTGTCTGATTGTCCTATCCAACTAATTATCCAAAAATAATGATTGCTGAGGAAGCAACAATAAAAATCGTTTCATCAAATTGAATTCCCATTTAAAATATGACAATATCTTAGTAAAAACCAACAGAATGCTCAAAACCATCAGTATTATGAATACCAAATTGATTATCTAAAATTCAAATGAAAATTTACCAATATTTGAGAAATCAATTCATCTGTTGAATTCTTCAACTAACTTTGAAATTTCTATTTCAAAACTGAAATGGTATCATATAATATCAAACCAGCCTCTAGTTCTTCTTCTGGCGAGTAGACCTTAAGAACAAATCCCTTTGTTTGATTGTACTCGTTAAGTAAATTGTTTCTTATTGTTGCACCGGCAGCTGAAAACCCTTTACGCAACACTCCTTAGTATACGGCATCACAATGGCTTTAAGCCATTTCAATTTTATTCTTGTGATATTAAATTAAAACTTACAGCTGGCAAGAATTAACACACATCCGTGCTCATTATTTGCTCCATTTCTGTTATAAATTCATCAGATGTTATATATTTGGATTTATCCATCTAAACAACAAGAGATAAGAAATTATTGATGATTTCAATTTGATCAAAGAAATTTTGAACAAAAAATGTGGCATTTTTATCAGGGAAAAAGTAGAAGAGGGTACCTATCGGATACTTTTAATAATATGTAACTTCTCTCATAGAGAACACCCCACTAACAGCTATACACAAATCAGATAGTGAATTGAAGAATGTTGTTGTATCAGGATACTTCTAAAAGTAATTTCTACCCAAGGAATTCGTTATAAAACAAAAAATAAAGCAAATTCCAAATATAAATGTTAATGTAAATAATGAAGGGAATAAAGACATCCTTTAATTTAAATTGGCAATTTAACCTTTCTACTTTTACTTGTTATTTTTTTAATTCTAAGCAATTTTCTCCTTCCTTATATCTTCGGCAGCTAAAAATTTCTCTTTGATGTCAATATCAAATTAATATTTGAACAATACATCTGAATCTTTTATTAAGAGAGAGGCTATTCCTCTGTATCTATCTATGTCTCTTTGCAACCAAACTACATCAATAAAATTGAAGAGTTATAGAAAATTATCGTATTGATTTAAATAAGCTTTATAAAATGTGAAAGCTATAACCAATAACAAAAAACATATTAAAACTATTGGAATCAGAAGATAATTCCATTTCTCTGAGACGGTACCTGATCTGTTTATGGAATAGTTTACCATCTCTTGATTTAATAGTGACAATTATTCTACAAAAGTTTAATAATTTCCATACAGAAACACTAAAAACCCTTGTGTTAAATCTATAGTAATGATATTCAGATAATCTATCTTCACAAAATTGTAACAGGCCTCTAAATATAAATACATCGATTCTCTTGCTGATATAGAATAGTTGCTAGTATTAGGATATTTGCCTACCAAAATATTGAAATATTTATCTTCAAAGAAAGGATTCAAATAAGGATTTGATAATTATTTTGTGAAACTATCTTTAAGCTCAAAGTAAGTATAATTGATATCCTTAATTGAATATTGCATTTTTGCAATTTAACTTTGTACTGTTATATTTGGATATAGGAGTAATAGAACACTATAGACTGTCAAAGAATTCTAAGATACGATATATTTATTAACTGGCCCAATAATATTAGACTTGATTTGGATTAAATCCAATTCTTCTAAAAATCTATTTAAATCATCGTTTGAATAATATAGCATTATCCCACTATATACTAAAAATAGAACAAACATCACAGTTAGAAATGCTAACATAAGTTTAAATTTCTTTGAAAATTTCGTAGAGTTAATGAGTTTTTCAAGTAAATCGTATTTTTTTGAATATTTTGATTTCTTTAATCCAGCAATGGAACTAACCTAGGATCCAATATCATCAATGTGAACGACTCTTTATTCTTTGGAGTCCATTTACATTTGCATTCTAATATTTTCTTATAATTCTTAATCTATATCATCATACTAAAGCTTATCTACTTAATTTTCAATCATCTGTTGCTTTTTTTCACTACTTTGCTAAAATGATGAAGACTACTCCTCCTATTCAATCTATTCAATTGACTTAAAGAATTGTTATTTATTACCAAACTGTTTACCTTTGATTTAAGTGACATTAAAATCAGGATTTTTATTCTCAATTAATCTCAATCCACTATCTTTTGGACTCAACATTGATTAATTTTGATATGGTTATTAATAAGATTAATTTAAACTCTTATCATTGACTCTAAGTTTATTGATATTATAATCAAATTGGTCCATATGATCCAAGTTTTCTAAATTTGCTGTTTGATCCTCCAACCCATACAATTCGATTGCCTTAGGTAAATTTACTGCATATTCTATATCTTCTTATTCAATTTCATAAGCATTAAAACTTTCGAATTCTTAATTTGAGTTTTATCCTAATGTCAATTAGGGTTCAGGTGTTGTATTTTCTGTTCTGGATTGCTTTTTAATTTCTTTGATTTCAATTATAATATAATTTGTATCTGTTTTGAAATTTCGGATATGTAAAGTACAATCTACTTAATAGATAGTTAAATGATCCTGATTTTCCCAATTTATTTTTTGGTTGGTCTCCAAAAGTAAAGCTAAGGGAACATACATTTGCAATGAATATTCACTTATTTATGTCACATCTATGATATCTAAATTAACATCAGAAGCCTTAGTGATGTTGGCCTCAAGTATTAAGGAAATTTTAGGAAAAATCTTGTTTAATGAAACTCTCTGAAAAGCTTAAGCCAATTCTTTATTTAACTTGCTGCTGTAACCCAATTTATTAATAAAGTTTTTTGATATCCCTGATACCTTGTGATTAGCTAAAGAAAATAGATAAACACTTTGAGTTTCAAGGTTTTACAGGAAACAAGCAAATGTTAAATCATCCAAATTCATAAAATTGATATCATAAAAGAAATCTATAGTTTTTATAAACTTTTGTTGATATTGGCAAAAATTCAAATTAATTTATCTGAAGTATTTAGATACTCCATGTTATAAGAAATTGGCAACCAACTTTTCATGTACAATTTCAAATCCTTATGGCAGGATTGAATTGATTTGAGAGATCATTTTAAATGAATCTTAAGACAAACCAAAAAATTAGTGAATCATATTAGAACCCCCTCTAATTGATAATTTATGCGATTATTAATCAAATCCTATAATTAGATAGTCTATTTTATTGGAAAACAAATCAAAATTGGTTTAAGATTGCATTTTTAACAACTTTTCATCTGAAATTGATGCTATTGTTGCTAATTTATATGCAGAAAAGTAATTATTCATGATTTCAGATTAATAGAATGTATTAAGTGCTTGCATTTTTTAACTTGGAAATTAATCATACAGTTTATACAATTAATCTTCAAGGCTATTCATCTAAATAAGGAGTTTCTTACCAGCTCTAAAAATATTAAGATCATTGCTCAATTGATTTAAATTATTGAAGAATTCCCTCTTTCTGTTAATCATCTTAACCACTTTCTTCCTTAACCTTTTATTATTCTCTTCAGATTATAGAAATAGTTTAACAGCATGCTCTAAATTTTCAGAAAACTAGGCAGATTATTTAGAAAATCCCATGCTCATTGATTATTTGATCTATTCCTAAATTAAGTTGAGTTTTTATCGAGCAATAAATCCCATATTATTTAATCTGATATGGGAACTACTTTATGCATTTTTATCACCTATAGATTTAGATTTTTGCATGGAATGACTTTTGCCATCTGAACTATTATTTTATTCTTTTCTATCGCTTTTTTGATTGTTGAATTGATAATTCACTCCATGAGTAGCAGAAGAACTAAACTGGATCTATTCACTATCAAGTTAGGCTAAGAAATTAGATTATTAAAAGGCTTTCGTATTCAATCCTAGATAATTGATGAGAGATAAGTAATGCAAGAAGTAAGATTAGCGAGCAGAATCATCTTTTGTTCTTGAAATCATATTGTCGAAGCTCTTGACTTGATCCTTTAGATATAAGCCTACGACATCTTCAAATGAAACTGTCTATCTTTTGCATAGACATTTAGAATCGTCACATTCATCTAAGTGAGTTTATTTAAAGTAATGGATGTAAGTGATCTTTTTGGTCTCTTGTAAGTAATTTGATTGTAGATTACCATATTCATGGATAATATTACCAATTTTATATTACAACATGTCAGCTGTTATTTTGGAACTACTGGTTGTCATTAATGATTCATGTTGCTTTATTTCATAGTTATATATCAGTTCGTTTAAAATTGGTGAAATCAAGAGTATCAATAGGACATCATATGTATCTTGTTTTTATTCTGAAACCTAATTAATGAATAATATTATGGCCAATGTAATCTGGAAGAAATTGCATTGGATTTCAATCTTCTATCTATGATGCAGATTTGGATAACTCCAAATTAAGACCCAAAAATTGCTGGATTGCTTGATTAATGTTATGCTGAAAATTAAATAAAATTTAGTTAGATAGGAACTCTCCATTTAATCAATGACAATAATTATGAGATTCAATAGTGATTTCCAATAATTGCTGAAGGTGGCTTGTAGCAATTACAAATTTTGAGGGGTTATTGATATTGATTCTAAATTACAGAATAATTAAATCAAAAAGTTGGCGATCACAAAGATCAGTGTAATTATTGAAAATGATAAATGGATCATGTCAATGGATGAGCTTTGGGCATTATGAAATAGGGATATCAATGTAAATTCCATCATTGGAATAATCAGAATGTAATAGAGTAATGAGTGGAAGTATGACAATATTCTAAGAAGAATTTAAATTAATCGATTCTACGTTTTTAAAAATTCACTCAATCTGTGTTATTTCTTATTTTTCCCCAAATAAATGATAAATAAATATATCAGTACAATTTAATAGAGGATGGTGATGCATAATGGTATTAAGTAACTCAAATGTTTAAATTCATTATTTGAACTTAATTTGATTCGAGAAGCCAAGGAAATTTCTCTAATAAAGGTAAAAAAATTGATTCCCCTTGAAAAAAGTTCCTCTTGGTAATTCAACAATAAAAAGCTCAATTCCTAAATTGTCGAAATTATCAACACAATATTAATTATTGTGCTATTAAATCTGACTAAATAGTGTTCGCATAGTACTCTGACTTAAATATAAAATTCAATAAATCTTTCATCCAATGAACTTTTTTATTTTTATTTCTTTTTTTCCTTCTTCATTAGATCAATTTGAAAATTATCAACAATCAAAATTATTAAATTTACATAAAAATATCAAAGTTCGTATTTCTCAAACCCAAATAATTGATATATTAAAATTTCAGATTTATGAATTAAAGAAAGGGTCCGAAGTTTTTAATAACTCTATTCGAAATACTCGAAGTAGTTAATTTAATGAGACAAAGGGCGAAGAAAACATAAATGTAATTAGATGGAACAATGAAGGCGATGCCTTTGAAATTGTAAATGCGGATTTATTAGTCAATTCCATTTTGAGTGTACATTACAAATAATCAAACTTCTTTAGCTTTGTGAGGTATTCCCATCCAAGTATAATCATTAGACAATTGAATCAATATGGATTTAATAAATAAAAGATTGACAAGAATTCCTACTCCTTTCGACACAAATATTTTCTAAAAGATTAAAAGTACACCACTAAACGATATTTATTAGATAACTAATAGCAAAAATAGTGAGTTCTCACAAATAAAAGATTTTGGAATTTAAAAGGGAACAGAGAGAGAATGTGTTCAATGATGATGAACAAAATTTGTAAACTAAGACTATATAGGAATTGTAATAAAATCAACATAAGATCTTCAGTTAATTTAAGGAATAAATGAATAACCAAATGCAATTAAAATAATTGATCCTCCACTTGAAAAATGTATAAAATAAGTATTTTATCAGAAAATTGCTGAGTTCAACTTTTAGACTGAGTAGTAGTGTTTCGTAGCTTAGACTCTTTTAATTAAAGTAATTAAAACGATACCGAATGACGAACAATACTAATGTGAAACTGAATTATTAAAAAAGGTGCTGTAAGAATTCTCTAACATTTATTTGGAATTTTATGGGTACAATTAAAGTCAAAGGAGTCCCAACCTATCCATTTTATCACTCACTCCAGCTCCCTTTCAGATGAACGAATAGCAAAGAAGAAGTTTGGGTTTAGTTGATACGAACAAAGTGCATATCAACGAATAAATACAACAATACTTGAGCTGGGTGAAGGAATCATATGAAAGGGCAATCACAAGAAATGCTATTTGAACTATCAAACATGATTATATTATATATGATTATGGATACTAATATTCTAATTGTTATTGTATTATATAGTGAAAGTTAATTTGTATAAAATATTTTAGTTAGTCCAAATAATTTTCAGGTTTTTTTTGATTATGTTAGTAATGGAAGACTTAAGTGAAATAATTCAAAAAAATGATTAAAAATCTATAAGAAGAAATAGAAAAGTTTAGAACAACTTAGATTGAGATTTAAATAGAGAAGCATAAGCATTCATTGTCAGAAGATTCAGTATTATAATGTTATTTGGTAATGATCAACTCAGATCTTCAATAAGCATTAAAGGAATACATAAATCAATTGCTGGATTATGCTAAAACTCTACCTCTACCTTCGAATAATGAATTAGCAGTAGCATTTTCGCAAAGCTTCATCCCAATCAATACTCCGTTTATTAAGAAATTTAAGTAAGTAAAAAGGATCATCGAAAAGGTGAATTATAATGTCCTCAATCAGTTTAGAAAAATGTATGATGAAATGAGAAATGTCTAGTGTAAGAAGATGGAATAACAAATAAAGGAAAATGATTTTTCTAAATGTATTTGTGCGATCTATTAAAAAACTAAAACTCCCAAATCTATACCAAATGCCATAATTTTAGTTTGCTTCATGTGTCGATTTCAATTTCATAACAGCTGTTTAAGATATAAAATAAAAGATGGTCAACCATCGTTTGTGTGTCCATAATGTATACTAATGAACATGGATCCATTACATAAAGTAGAAAGCATGTTGTCCTGTCTAACCTTGGAAACAAGATCGCAGTCAGAAAAGAGCACAACTATGAATTTCCCCTTAAATTAGGTCGAACTAAATTAGTCATTGGATATTAGATGCATTCGATTGGATGGTTATAGATATGAATAATCTTGGCCAGACATTGGTGACTTGATGATCAACGGAATTAAAGTGGTCTAATTCAAACCATTGAAAGTGAACAGTTCTTTAAAATATAGAAAGGATGAATACTATACAGTGAAGAACCCAAAATAAGGATAATATCGAGTTGTGTTACGTTCTCAATCTAGTAATTTAAATGATAGAAAGAACTTTCAAATCAAAACAGATTAACTATTTTACTTTGGAGCATTTTTAGTTTCAGAGATTAGTTCAACAGAAATGATCTAACAATATTAATTCGATAAATCAAAGTGGGTCAATACCTAGTAAATGAAAGATAATATTTGCATGTATTCTAATCTCAATTAATCAGCAGATATAGCAGTCAATAAGATTTCAGTAAGCTTAATTTGTCAAATTACAACTTTGCCAATTAAGATCCCTTGCAGAGGAATTCTATGTGAACACATTTAATGTTTCTGCTTAGATAGTTTTTGTAAATTCATAGAATCCCTTACTTAAAAGAAATGGTCATGTCCTGTATGCAAAAGGATCTGCTTAGATTTTTATATTGACGGCTATTAATTTAGTATACTTGAATTTTTAAAGAGTTCTAAGGCAAACAAATAAAGTAAGTAAAGTTTTGAATAGCAAGTATCAAATATCAATTTTGATAGAAATGGACATTATTTGGATAATTTTATAGATGGTTCATAATTAAAATTTACACCTGGAAGAAACTATTTTAATGAGATATATTCATAAAAGAAATTAATAAAAGAAGACTAAATTGTTAAGATTTGATTTTATTTCATGTGTCAACAATTATTGTAATTATCTTATTAAGTAAACTATATATTAATAACTATTTCAAGTGTTTGCATCCTCTCTTATTGTTACTTACTTGAATTTTTAGTGTGTTTTAGTAACTTCTGGCTACATCGATTATTGGAAATCTCCATGATCATCCTTACTTGATAATTGTTACCCTTAACCTTTAATTAAATTACCCAAATTAGATTTGAGCACTCCCTTGCTCTTAACCTTCTTCACCTCCTTAATTAAGAAATCACTATATTTAGATAATGCTTAATTTGAATTAGCCAATTGAAGTTCTAAAAACTATATGTAATCCGTGTAATCCTTGGCGTCATTAACTGATTATTGAGTATACTTGTTCCTTATGTTAAGAGCAGTAGATAATGCATTAAATTCTGCGAAGTTGTGAAATGAAAGATAAATCTTGGAATTAAGTTAATTGAAGAAATCTTTCTCTATCTTTTCCAACATGATGAAATTATCATACAATTCTTCTAACAACATCAAAATCATAAATTAGACTTATTGCTTCTTCTCTTATTGCAATATCATTTCCATCTTCTCCATAGGGTTCATTAAAATCCATATAATAATTTTATGATCATTTTATAAATGGGAAGCTAATTCAATTAAAATTATAATACTTTTCAATATTGCGAATTTCTTCT
Source organism: Paramecium octaurelia (assembly GCA_905182995.1). NCBI lineage: Eukaryota > Ciliophora > Oligohymenophorea > Peniculida > Parameciidae > Paramecium > Paramecium octaurelia. The sequence continues at coordinate 498,919 of CAJJDP010000040.1, forward strand.
CCAAACTATTTGCATTTTCTACTTGAACTAGCAGATCCTTTGAACCTTTACCTCTTAGTAATTCTATTGATTAATTATGTTAATATAATACATTAAACAAATTAGATTTGTACACTACTTACGGGTAAGAAATCGGTTTAATTAGATTCGTCAGCTTCATCATCTGCATCCTACTTATCGTTAGACTTTTAATTGATCACCTACATTTTACCTAGTATGATGATAAATTCTTACTTAAGACATCCCAAAATTATATAAACTAAAATTCTGGTACTATATTTTAATCCTTATAGTCATCATAGAGTTTCTTGTGATCATCAGCAGATACAGCAATTCTTTGAAGGGTTCTTTTGTCCCATCCTGCTTCATTCCAAAATGCTATTTTATGATAGATACAAAAATAAGGCTAAGCATTTAGTTTCTCTTTGTTACTTGAGTGAAGGACATTGCCAAACCACAATATAATTTTCTCATTCAATTTTAACTCTTACCATATTTAGAATAAACACACCAATTTACTAAACACACTGATAATTTATTAAGCATTCATGGATTTCAGATGATCTGCATTAAATTTAGCAAATTTGCTAGGTTCGGTTTGTATTTCAATAACTTGGTTATTCTGTTAATTGTTTACAGTTTTAATTGATTTCATTGATCTTAAGACGGATTTCTTTCTGCTTCCCTACCTTTAAATCTTCTCAGTATCTATATCGAAATACCTGACTTCATTAGAAATATCTAAAAGGGAAATATCAAATTCAACTTTATGTTATTTTGGCTATTTCACCTTACCTTTCTATTGTTATTACTATAATTTGAGTGTTTTTTATTTTTATTTAAATTTTTCTTATTCTTAAATTTTTGCTTAATATCTCTCTAAGTATTATTCAGGATTCTTCACTAAAATAATGTTAGTAAAGAAAAAGAATAAGAAGTCAATGGATCTAACTAAACTTTAGAATGTGTCTAATTATTTAATATTGAGATTAGAAATCTAAGTATCAATTTTCTCTATAAGGTTATGAGTGGCTTCTATGTATTAATCCTACTTGATGGTTTGAGCAAAGTCTCCTTAATCTTCTCCATGAATTTCGAATCCTAAATCCTTGTATTTCTTTTCGAAGTCATGGAATTGAAATTAGATGATCCAATCCATTTTCTAATTAGGTTATGGAGTATAATATTATTGAAAATTCAATTGATTTGATGCAATATCTTAAATGCCTTTTTCTAGTGCTGCTATCCATGTAGACACCTGAGTTGTTTTGAATTACTCACTTGCCAATTTCTTTCCAGTCAAATTTTACAAATTTGCTATGGCGTCATTTGCTGAATTATATATTTTAATTTCTTCAAGTGATTCAATTCTTTACCTATTCCCAGTAATATTTTTATCTTCATCAAAATCTAATTCAATTTTTAATTTATTATCGTCCTCTTCATCTTCTTCTCCACCTTCTTCGTTTATACTACTCTTACGACTAACCTTCTTATTGTTGTCATTCTCAAAAAGCATTCCAAATAACAATGTTCTATATTCCTTAAACTTTGCCTCTCCATATTTATAAATCAACAAAGTCAACTCTTTAATATCATGAATTTTCTTATAAATCCAATTCAAAATAGCCCATTCTGAATATACTTTATCTTCATCATCCTCCTCATCCTCTTCAGTATTTCCAACATCATCCTCCTCTTCATTCTTTAATTTCTCATATTCATTTCTCAAAATACTCATAATGGTGTCTACCAAACCCAACCTTTCTGTTTATTCACTATTTATTTCTATGAAATGTCCATCTAGAATAGCTATAAGCATTCTAATCAAAACCAATAGGATCACAATATTAATCAGGAAATAATAAAGTATGACACTTGCTTAATAGTTTTCTCCATCCGATTTGTGCATCTTAGCATTTTGACTTACTATCTACAGAGAGTATATGACTGATAAATATAGGTCTCTAAATGATCCATTTACATAACCGAAACTTAGCACACCAACACAAGCAAAAGCAAAAACAATCAAACAAAACATAATCATGAAGAATACAATATCAATACTTGCACTAGCGATGATATCCAGAACCAAACTCAATTTTGCAGAAAATGAAAAGTAAACCATTATCCTTATCATTCTATTTATACAATTTAAATAATTTACTCATTGAATAAGATGAATGAAGCCATTGTATTGTACAATTAGAACAATTAAGCAAGATTTTAAAAGTCATTGAACATTCCAGGTGGTTCTTTGTCTGCCTAAAAAATAGTTAATTTAAATGCTTTACAAATAGAAATCCTTCATAATAATCAAATGACATTCTCAGTTAATTGAAAACTATCTAAAGCCAATAGATTATTTAAATGAACATCAACAAGATACCTGTTATTAAAAGGATATTGAAAAATGTCTGCTAAACCATAATCTTAAGACTCGTCAGCAGACGCATAATAAATCCATAAATTCTCTTTCCTATACCAAATAGTAGATTAACAATCTGATCATTCTTTTTGTCTGAAAAATCCATGTTTAAATGTCTTTCTACAAATGAGAACTTTCTTTCTGGGGGTAAATCATATGGTGTAAATTCAATTGCACTTGGATGATTCCAAACTTCCTTCCATTGATTTAAGAACATTTTCCAAAATTTAATGTGAAAATACAACACAATCAATTCAAAAACGATTCTTGTGAGTCTGCTACCAGAGTACAAAGTTATTGGAAACGTCTAAAGTAATGAAATCAAAACTATACATTCAAAGTAATAATGTGTTCTATCTAGCCAGTAGCTTTTATATATATTGTAACAGTAACAAAGGAATATAAATCTTAAGGGGGATTGTAAATGATAAATTCACAATTAATTATTCCAGTCTAATTTATAATTAATAAAAGTTAATACCGAAACAGTAAAAAAACTATCAGATTGAATTTTTTAATATTGTTCTACAGCCCCACTAATCTCACTCTAAAATTGGAATGTATACCCTCCTGCTTAGTAGGCAGCGCTCGGATTCCCTTTTCCTCTGTATTGATACTCTATCCCACTCTTATACAGATTTTCCATTTTCTCTCCGGAAGACTCACCAGAAAAAGGTGAAAAGTCTGAAGAAGACCTACCTCTAAACTCTAAATCTTTGTTTTCAGTGAAGAAATTCACATTCAATCCTTCATATAACCTAATCGTCATTCTAACAGGAGAGTAGCCAACAAAAACATCAAAATCTCTTAACTATTCTTTGCTATAATTATTATCGTAATCATCTCCTGCAGTACTAAAGATAACGTTTTTAATGTAACTATCAATATCCCTAGAGGATTCTACATCATCAAGAATGATATCATGACTTTTGAAGTGTTTAACTCCTGGGAATAAACTAGAGTCAAAAAAAGATTTGATATAATATTCTTGATTAAATGTGCTTGATTTAAGGGTTTAATTTTAAAATCCGATGATCAGGAAAATCAAGAAAATGATATGTAAAAACCCATCCTTTAAATTAGTAAATAAATTTTTCTCTTTCATTTCCTTCATCTCTTTTCTGTTTGCAGCTTACCTTTTTATAATTTCCTCCTTCTTATCATTGATCTCCTTGATTCTTTGTTATTTTGTTAATAGATCCTCCTATCCCAACCCTATGAAATTCATCACAACATTCTTAATATCCAACTGTTGAAAATTGTACATAAAAATTTCCTTGAGAGTTAATTCTTTCTCCTTTTCTTTGGGTTCCTCAGGCTTAGCTGCATTTGGCTGTGCTTTTTAAGGAGACGAGGCATCGTCATTTTTCTTCTTTAATAAACCTTTAATTTAATCTGGCCTGACTGATTTTATCGAAATACCAGATTTAATAGATTTCTAATCAGATAAGGGTGGTTACCCTGAAGACAATGGAGTTTTTGTTTTTTTCTTTTTCTTTGCTTCTTCCTCCTCTTTCTTTTTTCTTTCTGCCTCTTCCTTTTTCTGTTTCTCCCTTAATTATTGTTCTTCAGTCACAGGAGGTACGAAGAATATGAGATTGATCCATTTCATTGTAGCAGCAGTAGATTTATCTGCAGCAATTTCAGCCAAAGCTTGAGTAGTGAGTTGCAATTTTTATCTTAGTTGTCCGTAAGTTAAAATGATGATTCCGTAGAAATAGGGGAGGAGGATAAGATTAAATGCAATGAAAAAGAGAAGGGAGTAAACGAAACCTAAGCCTGGGACTATTGATTCCAGAAAGGCAAATTTAAAGTTACCACAAAAAAATTCAAAACATAGGTAGGCTGCATTTCCAAGGGTAGCTATTTCGTCATTCAAAGGCCCGAAGATTACATTGGATATCATAATAAAACTAATTAAGGCCATGGCTGTGAACTAGGATTATCATACAAAATGCATACCGAAATAAAAATGAGCATGTCCTTTCCAGCCACACTAAATGTATACATTAAGACACCAAAAGTAGGAAAGAATGATGACATAATTTTGATTATATCATAAATGGTTATGATGAAAGTTGTAATGGCAAATAATTGATAGGTATTCGAATTCTACAGATAGTTATCAATACCTGCAATTTGCTCTTGAGTGATTTGAGGAGTGATTGAAATCGCTTAAAATTGTGAAAACATTAAAAACCATACAATGATGTAAATGAAGTTTAATGTTCTTTATGCTGTTATGAAAAGTAAGTCAAACTCAAATTCAAAGATTCTGGTTGATAAGAATTTAATAACCATGAAAAATATTCTCTATAAAACATTAGCATTTATTCAATACCTTTCCAATTGTGTAAACTATCTAAAAGAACACCACAGCTGCAAACAATGACTTCGTGACTATACCGAATACAACATTTGATTGCACATTGCTCCCCTGATAATAATAGACTCCATAATCTATAACTTACTGATATTAAATTCTGCCTTGGTTGCTAATGTCGAATTAATTAGAAATTTTTAGAATTACTTCTGTCAAAGGGTTGACCATATAAATGTCATGTTTTAGATTGAAAAGAGAGGAGAACTAAAATTGGCTTTCAATTATTGATAACATTTCCGAAGCAAAGGCTTGTTCCATAGTATTAGTAAAGTATATTTTGGTTTAAAAAGAGCCTTCAGATTCTATGGATGGTATTAATATATTACATTCAACGGTTATGTTGGGTAAAAACTTTTTATCAATTGTAGACATGTTGATTTAATTAGCAAAGTTCATATCCCATTGTTGTTTCAACATATTATCTGCCATAGTGTAGATGTCAGTATTCTGGATCCCAATGATTTTCCTGACAAACTCATCTGATTCCTTGGGATATATAAAATAAATACCAGATCTTACTCCACGTGCTTGAGTGTAAAGGAAACTACACTACATAGATAGTAATTATAGTTTTCCAAAAATATATATTAACTCTCGTTATATTGACTTGAATTCTCAATTTAAGGATTATACAAAAGACTAAACCGGTTCCGATCCTCAGAATGATCATGCATATAATAAATAATTTTTTCGAGGTACTCACTATATATAATGGGAACATCTTGTATCTCATGCAATTAAGTAGTAATTCTATTGAGATGATTAAGACAGTTACCTCTAATTGATGTACTTCTAGATACTCTAACGAGTCTCATGCACTTCAGGGATACGATATTCCAAATAAATTTGAATTATCAAAACGACATAGATCACTAGTAACATACTAAATATAGTTAGAATTGTATACAAATTCGTGCAGAAGCCAGCATCATTGGCTATAATTTGCTCTATTTCATCTAACACATTGTTTGAGGAATCTTTCTCCTTCTCTGACTTTTCTCCATTCCCAACCTCCTCTTCTTTCTTGTTCTCAGAGATCATCGATTTGTCATCCTTATTAATGGATTTTAGGATCTCCTCCTCCTCACCAATTACTGATTGTCCTTTCCGAGACATTTATATTATATTATAATTATATATATGTAAAATAAATAACTTGTAAGCAGAACCACTACAAGACGAAATTTACTACAATCTTAGAGTGTTCTCGAGTAATCACTTAAATCGTCTATTTTGTAAAAGTCCAATTTCCATTTACAAATACAATCGCAAGTAATTTCCAACAACAACAATCCAAATCATGAGGACAAATAAAATTCACAGAATCCTTACTTCAATGATTTGAGTGGTATTAGTCACGATTCCGAAAATGACATTTTTAGAGATTGTCCTACTTATAAAAATGGCCCCAAGTCTACAGGATCACTCAAATCCAGATCAAAAATACTCAATTAAATGGCATACATCACTCAAAAGATGATTCCTGAGTTCCAGAGAGGAATTTAATTGATTTCGCAAGCCGAGTATAAAGGATTTTTATAAGAGGGATAAAGTCCTTGATTTTCGAGTCGAACAGACTGAATAACCAGTGCGTATAAGCAGTCAATAACTTGGTCTCGGAGAAATTATGATCAATTATCAACAAGACAAAGTATGCACTATTCATTCTATATCAAAATACTTAGCATCCTATTGAATTGCGGCCAGAATTGTGGAATGTGCAATTAGTCAGACAAATGGAATTTTACTATTATAAATTGCGTTCCAAATAATAACCAGTCCCCCTGCAGTTTTATATGAATTAAAGTGAAACCACAAATTTCAAAATTTTCGTATCTTCTGTCAATCCCTTCCCAACCAAATTCTCATGTGATCAGATCATTTCAGTCAAGGGATGGAAATATAAAATAGATGAATCTAAAACATTCCATTGCGATTACATCTACATTAGCATGGTTTGTGATTTAGATACCTAAGTTAAACTTAAGTTTTAGTTTGGTAATAGATTGTTGAAAAGACCCTAAACTATTTCAAGGAAAATTGAACCATCCTCATTATTCATAAGAAGTGTTCATCATTAGTAATTGGAAAGAATGAATTCCGATTTATTAAACGCCTAAGTGGCCGAGATTAAGAAAAGAAGAAAAGAGAAATTAAGATAACGTGGGATTTTTAAAGATCTAATCAAAGAAAATATTCAAAAAGTAATCGAATATAATGAAGAACATTAAAGAAGCTTTAGAGAACTAAGAAAGACATAAGGAGATAATAGAATAGAAGATGTGTTATGTAGAAAAAAGTTGATGAGTCAAAATGAATAATAAAGGAAAGAATACTAATAAAAAACTAAAGAATTAAGTAAAATTATTCGATAGAGACACAATTTTGTTTTAACTAAAAAGAATCTCAAAAATAGAGTGTGCACACATTGGTTTAATAGTATTTACATGTCTCTAATTTGTACTAAGATTTATTTCATGTTCTAACACAAAATAGAAGCCTAAAATCAATCAACCTTGATGGCATTTTAGGTGAAAAGAATAATGAAACGAATTCATAAAAGATTAAGCGCAATAAAGGGAGTTACTATTTATGATCGAGTGTTTTTCGATGTTAAATTGTAAATTATAATGTCATCATTTTATTTAGAGTATTGCAAGGTTTTTGCAAGGCTGTATATTCGAAGTAGGTTAAGTTGCATATAGAGAAGATTGTACCACACTTAAAAACAAGAGCTGAAATTTATCATTTAAAGAGTTAAGTGCTCATTACAAATCTTAAAATTTCAAAGATTCGAATGATGTTTTTAGAGTTTTTGTTAAGATACAAATCTTATAAATAGATGCTTCATAATATTTGGAACAAATATTTCAAAGAATAATTCTTGAAGTATTATAATGGATTAGATCAATCAAAGAAAGGAACATATCAACCATACATCATTTAATTATAGAATCAGGATTATTTCATGTAGTTTATTGTATTTAATTATTAGATAACTTTAAAGCATATTTATTGAAACTTATAGTAAAGATAAATTAAGGAAGTATTTAAAAGATATGAGTGACTATGCCAAATATCTGAAAAAATTGAGGTCTCAAAAGTATAACAAAACAAAAAGGAGAGATTTTGCCAACGAATAAGTCTTACATTCGCCACGAATGTTTCAATTACCAACTTATGATGATGTCTTGGAATATCTTCCTTTGCTTGTGGTTAACACTAATAAAGTTGATTTGAGGACTTCGCAATAGATGCAACAATCATAAATGCCTTTGATACAAGAGTCTTAGGAGAAAAAAAAGAAGCAAGCAAAATCAAAAAAATGAGTTTAATATTTAATTAATTATGTAATGGATTAGAGACTATATGAATCTGATAATTTAGACCAATTTGTCACCATCCTTAAATAGTGCCAAGTTCATTACTTTTTAGATTCTGATCTACTATTTGCAACTCACACATTTCATCACTCAAAACTATGATGAAAATGTTTTCAGATTGATTAAAAACATATCAGAAATTTGTGTTTTGACTCCATTGCTTTAAAGTATCTATGCAGTAAATGTTTTGACTGGCATATTGCTAATCCTCTTAAATTTAATACCCTATCTAATAATTTTGCATAGAAAATTAACATATGAGCATTAAAAAGTAGCAATCATATCCAAATCATTATCACAGGTACAAGCAAACATTAAATTAAGTATGCCACCAAGTTGGTGAATTGTTATTTCCTGTATTTCACATGGTTTCTTTACTTGCCGCAGATGCATTACATAGGTTGGAACTTTTTAAGTCAAAAGGACCTATTTCTTATTGTGATATCTACGATTATCCTTTGCATTTCAACAGGATCTTTGTTGATTTCAAACATCTACTTCATCAATTTTGAATTTAATGAGCAGTCATTACGAAAACATTTCACTTATTATAATTGTTATGCACAATTATTGATCATTCCAATGGCGATCTTAAATTAAAGTGCTGAATCTTTATACTAATTGATTGGTAGAATAATTCATGGTATCATCCTATTTGTCTTAATCTATGAGGCCTATGTCGAATTACCATTTGGGTAAATGCATTTCAATAATATTTAGGTTCTCTAAGTACTCGACCGTCTACAATCGATTATTAATAATGCATATCTTGCTGTTTATTTTCACATCGTATCTATATTCATCTCCAGAACAAGCTTATAGTTTATTAGCTATTATGTTGATACTGCAACCAGTCTCATAATATCTCTTTTAAACACTAATATAACACAAGAGACTGAAGACTTATCACAACACTGTAAATTAATATTATGAATTGTTAATTATAGAAGATTTCTTTGATTTAATATAGGCTGCTTAGAAAAGCAAGAAAAGAATCATTGAGTTAATTTAGAAATTTAGTTTGCATTTGAATCGTTGTCAATCGGTTAAATGTTAATGTAAAAAAATAGGTGCAGGAGGTGTATTAAGATAAGAAGATGCAGTCATTTTGACTTCTTGTTTATTTAGAATTGGATTTGAAAAACATAGAAATGATTCCAAAAATTTAGAAATTTACAGTCTCAAATTTCTTACCTTCATAAATAAATACAGAAATAATGCTCCCAAAAGTTATCAAGAATTGAAGATATTATTTTAAAAGAAGCGAGAATATTCATTTTATTTCATTTAAATTTCACTCTTACTACAGTTCATTCTATAAGCTTAGATGTAAAAGGATGAGGATTATAATATCAATAAGGATACAAGGGTCTCAAATGTGAAATTATAAGTAAGCAAAAGTGAAAGAAGTATTGTATAAACTTTATATCAAATGGAATAAATTAAACAGAATCTACTGCCCTTGTTAATGTAATTGACTCAATTTAAGGTTCAATTTTGGAAGCAATATTTGGCTGGTAAATTTTCGAATTTCTCTGAAATTGAAATTGAAGTTAAAAGATTGCAACTCTTAAAAAACTAAATCTTAAATCAAATCAAAATTTATTAACCAATATTCTACACTCATGGTCGTACATTTAATGTTCAATTCCTTAAATACAGTGCTCTAATCGATTTGCTACTATTTAACAATGTTAGAAGGTATTTTGAGTTAGAAAGAGGTAATTGATAGTATTTATTTGTAGAAAGGAGAGAAATATTATAATTAGAGAAGAGCATGAACTCTTTTGAGATAACAAATATTAACTTTTTTAAAGGAGAAGCCATTTCAGTGAAAGTTTGTATTGCATAAGGTCCAAACATTGGAAAAGTTTTAAATGAGGTAATCTCACCATTGATTCCTAAATTTTTTGGGTTTCATCACTTTGATAATCCCTTGGAAGCTTTTCTAGATTTTACAAAGGGAAATATCAATACTTTGATGCCTACTTGGTTAGAGCCTGTTCATGATGAAATTATGTAAAATTATATAAGAAGAGGAGGAACTGCTAGGATAGGTAAGTACTTTTAAACTTTTGCAAAGATATATGATAAAACTTTGATTAGATGTTAAGTCTATCTGGCTCATAATTTTAGTTAGAATTTGACTGACGATTTCACTATGATTGGTTGTCTGAAATCCTTAGAAGAAGATTAACCAAAAATCATACCAGGAAAAGAACCTAAAAAAATTAAGGATGTGGCTTTTAAAGGCACTTAACATATTTTATTTGATGTTAATGGAACTATATTGGGAATCACACAAGGATTATATTAAATGATTGACAGATTGCAAAGGACTAAAAGTAATTAAAAGGTTGAATCATTGAAAAACCACAGTCATGAAAAGAGTAAATCTGAAAACTCATCAATTGAAAGTGAGAGTTTTGATGTGTATTAATAATAATGGTCGAACGAATTATTAAGAATAGATGACTTTTATTAAAAAGTGTTAATATGGATGTTATTACCATTCGTGCCCAGGGAGATAGAATAAACTGGTATAGAATACTTGATGGATGGAGAAACTCCACCCAAGAATCGATATCCAAATTTAGTAGATCTAGAAACTAGTAATAGTATAGTAAGCAATAAGGAAACATATTTATTTATTCCTGAAGACATTAATTTATTCGTATCTTAGTATGAAAAGGTGTTACAAAAAATTATGGATGATGTTCGTGTTCAATCAAACAACTTTTCTTCAGGATCATACAAAGGAATGAAAAGTGAATACTAAGAAAGTGAAAGCTTTAGTGCCCAATAAACTGTAACTATTTACAATGAAAAATTGTGTAGCTTCTACTTTGATTAACATCTAAAAAGTCATTAAGCCTTGTAGTTTGGCACCACAAGATAATCAGAAATACAAAAGTCTTCCATGAAACCCTCTTCGTAATCATAAGTTTCCTTACATAGTGAAGAAGATAGTGAATAACTGAAAACAAAAGCTGAAAAAATCTACTATGATAAATACACTAAATACATTGAAAAAATTACGCTTCAAAATTTCAACCCTGTTCCTATAATCTATTCTGTGAATTATGAAGAATATAGATATAAAAAGAATGATGTTGGACAAAAATAATAATTTTTTGTAATTGAATTAGTTGTTAATGAATCATAATTATTAACTACTATGGGTTATAAGCGATAAGTAAGGGAAACCATTAAATAAGCTTGTTTAAATTTTTAATCCAAAAGACTCTTGATTGAATAATAAGTATAAACTGAAGATTCAAATAGTGTTCAAAGCAATATTAGTGAATAAATAAGTGATCACGATGGAGAGGTAATCAATTACATGTTCCCAACTCATCCATCTCATTATTACGATGATCTATATTTTCAATCTCCTAAACTTGATCAAGATTCTAATTAATTCCAATCAAATGATGATAAAAATGAACCCTAAAAAAAATAGAGCATTAATACATAGGATTCATTAATGAAAGGCTCTTTAAAATTAAAATTCCCTGAAAGGAATCTAGCCTTAAAAACCATGAATAAATATTTGGACAGAAAGAGATAACAAGATTTCTTTAATGAAACTGATTCTAAATTAGCTATTGATAGTAGAGCTTCCCAATAATAAATTTAAGAAGAACATTAAGTCAAATATTCTGAAAATTTGAAGCTATTTGACTAAAATTATAAATCAATACATTCTAAAATGGAAATCTTTAAAAATCCAACCTCCTTTAAAATCTAAAAATATCTCCTATATTTTGTGCTCTTTTTAATAATCGGATATATTATCTTATTAACAATAGCTGTTTTGCAACAATATAATTTTAATGAATGTTTTGATTTAATTGAATTAATGCTATCAACTCAATAAAGCTATTCATAAATTACACATGGACTTTATCGTTTAGAGTTATCAAATAAATTTAGCATTGATAAAAATTTAACTGAATTCTATTCTATCTAAATTGATTCTAATCTCCAAAATTTAATCAATCTATAAAGTGAATAACTGATTAATATCAATTAAATTAACTTTAGTGTCAATTAGTTTTATAACATAGAATACTAGATGACTCCCAATCCTACCTTGCAAGAGACTATTTAGATGAGCTTGGCTTAATTTTATAAAATCAAAAATAATACTGCTAATAATTCACAAGTTACATTAATCTCAATAGCTAATTTAAAGGAAATAGGATAACTACCTAAGTTAGCGTACGATAATTGTTACGATGAAAAGGTATAAAATGAAGAGCAACTCTAATCCTTATTAACAATATATATGCTAATTATTTTCTTTTTGGTTATGTTATTGTAGTTTTTGTAAGTTCCATTGATATCAAAATTAAAAAATGATCATAGGAGACTTTACAAACTAGTGATCAAATTATAAATGTTTGAAGTGCAAGATGAAATTGAGACCTATGAGCATATACTGTCGATATTCAAAAAGTCATTATACGAATGGATGTTAATTGATTTTGTATAAGAAACCAGAATGTTCGAAAATAGTCTTGATAATATGTAATTTTAAACCTAACAATTAACTGATTAGAGCTAAAATCTCCTGCTTAATAATAGTAATAAAAAAAATAAATATAAATTATTAGAGAAGTTAAAAAAGTAGCGCATCAATTAGTTTAAATACATTATAATATTGATGATGGGATTAATAGTTATACTAGCTTATTTTTTAATTATTTTCTTTGTAATTTTTATACTTTCGCAATAATTATTTGCAAATGCAGATTTCCTATTTAAGTTTAAATTAATCCAATCTTACTTTATTAACATTATCAACAACATTGATTTAGTATGCTATAATACATATGACCAATAAAGTTTTATTAATCTAATGAGCCAAGAGGAATTCAATAATTATTCGTTATCATTAAAAAGCGATTAGTAAGACTAATACATAGAATTCAACAATAATTTTGCTTCAATCGTGAGCGATGAACAATTAAAATACAATTTACAATAAATAAATGAGAATAACATATGTCTGGATTAAATAGGGATTGCTTGTAATGAAACTGCTTCGTTTAAATTCAATCCAAACATCCTCTAGTATTATTAACATGGCATGAAGTATTTAATCACTTAAATTGATAAATTAATTGAATCGTAACCGCATTTTTTCTACGATAGTATTAATAACAATTCTTTGAAATAAGTTTAAGATTTTTATAGCAATAATGATCATATCGTATACATTGATTATGGAAGTGAAATCTTAACTTCAGCATATGCAAAATTAGTTGAGACTGCACATTAAGAGTTTGATTAAGCATTAACAATTTATAAATAAACATTACTGATATTCATTTTGAGTGTGGGAATGATGGGATTGTTGATTATTTCGATTTTAGGTAGATTATTACTGAATATGCAACAAGATTCTATTAGTACATGCTAATCATCACTTCTTCTCATTTCTCCTAAAAGATATTTGAATCAAAATATAGCATAATTAACATAGAAAAAAAGATGAGTGATTTTTTATCTTATCCATTTAAAAAATTAAGACATTATTTTTTCTATTACAGAATTTATTCTTGCTATATTATAAATTCTTATTGATGTTAAGAATGACTTGTTGTTATTATAGTAAATATTATTATAAGATTGAAAAAATATTTTAATTAATGAACCCAACTTTCAAATAATCACAACAAATAGAGAATAGCAGTAACATTATGGGCAGTAGCGCTGGATTCAATAGAAAAATCAAACTGGCTTCGTAAAGACCTGGCAGCAGAGACTAAAAACTAAAAACTGGAGAAATGTAATTTGAAAATGTTTACTTTAATAGATTTCCCTAATTCTAAGACCCACTAGCCACCAATCCCTTTAATTTGCAGAGTCTTAACCTTTATTAAGACGAAAATACTTTTATTACAACTATGAAAGCAGAACTTCTTTAAATGCAGGAAGGAATCAATAAATTAGATTTTGATGGACGAGTACTAATAAACAATTCAATTTTAGATTCGAAATAACGATCCAAGACAAGAATATAGGTTACAATAAGTGAAAAAGTGGGTTGCTTAAAATTCTTAATCTAAATTAGCACTTGAAAAATTAAACAATATTGAGATCTCATAACTTCTTACTGTATTAGATGTTCAAACTTTAGAGTAATGATTGTAATATTATTTAAGGGAAGCTATTGTTAAACTCTATAAATTCATATCGATCATGGATAGTGTAATTATGAAAGTTACAGAGTACTAGGCAATTCATTTGATCAAATTTGATGAATTGTTTAGTTCATTGTGTCCCAATTATTAGGAAAATTTACAATAAATATCTGTTTTGAAATTTCCAATTACTATTGCCAATATAAACCGCATGACTGAATTATATTAAGTTAAATAAGATAAAACTTAACCATAAAAGTTAACAAATGATAATAGCAATAACTAGGTATTTCTCAAATAAATTAAACAAAAAGATGATTAAATTAGCGAATTAAATAAAACAATTAAGCAATTATAATTACAATTGTAAGCAAGTGTGAAAGGAAATAATAATAATAATAATAATAATAATAATAATAATAATACTAATAATAATAATAATACTAATAACAATAATAATAGCAGTAAAAACGAAAATTCTTAAGAACAAATTGAATAAATTAGAAATGAATATGAAATTGCATTGCAGAAACAATCTGAGACTTTAAATTTAAAACATGAAAAAGAGATAGAGATGTTTTAAACTTAGATTGAATAGTTTTAGAAATAATTTGTATAATTAAAAAATCATTATGAAAAATAATTATCTGAGTTAGTATCAGAAAAATAATAAGAATAACTAAACATAAAATCTTAATATGAAGATAAATTACAATAATAATAATAATTGTTCTAATAATAATAGTAATAATAATAATAATAATAATAATAATAATAATAATAATAATAATAATAATAACAATAATAATAATCAACTTAAATTCAAACTTAAACTAATACATAATAATAATCAAATGGAAATGCTAAAGATCATAATTATTATCAAAAGATTTTGGACAAAGCACAACAAGAGTATAATGAAAGATATAAGTTTTTAGAAAATGTAATCTTATCTTTACAATATAGGATTTAATCAAATTAAGGAATTAATTGACGGAAAAATAAACCATAATTGAAAGTCTATAAAGAGAAGTTCAGCAATGGAAAGAAACAATTGATAGATTAAATAAAGTTAAGGTAATTTGAATAACTTAATTTAGGACGATATCTATTAACAATTTTAAAAGCGATACACTACATAAGAGCAATTTTCAAATTCATATGAGGCAGCATTAAAATTGGAATTTGAAACCATGAAAAAAGCATTTGAATAAAAAATACAAAAATACTAATAGGATTTGGAATCTCAAAGAAGAGAAGCAGGGAGATCTCTAAATGAAATACGAGTGTAGTTGGAAAGAGAGCAAGAAACAAAAAAATTATTATTGAATAAACTTAGTTTATATAGTTGAAATTGATATTATAAATATAGATTAAGTTACTTTTAGATTAATAAATAATCCTATTTCTAATTCAGTTTAAGTTCTGGATTTTTTAAATAAGAAGAATTTCTAGAATAGAACTAATAGCTGTAATTCATTAATTTTGTACTATTTAAAATAAATTAATGTTGTCTCATATCTTTAATAATGAATCCAAATAAACTTTTAAAGCTTGGCCTGCTAATTTAGAATCTGGGATTTTTTAGGTTGTACCATACAAAGTTCCCATTTCTCCACCTTTTTAGTATTCTGATGGATTAGCTTTTATCTAAATTATAAGATTTTGATTACTTTGTCAATTGCAGCCTTAATATCATGGACATATTATTTAAGATTACCAATGTTTTGTTGGGTTAAACTAATATGAATACCTGCTGGCTTTTATACACTACTAATTGTCCAACCTTAATGAGTTAAGATTTCATGAATGGAATAAACATTAAGCCAGTTTTCTTTGCTCATGAAAGTAACACAATTAATTTAGGGTTTTCCACAAACTTTAATTTCTGGTATTTCAGATAATTATTTTGCCAAAGATTAGGTGGCATCCATTATTTTCTTACTGTATTCAATATACTTTTTCTTACCAATAGATTACAAAGTGAACCATGCACCAGCCACACCTACTCCACATTTAGATCCTTAGACACTTGGTGAAGCATAGGCTCCTCCAGACCAAGTTGCAATCGAAAAGAAGGCATGCTCACGTAATTATTTAGTTTTAAACAATACAGTTGAAACCCCTTTAGGTGCTAAGCCATGTTTATGTTAATCGCATGAAATAGATGTGACGCCATCCAAAGTGAAATCAAATTTACCTAGATCAACTCCATGTTCTTTTGCAAAAATAGCAGTGAATCCTCCCAGACATGCATCAATATGAAGACCAATTTTCTTTTTTTTAGCAATTGATGCTAATTGTTCAATGGGATCACAGGTTCCAAATCCAAAATTTGGAAGAGATCCAACAATACAAACTGTATTAGAATCAATTTGACTTCTAAGATCATTAACATCTACTTAAAAGGTTGATTAATCAATTTTAGCAATTCTCACTTGAATTTTAAAATATTCTCCTGCTCTATAAAAAGCTGCATGAGCTGTTTCAGGTATGACTCTAAAATATTTAGAATGTTTACATATTTGGTTAGCTAATTCCTTTTTATGATTCTCCCCAATTTCTATATGCTAACATAGCTAAAAGGATTGACTCTGTTCCTCCAGTTGTGACTATGCCTATGCTTTCCTTTTCTTATCCAAATAGATCTCCAGTCATTCTAATAACTTCTGCTTCCATCTGCCTTGTTGCTGGCCAAAGATCAGCATGCATGGGATTAGAATACAGAAAGTGCTTACAAAAATCTTGAGCATTTTTTATAAATTATTTATCTGGCATTACGTACAATGAACCAGACACTTTACCACTGCCATAATTTTTACTATCTCTTTCTATCCATTCTTCCAGTTTTTCCATCATAGTATCAGTATCAATTCCATTATCAGGAAGCTTTAATGTTTTTTTTGTTGTCATCTTTTCCATTGAATCGCTGAAAGATTGCAAAGCATCTTATTTCTTCTTTTCAATGTAGGAGTTAACTCCTGGACAATAGTTTACGAGGAATAAAAATATTTAAGCCTTAAAATACCCAAACAAGCCTAAATATGAGATATATCCTTACTTTGATTGTAATCTCTGTTTGGAAATTTCAGATTTCTTAATGCCCACAGACCTGACACACACAAAATTGACACCAATACTGCAGTATCAAAAACATCGAAAGACCTTGTGTATTCTTGTATTGGTGTTTGTTTGTACAACTCTTTGATATACTGCTTAAAGACATTATATTCCCGAATAACTATCGGCAATAATTATTCCATTATTAAAATAAATCATTATATTTAAGTTAAGTATTTTCTATCTTTCCTAGAAATAAACTATGCGTCTCTATTCTTTTTCTGAACCAAGACTGGCGAAAATAGTATATATTGATTAGAATTTGTATTCGAACTCTAAGTAGTTTCCTTTAATAACTCACATGGTTTCGAGGACTTTATTGTTTTGTATGAATCCACTGAAACATAGTCTGATATTGAGTTCTCCACTAAGATCAACTATACAACTTACTGTCAACAAATTAAATAAGGAATTGAGATAATTGATCAATATCTTTGGACTGCTCAAATGAAGTTATCGCATTCATGAATCTGCCATTACCTTTTGTGATTAAATAATCTGTTACGATTACACTATTAGTACCTTTTAGTATGCCCTTCTAATCTAATGAGATTGTATTGTTCTAATAGAGAGTATAGATTAAGTATAAAATTCTCGCTTCATTGGATTCAAATTGATTCATATAAATTATATTTTATTTTAGATTATACTCTACTCTCTAATAATTCTAAATTCGAAATTAAAACTCACTCTACGACTTTCACAGTTTTTAGACGCCAAACTCAATTTCGAATAACAATTGTGTTCTAATTCTTATCGACTCTTCAAGATTAGATAAAATTATAATAATAAATATTCTATCTACTTTGAAACTTGAAGTTTGAGATCTTTTAACAAATTTAAGCAATTTTGAATCAAAACATATATTGTGATATCAAAAATTAAAAATAACCTAGTTTCCGCAACAAAATTAATTATTTTTTCAATTCAATTAAAGTCATTTACATTCTTTTACAATCCTTTTTTCAATCTTTTCTATAATTTGCAATACGAAAAAGTTAGCGCTTTTCTAATATATCGGGTTTCTTAATTGTAATATTTAGAACTAATAATCAAAATACTATACCAAAATAAATTTTTATGATCTTTCAAAGTCCAATCTTTTTCATACCCATTCCAACTTTTTTTTGTCATCTCATATTAAATTAAGAAAGCTTTTATGCTTATTATCAAAAATAATTATTTTTATAGATGTTAATTTAGTGTTGAAAGATCCTTAATTATTACACTAATGTCGAAGTTCTCATATAAAGTGCTTCCTTAAGAACAGAATACTTTATATAAACTCTTCATTACACAACCTTTATATTATCAATAATGTAAATTAAAAATTTGTAGAGCTGCAATGAATGTGACTGTTTTGTAATATTTTGAGTAAACCTATATTTATTCTTCAACAATATATCTTACGAAGAAATATTCTCTTTGTTTTTTGTGGATTCGGGAATAAATTAATGTAAATTTATAAAATAATGATCTAAATTAACATTAATTGCTAAAATATTACAAATTTTACACAACTTTTAATTAATCAAAAATATCCTTTTACTTAATCTTGTCGCTTATAATCTGAGATTTTTGGTTTGTATTGCGATCTCTATTATTTATTTTACAAAATTTAAAAGATCAAATATGATTTATCTACAGTTATGAATTAGAATAGCTAGTTTGACTTACAGTATTTAAATTCAACGATTATCTTTCTAATTGACTTTTTAATAAAGAAATTTTAATTTTTGAACCTTTTTATCGTTTAAATGAGTGCAGATATTTAAAATTCTTTTTCCTTAATTTATCTAATGTATTTTAATGAATTTTTTTTTTCTTTATTATATGAATTCAAGAATTTGAATTAATGATTCTCTAAATTCTATATGACTAGTTGCTCTAATTCAAACTACATATATATGGGATTATTTAATTGAAAATTTTGAGAGTAAATCTTTTTTAATTATAAACTCCTTATTTTTATTTCTCTGATCTAACTAATTTTCTTTAAGTAATCCAAAGGATTATTTGGAATATTATCAATTATAATTGAATAGTCTAATATTTTAGAGTAATTCTTTGCTATAAATAAATTTTAAGTTTTAAAAGATTAAATGATTTCTCTAAATTTCGAATCTCAATTAATTTATTGCTTATTAAAGATAGTGTAATACAAAATTCTATAATTTTTCATAGCTTTATTAAATATTTCAAACTTATAGAATTAAAAGAAAATTTAAAAGCTGTAGGAGACACTAGATATATATTAGATTGAGTTCTTTTCTTCAATTCAATTAAATTTCTAGCATTGTATAGTATTATATTTAGTTATAGTAAGAATTTAATTATGAAAAAAATTAGTCAAGCGTCTAATTCGAATTCTTCTGATTCAGTTAGATCGATTACATGAGTGCCATAGTGTCGCTGCTTTGCTAAAAATTCAGAACACACTTGAGAATTAATGAGTTAATAATTGCTAGATGATATGACATATTATTTACCTGCCTAATTCTTATAAAAACTATTAAATTCCGATGGCTCTTTTTTTCAAATTATCTGGACGTAAGTTTCCAAATAAAAGTTTACCAGGGAATGTTAGTTTAATATCTAAATATTCCTTAAGTTTTTCATAGAATTGCTACAGGGTGCTATAGCGTATTTCCATAATCCATATGTTTCCTTACTCATTTACCTCGACCTATAAAATTGATAAAAATTGAATAATACTTGATAGCAAGCAAAGTTTTTATAAACTTTTACTGTTTGCATCCTAAATCTAACATATTGAATTGATCTCTTCCTCTAATTATTCAGAAATGATAAAATTGGAAGATTGTTTTAGTCAATATTTTATTCTGAATTACTTGAGATATTTGATATCATCAAATATATAACGATCTTTATTTAGTTGTAAAATAAAATATTTAAATAGAAAATAGATAATTAATAAGCTTTAGTTGTTAAAGAATTATTAATTTCCACAAATAGAATTTGATTCTATATTACAATCTTATATTTTGATTCCAATTACTAACTCTATTATGGGTTGAGATCTAAGGATTTTACTCCCAAAATTCTAGAAGAAAAATTTCACAAATAAATTTTACATTATCATTTATATTTTATCAAAATAATAAATAATCTAAATTTGGTCAATAAATTCATTAATTAGGATAGTTTATAATAATTATAATAAATTTATACATAATTAATATAAATCAACATATAATGAAAATATTACAGACACAAAAATAATTAGGGTATGCTATTATTTATAATGCTTTTGATTTGGTATTAAGATCACATTAATTGATAAAATTTGATGCATCAACAGGGTTGTTTTGGAAAATTGATTAAGATATCGCTTTAAATAATAATCATTTAAAAGTATTCAGAAACTGAAGTAATTGTTTGATAAATTTAATAAGCGATTCAAATTTAAAGTTATTAGATTGATTAACTGTTTTGAATCAAATTATCAAATTATAATCATTAATAACTAATTTATAAATAGTATTGGCAATTTCCAAGATTCTTGTATAATCATATTTAAAAATTTGTAAACTTTATATAGAATAATTAACCATTAAAATTATTATATTATATGTATTTTATATAAAAGTATATGAAGTAATTTTGAATACAATTTATTTCGGAATATAGAAATTTTATGTTTGATCTGTAAAATAAGTCAATATTTTCAATCCTAAAGAATAAGTAAAATCTATATATAATTAAAAAGTCAGAGCTGAAGGAATATGATTGAAAAAGTTTTATAAATTTACGTAATTTAATTAAGTTATTATCTTTGTCTTGAATATGGGGGGGGCATGTTCTGGAACAAAAAAACCATAGCAAAAATAGAAATAACAATAATAAGAATTAAAGATAATTGAATAACCATATTTACATGTTCAATCGATGAGCTAACCATAATCAAGACCATCAGAATAAAGAGGAGAAACTGGCCCATGTGTTAAGGAATTGCTTTATTGTTATAAAAGATTTACGGATTTTTTAGAATTGTTAGGTAATTTGGACCATTTGGCAACTCATGCAAGAGAATAATTGAATAATTGCATTATCCAGAGATCCAATATAAATATACTTATATAGAATAGTATAAAAAGAATAATGAAGGAGTAAAAAATAATAAAGAGAGTAGAAGAAAGTGATTATTATTTAATTCATAACGACAAGAAATTTGCCGTCACCTTTGTGTAATTAATGTAAAAAATATCAAATATAATATTGACTGAACTTTAATCAGATTCAAATTTTTAGGAAGCATTTCCAATGTTGATTGTTTCATTTGTTGATTTAGCGACGTAGATAATAAAGGAAATAGAAAATTTTTAAAATTTCAAAACTCCTTCCATCTAGAAATAGAATACTAAACCTCCAATATCTTAAGATAATTATTAGGCGTCAACTAATAAATGATTTCTTTTTGTAATAGTGATTATACCTATAAAATTAAATTATAGATTGATGTAATTTTTGATCTCGTCGCTGCGTATCTTCACTTTTAAATATGATGTATATGAAATTAATAGTTTATAAATTTATATTTAACTAATTAATTATTTTAAAAGTAACTTATTGATATTTATCATTATTTGCAATCAAAGTATGTTATTTGGAGGGCTTAATTAATTCAGGCTAAGGAAAAAGTTCTATTTATTTAGAGTTTATAAGAAAATAAAATATAATTTATTAATAAATGGACTAAACTCCAACAAGTATCAATACTTTTACAACAACCGACAAGGAATTGGAAAATAACTTGAAGGATTTGTTGGAGAGGATTCTAGTGTATGTGGAGAAATACATCGAAACAAAGGAGGAGTTAAATTAAATTGAAAATGAGTTGAAAGACTACGAAAGTTTGTCGTACTTGGTTGGTATTATAAAAGTAATATTTACAAAACTAATGCTGAAAATAGAAAAGAAACTGTTGTAAGTAAAAAATTATTATTCAAAATCCAAAGGAAATTGGATAAATGCAACGATTTGAATAAGTCTTATTTGTTAAAGGATGATGAAGAATATGACAAATTAGAATAAACTCTCATTAAATATGAGCAAGAAATTCGCAACCACATTAGCGTAATGATTTTAAAAATAAATTTAGGTTGAGTAACAATTAAAATTATATGCAGAATCGATATAAAGCAAATTGGATGAGAGCGAGCAAATCAGATAAGAATTATTGGAAACCACTAAAAATAATATAAGCGTAAACGCATTTATTTGATTATGATAGAAATTGAAAAGAGAAAATTAAGAATTGAATGAAAAAGAGTAATAGTTGTAATAGGAAGTAATGAATTTAAAGTAAACCATATCCAATTTAGAGAAAGAAAACAAAAGAAAATCAATAGACTCCAATTAAAGAGACTATTTATAAGCCTTAATCAATAAGCAATCAAATTAATCATCCTCAAACTAACAAAAAAATGGGTCCAATCAAAAGTTTACCCTGGATTAGAGGTAATTGAATTCCCATTCTGAACACAAATCTAATCCGAAGTAATTTTTAAAGGAATAGCAAGAGCTGATTATACCAACATAATCATCCCAAAAATTAAATTATTATAGTATTATCACTAATGCAAATAACAAACAGAAATCTGAAGTGATCAAATCAATGCAACAAAAGGACTTCAACAACATTTACAGTTAGATAATGAGGACCAAACACAATTCACTATCATCTATTAATGATCTTATTCAGAATGTGTCATAATAGGACAAAAAGCGATAGGATTAATTTTAATCAATATCAAAGAATAGTTCCTAGAATAATAGTATGATTTAGAAGAATAGAGGTAACAGTGTTTATTGATAATGATAAGAATTCAAATAAATCGAACCAATAGAATTATAATAGAGAAGTAAGAGTTCCAAACGGGCAGAAGACATCATAAAATTTTAAACTTTAGAATCATTAATAAAATTAAAGTGATTTATTTAATTTTGCATAATATCATTAAGATTAAATATATAGTAATTAATAAAAATCGTTTTTCTTGATTTTTAATATTTAATATGCTATATTTAATAGTAATATTGTGTGTTGCTCATTCTTCAGCTTAATTTGGATCTGAATACTATTCGGAATGGTAATCAGGAGTGGATCGAACAATTAATAAGTAATAAGAGTTTACAAAGCCATCCTTTCCCATTAGGTAATATACCTAAATAGTGTTTCCAAGAAGATTTAGTGCGTATATGATAAAATCATAGTAGTCGCCCATAAGTCTTACTAATGCATGAGGAGATTTAATGGAGTAAAGGGAAAAATATTAATTACTAAACATTTGTATCAGACATAACAATAAATGGGTTTTACATAAACTATGTAATTTGGGGACCTGCAATAGTACCAATACTGACTGTAAGGTGGATTGCAATTGTTGATGACGAGGCTGAAATTTAATATGTGCAATATTCATATGAAGATTTTTATCAACTCAGACAAGGTTTTGGGTAGAGAGCTTAAGACTTTCTCATTTCATATTACCCGAAGTATCCAGCCCCAAAAGTGACAGCATTTATTGTCGGTGGAGACTTTGAAATTATTGATTCATTGTACACAAGCATATAGATTGTATTGGGAATTCCAACTACTTCCAGTATGGATGTAAGGTTTTCCACAAGAGATTTCTGTCATGTGAGATCTTTGACTGTCGCCTATTTTATCTCAAATAATTATTTAACACTGGCTGGGTCTGTTGGAGCATATCACAACTATTTTAATCAATATCTTGATAATTCTAATAAGATAGCTGTCAGAGCCTAAAAATTCACAAGAATAGTACCATCCATTTATACGTTGGAACCAGGAAACAATATTCTAGCTCAAGGAATCAGCGGATTTGATGTTAATACTCAAGTCGGTTCAGCCTATCTTAGAGTGACTTGTGAGCCTATGATATCGTACTCATCAACCTATACATTAATATACGGAACCAGTAAGAATTATATTAATAAAAGGGGGTGAGACTTTGCTGTCTTTTATGTAGGCTAGTTATGTCTTACATCCACCGGGTTCTCCGTATCACTATTATTATAAAAACTATGATTGGATTGTTCTTAAAGAGGATGAAGTGGTTCTAAAAGAGAAGGTTTAAGAAGAGAAAAAGATTAGTGAATTAAATATTAAATGAATAATTTAAGTTATTTCTACATATAAAATTATAAAATCAAGAATTTTATTAGATTTATACTGCAATTTGAGCACCTTGTACATTCTCTTGTTATTATTACTGTTGGGAATCCTAAACTGCAAAATTATTGAAAATTTGTTCGATGGATGCTTATTTGATGGAGTACTGGGAAATTCTGTATTGTTTTTTCTAAAATAATTAATTAAATAATTTACATTTTGTTCAAATCCTTCAAAGAGTTTGCCTACAGTGATCTAACCAAGGAGTCTGAATCTATAAAAAGTCTGGAAATGTTCAATGATTTCAAATTATCCTAATTTTTATTCAATGAATTTCTTCAAAAGATCTCCCATCTACTCGACAATGACATATTCAGCTAGAGTTTCAACAGCTAATCCTTTAGGTTTTCTAATGTCATTATAAATATGTGATCCTGATCCTTTCATAGTGATTTCTTATTCTAAATGAGCTTAATTGATTTTCCTTAAGATATCAACAGTAGTGTTTTGATCCAATCTAGAGTTGCTTTACAATCCCATCTTTTGGATTAAATCTTGAATCTCATTTTTTTGTGGTTTTTCCAGTTTAACTTCGATTTCATAACCCTTACCAAATTTATTTTTGATATGTTAAACAGATCCAAGACATCTGAGATTACCACTAACTTGGATAGCAATTTTAGTTGACAATGCTTCTGCTTCTTCCATTGAATGAGTAGTCAAGATGATGGTACTTTGTTTTCTTTGAGTTGCAATTCTTGAAATAACATTCCACATAAATCTTCTTGCTTCTGGATCCATACCAGTAGAAGGCTCATCCAAAAAGACAATAGGAGGGTTGCCTATCATAGCAATGGCAACTGACAATTTTCTTTTATTTCCTCCTGAAAGTTAACCTGATTGAATATTCTCAAATCTCTTTAAATCCATCTCATTTAGCTTCTTCTCAACCAATTCCTCCTTCTTATAATACGGTATTCCTTTGATATCTGAGAATAGTTCAATATGTTCTCTGACAGTAAGATTTTCTAAAAGACCATCAAATTATGGACAATATCCAATATTCACTCTGGCTGCCTCTAATTCATTAATGACACTCTTGCCTGCAATGAATGCTTCTCCACTAGTGGGTTTCAACTCTCCTGATAATATCTTAAATGTGGTAGTTTTACCAGCTCCATTGACTCCCAATAAACCAAAGACCTCTCCTTAATCAATAGCAAAACTGACTTAATCGACTGCCACCTTATGTTTTCCTTCACCCAACATAAACACTTTTCTGAGATCCTTTACGAGAATAGCCTTTTCTGAAGGTTGGTAGGTTTCACATAATTACTTTTCTTTAGCTACATCATCATCAATAGGTTTTGGAATGTAAGGGATACTGGACTCACTTGACCCGAGTTTCTACAACTATCCATTATCTTCGAAGTATTCAACAATGAAGATACAAACCAAATAAAAAGCACCCATTATTGCAAGCATCAATACATCTCCGCCACTCACTGCCATATCGTAAGTACTCTTCATTTCTGTCCATCCCTCCATAATCATGTATGTGTCCTTGGAGCATGCATTTAATATGCCATATGCAAATGAAAATGATGGAATCAATCTGAAAATCCATTATAATGCAGTGGCTGCATCTCTAGTAGATGAAATCAATCTTAAGATGTAGATTATCAAACTGATAATTGATCCAACCAATAAGTGTATGAAAAAGCTTAGTAACATGGCATTTCCTTATTGTCTAAAGGCAAAACTAAAGAAATAGCAAAATGGAATGATTGCCCAACCATACAAAAAGAAGATCACCCATGAGAATCCATAGTTTTCTCCCTCTATCAACGCCGAGATATCAAATGCCAAAATCAATAGACAACACACCACTGCTGGAATCACATGCTTTCCTAAATCCATCAGCCAATTACTAAACCAATAGGCTTTTACTGAAACTCCAGATACTAATTATTGATGTTTGATGTTAATTTCTCTTTCCTTAACAATATATGATATTAAAGATGCAGGAATGAATGCCATACCCATAGAAAAGACTAGCGCTGACAAGAATCCAGCTATCGCTTTTGATCCATTCAACTCTTCATAAGTCTTTCTGAAAGGAGAATTAGTAACTTTGATCTAGAAGTCATTGTTATTGGTAGCTTTTCTCAAGATTGCTTAATTCATTTGGTTTTGTAAGACAAGTGGAGCTTCCCTAAAGATTGTATTCACAAACATGTAATATGCAAATTAGTCATTGGTGTTACTAGTCAAATAATACCAACCAAGGTTTTGTCTAATATCAAAAGTGTCAAAGTAACTTTGATCGATCTTTTAGAGATTACTCAAACTATCATCTCCAAACACCTGAATAGATGAATTGTACATCTATAAATCAATCTAAGAAAACAGTGATTAATCATTTATTCCTCCCCATACGTATTGAATTCCTTGACCATAACATTCGGATGGAGGTGTTAAAATGATTACATTTGGTTCAGTTATAAACTCTATTGTCATTAAAATCAATCCAAGAAGTACAACCAAGCAAGGCAAAAGGATTTCACAACATAGACTCTTGACATCTCTCTTGAAATATCTTGCTCTTTTCATAAGTAAAGCAAGAGTATGATTGAAAAATAATTGGGTTGAATTTGTAATTCTTATTTGATTAATATCGAAATCGTCAATTTAAACTGCTTATTTATTCTTGTCCTCCATCTCCATATAATCATTCACTTAGTGATGTCCAGCTCCAATTTAGGCAACCTTTAAAAACACTTCTTCAAGAGTTGTGATACTGATACCATAACTTTAAATATGTAGGGCTTTTGAATTATTATCTAATTCTTAAAATAATTTTGGGAATTTATCAGCTGCATTCAAAGGTAATTGCATGAGAATTTCAGCTGAAACTTTAGAAATTAAAACAGCTTCTGGACATGCCTTCATGATAACTTCAATGATTGGGTCTGACTCAGTTAAAGTACTCTCTTTTACGATAGTCAGGTTGTAACCATTACCAAATTGATTCTTCAAAAATACACTGCTTCCTGAACATTACAACTTTCCTTCTCCCATAATACCTATTCTATCTCCGAGAAAGTCTGCCTCATCCATAAAATGAGTTGTCAGTACTATGATTCTGTCTTCTTTGTAATTCTTAAGCATTTCCCAAATATATCTTCTAGCACTTGTATCCATTCCTGAAGTAGGTTCATCCAAATAGATTAATTTAGAATTACCAATAAATGCAATTGCTACTGATAATCTTCTCTTTTGTCCTCCTGATAGATTCTTACTTAAATAGTCAGTCTTTTCTAGTAGATCAACATCTTCAATCATTCTTCTAACAGCTGCAGGAATATCATCTGGTTTCATTCCTTTGAAAGTAGCAAACATTTCCAAATGTTCTTTGACTGTCAAATTATCAAATAAAATGTCATGTTATGGACACACTCCCATGAATTATCTAATTTCCTCAATTTGAGTTTCGACATCATATCCAAATACTGATGCTTCTCCTTGAGTGATATCTAAGAGACCTGTCAACATTGAAATTGTGGTAGTCTTTCCTGCTCCATTATGTCCCAATAAAGCATAAATTTAGCCAATATACATAGTCAGACTCACATTACTGACAGCTTGTTTTCCACTTGGATATATTTTGGTAAGATTAGAAATCTAGAGTACTTCTTATCTGCTTTCCTAATCTTTCAAAGCCTAGTCCACCTCTTCATATCTTTCCTGATGAATCTAGGATGACTTCTTCATTAATTTTTACTACCCACCATGATGTGATCTATTAAAGTAAGGGATGCAGAATAAAGGATGCAATTTCTTACCCCATTCATTAGGAAATACAAGATCCAAATAAATTGACATTATTAAGTAGAAGAAGATGTTTAGGATATGCATAATCAAGGCGATGTTAACAGCATAATTTTCAACTTTTGTTGTTATTGTTGACATTGAAACACCTCCGCCTTGAGCCTCGAACAATACCATAACATCGAATGCAAAGGACATAGCAGCATGGGAAGATATTGAGGCTCCCCAATATGATGATTCAGGAACTATGTCTGATCCACTACCAACCAAACTGATCACCATGTACATTAGCAAATACCAAACGATAGCTACAATTAATCCGAACAATGCTCTTGTAAAAAATACACTATGATTAAATTAATTTATACCTTATNTCTAATTCTTAAAATAATTTTGGGAATTTATCAGCTGCATTCAAAGGTAATTGCATGAGAATTTCAGCTGAAACTTTAGAAATTAAAACAGCTTCTGGACATGCCTTCATGATAACTTCAATGATTGGGTCTGACTCAGTTAAAGTACTCTCTTTTACGATAGTCAGGTTGTAACCATTACCAAATTGATTCTTCAAAAATACACTGCTTCCTGAACATTACAACTTTCCTTCTCCCATAATACCTATTCTATCTCCGAGAAAGTCTGCCTCATCCATAAAATGAGTTGTCAGTACTATGATTCTGTCTTCTTTGTAATTCTTAAGCATTTCCCAAATATATCTTCTAGCACTTGTATCCATTCCTGAAGTAGGTTCATCCAAATAGATTAATTTAGAATTACCAATAAATGCAATTGCTACTGATAATCTTCTCTTTTGTCCTCCTGATAGATTCTTACTTAAATAGTCAGTCTTTTCTAGTAGATCAACATCTTCAATCATTCTTCTAACAGCTGCAGGAATATCATCTGGTTTCATTCCTTTGAAAGTAGCAAACATTTCCAAATGTTCTTTGACTGTCAAATTATCAAATAAAATGTCATGTTATGGACACACTCCCATGAATTATCTAATTTCCTCAATTTGAGTTTCGACATCATATCCAAATACTGATGCTTCTCCTTGAGTGATATCTAAGAGACCTGTCAACATTGAAATTGTGGTAGTCTTTCCTGCTCCATTATGTCCCAATAAAGCATAAATTTAGCCAATATACATAGTCAGACTCACATTACTGACAGCTTGTTTTCCACTTGGATATATTTTGGTAAGATTAGAAATCTAGAGTACTTCTTATCTGCTTTCCTAATCTTTCAAAGCCTAGTCCACCTCTTCATATCTTTCCTGATGAATCTAGGATGACTTCTTCATTAATTTTTACTACCCACCATGATGTGATCTATTAAAGTAAGGGATGCAGAATAAAGGATGCAATTTCTTACCCCATTCATTAGGAAATACAAGATCCAAATAAATTGACATTATTAAGTAGAAGAAGATGTTTAGGATATGCATAATCAAGGCGATGTTAACAGCATAATTTTCAACTTTTGTTGTTATTGTTGACATTGAAACACCTCCGCCTTGAGCCTCGAACAATACCATAACATCGAATGCAAAGGACATAGCAGCATGGGAAGATATTGAGGCTCCCCAATATGATGATTCAGGAACTATGTCTGATCCACTACCAACCAAACTGATCACCATGTACATTAGCAAATACCAAACGATAGCTACAATTAATCCGAACAATGCTCTTGTAAAAAATACACTATGATTAAATTAATTTATACCTTATGAACATAGATTAGAATATCAAGACTATGCAAAATAGCCAATAATTCAAGAATAACACAAATCCATCAGTATGAGTAAATACTATAGCAGACAACAGTATTGTGGCTATTATTGAGATTATTGTGTAGATTATTAGATATTGTATAATCCATGATAAATAAAATGAGGTGTTGTTCAATCCCATCATTTTCATACCTTCCCTCAGTTTTTTCTCCTTTTCATAAATCATCGCATAAGTCATTCTCAAATATATGATTATTAGAGGCAATATCAAATAGACACCAAATTATCCTCTTAAAAATGTTGCAAAATCATCCTTCACTCCATCTTATTGATGAACTAATTGAATTACATCTTAAAAATACCATATGTGAACTTCGGAGTTATTTTTGCTTAATTGTTGGTTTCAATTCTCAAAATAATGTTGTCCACAAAGGTTTGCACTGTTAACATTCCAGATTCCCAATATGCGTTCGCTTTCTCATAATCTTAATATTTAATAGGATCCACAGCCATTAAATTTGTGGGAGGAATTTCATAATCATTAAATCCGCTTGAATTAAATCTCAATTGATAATCGTATATATTATTTCCAGCACTTTCATTAAATATTACTCCAAAGCACACTCTAGGAACTCCATCTCTTCCATAATCCGAATCGGCAGTATAATCATCAAGATCTTCGCTATTCTTAAATATTTTTGTTTCATAAAAGTAGTAAGCTAAAGTAATGGAAATAATATGTACTTTCTAAAATGTACTTTAATTCCTTCACAACCTCGTGATTCTCACTTGGACCAAGAGCCACTTGGCCATTCAGCCAATCTCTCTCTTATTAATAATTGTAATTATCGATGCAATTTCTAAAATAGTCGAATTAATTACTTCATTTTCGGTAATACTTGTAATCTAGTGCTAGTATCCAAAGCTTTTAGGTTTTCAAACAAATCCAAAGTGGCATTCCATTTTTACATTAGCTTAATTCTTGTTTCTATTTCTTATTCATTGATGAAAGGAGACAATTCTACTGGAACATTGGGATCTTTAGATCTCCATTCAAGTTAAGGCTGCAAAAAGCCTGTTTCATCGAGATTAACCTTATCTACAACGCCTCTAAAGGATTAAACCAACAGTTACCTTATTCCAGCCAAGGCTAATATCAATAATAATGGTAAAACGATTTCACAAGTTGAACAGAAACAGTTTCTCTTCCAAAGAATCCAATTTTTCTTAAGTAATGAGGATAGATGTCCCATATAAGTTTATTTTATTTATTGACATAAACTTTGGGTTATCTTAGTTCTTAAATTGCGTATTCTATATATAATTATAGAATATTTCATTCATTCAATAGAAAGAAATAACTCAGATTTTTGGAAATTCCAAAATAATTATTCTAAATTTTCTTATTAAAAAGCTTTAAAAATCATTTCAATAGGTTCAGTCTTCGATGTTTTACTTAATTATCTTGAATCAAAAAAAATCATATAGGTATAAGCAATTAAAGAAGAGTGTAAACCAAATTATCAAGAAACGCAAATATTTAAAAAAGAAAAATAATTTAATAAACTCTTAAAATTATTTTGTGTCGCTCAGTGCTTTCCTTACATCTATCATTTTAAAATTCTTCATATTCCCATTTTAATAAAGACATTAATTGAAAAACAATTTGTTAGAAAAATTAAAATGCATAATATATAAACTATATATGTTGAACAATTATAATTTGTAGCTTTGATACATTGGTTTAATTATTATGTAAACAGACTGTGCTATTTCTACTACTAAATAAACTCAGATCCATAATAAGCTCTATTATTCGACCCGTATGATTGATATCGAAAATTAGTAACTGACATTCATCAACTAGCTGAATATACTAATGGAATTGAGATTTTTAAAAAGCCCGATGTCCTTACTAATTAGAAATAGGTATGGTGACCATAGAGTTAAAATATCAATAAATGGAGCAATGATAGTTAAATCAAATCAATG
This sequence comes from Paramecium octaurelia, assembly GCA_905182995.1. Taxonomy (NCBI): domain Eukaryota; phylum Ciliophora; class Oligohymenophorea; order Peniculida; family Parameciidae; genus Paramecium; species Paramecium octaurelia. The sequence goes on from CAJJDP010000040.1 coordinate 531,105, forward strand.
TCTCAATTTTATTGCCATAATCATGAGTAGGAATTCAATATGCACACATCTCTTGAATGACCATTAAATAAACAATATGATTAACTATTTTAAATTTAATTAAATTATTTTAAAATATAATTAAATGATTTTATAACTGTATAACATTATTATACATACATGTGTCTCAATATATTCTCAATTTAAGAAGAAATTCATTTGTGAAATTTGATGTCCTATATTTTTTTGGTTGATTGAGTAATGAAGCTTTTATGATTACTTAACATACTTTTGGGTATGTTAGAGAAAATTTACTTGTTTCCTGATGTTGCAGGCAATTGCTGAGATGTTTTCAGATAGACCCTTTGCTATTAAATTTCTTATAAAATAAGAGTATTTTCAGTGCTTATTGTTTAATCTTTTCTTGATTTAGTTTCAGTATTAATATGGTATTTACTGACTTCTTTTACAAAATAAACATTGATTTTATCGTCGTTGATCACAACCTTAGGTGATATAGACTTGTAGGTATCACCTTCTTTGAGATTCTATTAACCATCTATTTCTTTGGCAGATTTTCTTTGAACACTTTGTTGTGGTATTTTTAAATGTTCGTCGCCTTAATAAAGAATTGACAATACTTTTTTATTTGATTAAAGTTTTAGAACTCTAGCAAAATGAAAGAAATCCTTTTGGGTTAGTAACTTACTTTTTTTATATCAATTTCAAATCCTTTTTTCCACTGCTCAAGTCTTTTAATGTTATTGAGGTCCTTCTATTATTTGATCCGATTCGAGCAGTGTTAGTACAGTTTTGTAAATTGTTGATTGATTTTTTGTTACAACAAATCAAGTTTAATGCTTGTTCGCTTTTCATCCGATTTAATATAACAATAATAAAACAATATTAAAAATCAAATTAAAAGTGTTGTTGTTGCTATATTAATAATACTTATTTGATTTATATTAGAATTATAAATTAAAACTGCAAATAATATTATTGCTTTTCTTCAGAATTTATTAATATTCATATTAAAACACTTTACAAATCTAAACAAATGGTGTATGTCTAAATATAGTAATGTAGATTTATTAGTAAAAGTAATGGCAGAGTTCTAATTTAAGATATTATGTTGATTAATAACAAAAATGCGTCTTATTCAGATTTTCTGGAGTTATAATTAAATAAAATGAATAAATTCGAAATCCAAATACGAATTTGTTTTAATGATTTAAATAAATGAAAACAAGCTGAAAATTAATCTCATCAAAAAGAAGCCTAACCTCTAGATTCAAACCTCTTCTTTACCTACAGTTTCTGAAACCTAAATCAAATCTAGCAAACCTTTCCTTATCGAGAGTGAAATCGATTCAGCTGAAGTTAGGAAGTTTTAAGCCCTACTACTTGACTCCTTAACTAAAAACCACAGATTATCTCAAAAATTTAAACTATTCTAACCCATAATGATAAACGAGGAATTGGAATAGCACTCAAGAACAAAATTATCAAGACCAACAAATTATTGAACTCTGAATAATAGTTTATGTTTATAATTAATTAAAAAACATAATAAACAATTAAAAAGTCTGATTAATTCTCCTTTTAATTAATTACAATACATTCCTAACATCAATGAAATGTAATGAAAATCAAAAGTATCAATATAGCACTTGATTGATTAATGAATCATAGAAGTCTAAAAATACTTCAAAAAGACATATTGTAATTTATTAATAAAGTAATATAATGAATAAAAAAGAAAAATTGTTTTTATCTCATCAAGTTGATTTGGGACTCAAATCCAATGAAGATAGCTTTAGGCCAATTGCTACGGCTGCTTGCACTGGCAGCGAATTTAATTTCGACGATAAATTCTCTTAAACAGTTACTTCATCCAAATTTATGAAACCGAATTCGATGCACAGCATTCGAAATATTTTTGATGGTATTTATTGATAATGTATGAAAAGAGGTCAATAATGAAGAAAGAAAAAAATATACTGATAGTCAAGTTGGACCCAAATTTGAGGATGAGAAAAAAGAAAAGATTGTAAAATGGTCTATTGTTGGAAAACCCGAATAGTTTCTATCTGTGAGAAATAAAAACAGATAAAAAGTTGTTATTAAACAAAAAAAAGGGGATGGCGACGATTCCTTTTCAGATGAAGTTCCATCATCAGTCAAACCAATTATGTTATAGTAATCTTAATCATAAATTTCGGGGATGGGATAACAAAGAAAAACACCCAAAAAACCAAGAGGAGAATTTAAAATGTTACCAAGATAAGAAGCCTTAATCAAAATGGTCGAAGCTAAAAAAAGAATAGAATCCAATCTAAAAGAAAAACAAATGTATGAGCAAAATCTTCCTCTTCATTTACAAAATGCTGTAACAAGAGAAAAAAGAGTGTTGGATAAATTCGATTTATAACAAGAAAAGTGGGAGTTTTTTAATAATTAGATAGCATCAAATTGTGAAAGGAATCCTTATAACACAATTATGATTAGATCTGACAATTATAGAGAAAAAAACTAAAAGATTAGCATAATTGAATCTTTAAAAAATGAAGATGAAAAATACAATAATAGACTTTGGTATATGAGACTAAGATGGTATGATAATAAAGATGATAGACCTCCTTTCACTTTAATTACTAAACCTAAATAAAAAAGTCTCCCGTTGTCTAGCAGATTAGTTAATCGATATGTGAAGGACCCTGAAGCTGAACATTTAGCTTATTAAGAGAATTTCGTNGAAATCGATTCAGCTGAAGTTAGGAAGTTTTAAGCCCTACTACTTGACTCCTTAACTAAAAACCACAGATTATCTCAAAAATTTAAACTATTCTAACCCATAATGATAAACGAGGAATTGGAATAGCACTCAAGAACAAAATTATCAAGACCAACAAATTATTGAACTCTGAATAATAGTTTATGTTTATAATTAATTAAAAAACATAATAAACAATTAAAAAGTCTGATTAATTCTCCTTTTAATTAATTACAATACATTCCTAACATCAATGAAATGTAATGAAAATCAAAAGTATCAATATAGCACTTGATTGATTAATGAATCATAGAAGTCTAAAAATACTTCAAAAAGACATATTGTAATTTATTAATAAAGTAATATAATGAATAAAAAAGAAAAATTGTTTTTATCTCATCAAGTTGATTTGGGACTCAAATCCAATGAAGATAGCTTTAGGCCAATTGCTACGGCTGCTTGCACTGGCAGCGAATTTAATTTCGACGATAAATTCTCTTAAACAGTTACTTCATCCAAATTTATGAAACCGAATTCGATGCACAGCATTCGAAATATTTTTGATGGTATTTATTGATAATGTATGAAAAGAGGTCAATAATGAAGAAAGAAAAAAATATACTGATAGTCAAGTTGGACCCAAATTTGAGGATGAGAAAAAAGAAAAGATTGTAAAATGGTCTATTGTTGGAAAACCCGAATAGTTTCTATCTGTGAGAAATAAAAACAGATAAAAAGTTGTTATTAAACAAAAAAAAGGGGATGGCGACGATTCCTTTTCAGATGAAGTTCCATCATCAGTCAAACCAATTATGTTATAGTAATCTTAATCATAAATTTCGGGGATGGGATAACAAAGAAAAACACCCAAAAAACCAAGAGGAGAATTTAAAATGTTACCAAGATAAGAAGCCTTAATCAAAATGGTCGAAGCTAAAAAAAGAATAGAATCCAATCTAAAAGAAAAACAAATGTATGAGCAAAATCTTCCTCTTCATTTACAAAATGCTGTAACAAGAGAAAAAAGAGTGTTGGATAAATTCGATTTATAACAAGAAAAGTGGGAGTTTTTTAATAATTAGATAGCATCAAATTGTGAAAGGAATCCTTATAACACAATTATGATTAGATCTGACAATTATAGAGAAAAAAACTAAAAGATTAGCATAATTGAATCTTTAAAAAATGAAGATGAAAAATACAATAATAGACTTTGGTATATGAGACTAAGATGGTATGATAATAAAGATGATAGACCTCCTTTCACTTTAATTACTAAACCTAAATAAAAAAGTCTCCCGTTGTCTAGCAGATTAGTTAATCGATATGTGAAGGACCCTGAAGCTGAACATTTAGCTTATTAAGAGAATTTCGTATTATCAGACATCTAAAGCAACTTTAATACGAAGATTATTGAAAATCCCTATTAGTAAATTGAAAAAGTGATTACAAATAGTAAATTAAATGCCACTATATTTAGTTAAACACAACAAACTATATAGTAGAAAATTAGAATAGATGTTTACTGACAAAATTAAGGATAAGCCAAAAAAACGATATGTGGATACAAATGAATATCTTGAAGTTGCGGGAATTAATGTTTATAGCAAAGAACTTGACTTTATTCGAAACAATAAATAACAAGAATACCAGTATTTCGAGGAAAAGCAGGATGAATAAGAGGTATATATAGAAAATTGGAATGCTCAGTAATTGGCTAAAACTGGATAACCACTAAATTATGAGTTGAATTGAAATATTTTGTATTTAATTAATTTAAGCATAAATGTAAGTGTTCATAAATTTATAAGAATTCTTAGAGTTCTTTCAAATGCTTCATCATTGTATAGAGTTTATTCTGGAATGAGATAAATCAATTAAACGATATTTCTACTATTTTTATACATGATCGGTTGAATCACAGTGATAATTATTATTAATACACTCAGTAAGATTAGTAAGTAAAAGATATTGAATAACTAAAATATATAATAATCTTTGTTACAATCTGCTACTCAACTAAAGATGTTGTAATTTCAATCAAATCATCATAGAACGATTTGTTAATAACATTGATAATCTCTGATATCATATAAGCACCTTCAAGTTCATTAGAGGTTGGACGGGCTCTATATGTAAAATTGTTAATAGCCATATCTGTTTGGATCAGACTTGAGATGTAGACCAACATAATTTTGAGTCCTCTCTTCATGTTCCCGTTCATTGTTATAGGACATAGTAATTTTGATTTATCAATCAAATATTCAGGTAAATAGTCACATAGATTCTCTATTTAAATCTTGTTATAAAACCCCTCAAACTAGTCACTCATCAATATTCTACATAAAACCAATAATATACTTAGAAAAATCAAGATTTTCGGATGTAAAGGCTATTGTCTAATTCAATGATTCCTAAACATAGTGGAATATTGTATCGAAATAAGAAGAATCCAAATACATATAATTTTTTCTCCCATACAGTACTTCTCTCTAAGCAAACATTAGAGGAATATCTCCACTTAAGTCACTTAATTATTTCTTATACGCAGCCGTTTGTGGATATTTTCTTAAATAATTCATGTATGAAACATAATTCACAACAGGACAAACCAGAATTAATATATAAAATATACCAAGGAATACAGTGAATTAAGTTATTGGGATCTTCTTTTAATCAAGCATTCTATGTGTTTTTTATTTTTCGACAGTTCTATCTGTTTTCTTTTATAAAAACGAAGACTCTTTTTCAAAAAGGTTAAATTTATAAAAAAATAGTTTTGTTCTATCCTCTAATAGTAAATTTAACAATGATTTTTGTTTAACTATTTCTCTTTACAAATAAATATCATCTACAAACTATGTTAGAGATAAAAACAGCTGCAATTTATTTGTTGTATATCGTTTCAATCCTAATATTATTAGAACTACCATAAATAATATTGCTTATTGACAAATGAAAAAAGTAAGAAGTTCTTACTGAAATTCTTACCCTCTAGCAATAGTTGCGACCATGATATCGTCATTTAATTCAGTAAGTATGTCCCTTAATAAGGGATAATTTTTGAAACTATAAAAAATTTATGGACTATCTGCCTTGACTGTCTTTTCATAAACATAGTTCATTTTTAGAATGTATTAAAAGTTTAGTAGTATTTAAATAGCACTTCTCAAAGTCATATTGTATTTCTCATTCTAATACGTGTCTGTATATTAAAAAATCTAGAGAATCTTATTCTGTAGCAAATATTATAAATCATATTTGAATAAGACAGATTGCATATTGAAATTCAACTAATCATATCCTTCGCCTAAATTGGAAATCGAGAATTTTGATAATTCATCATATTCTTCCTATGTTATTATTTAATTTTATTTTTCATAATTATATGTCCATAAATTCCACCTTGTAGCCAAAAACATATCTAAAGGTTAAAAAAATAAATTCTTAATTTCTAGTAAATTGATATCTCGTGCAAAACCTATCAGATTTAAACTTAATAACTCCTAAAAATAATTTTAATTTAATTACAATTATTATAAACAAAATTGATATTGTAACGCACAAAATAAACAATAGCACAAGTATCTATTAATACTTCTTCAGAGGTAAATGGTTGTTAAATCTATTGATTAAACTATATTTTCTAATGAAATTTGATTATCTTAATTATTCAATTGAAGAACTCTGTTATGATTTCATCTCAAAAAGGAACTCCTCCTCTTCCTACTGAATCTTGAATTGTTATTCCTAGATAGTGTTAGACTTTTCATATGCCATCTGATTCCTATCAAGATCATTATGCAAGAAGTATTGTTCCTCATCTCTGGAGGTAATCAATTAATGTAGGTCTATATCAAATTTTCTTATTTATTCATCCGATTAATATGGTATCAATAAGGCTTCATTCTAATCCAATTCATTACAATGAGTGTTACATCCCTTAATAGATGCAAAAGAAGTATACGTTTACAATACAGTATCTTTTCTAATTGAAAGAAAATTTCTAAAGTTTTCCAATTCCAAAATATAGTATTTTATTTATCCATTAATATTCTTAATAATGACATTTACATCGCAATAATAATTAATTTATTCTTAAGTTTCATTAAAAAAACTTTAACGGGATTTTATATTTGGTTGACTATAATATAAAGAACTTTCAATTAGACATGACTAAGTGACTGAATTTAATTCATTGATAATTTTATTTACAAAGGTTCCAAGTTTAAATACCTTTTTTATAAAAGGTATTTAACTAAAGGCTTCTGACATAGATTTTATTTCAAAATTGTCATTTGTTACCATTGTAAATAGGCTATTTTTGTTATTCCTTACAGTAAAAAGTGCGATAAATTAGACTTTGTGAGTGCAAATAATATCAATTGCAAAGTCTATGGAATCAATAAATCCATCTTTGAAAATGTAATTTTTATTGAAATTTCTAGTAAATTTAGATTAAGCTGTAGTTAAATAATTCTATATCAGATCATCATGATGCTCTCTAATCCCAAAAGGAATTAATTCGTTCAATAATTTATTTTTGTATTGTTAGGGTGCATTGCTAGAAACAGTTTCAATGCTATACTATTAATCTTAGAAATTAACTATCATATATCGTATTTTTTTATTTGAAAATGATTCCTTTATTGATGGGTTTGCGCTTTTTCTTGTATGCATAAGAATTTCATTTGCCTGAATTATATCATTAAGAATTTCTGCATAGAAAAATAAGATGAGTGATTAAACACATCCTACGGATTGCTTGTATTAAAATGTATCCAATTTAATTCTAGTATTTCTAATTTTTTATATTAATACGATAATATCTTCAATTGTGTTTTGATACCAATTTTAGAGAAGGTCTATTTTTAATTTGATAATTTGAGTGATTTCGTATGAAATTGTTTAGGTTTGGGAATCATTCAAAATCAATTTTAAAGCTAAATCTTTTTGTATTGATAATGATTTTACGTTCTTATTAACAATTAAATTAAATTCATTGACAGCTTATTTTAGAATCAATTTTAATTTAATTTTTCTTAAGGTGTTTGTTTCTTATTGTTTTAGTAAAATCATAAAGCATTCATAATAGTTGTTTTATTTAAGTAGTATAGAAGCCTTTATTATCGGGTCCTTGGAATCGAGATTAGAATTATTTTTGTTCATTCTAAATGCAATTTTAAAGAAGAATGGTACCAAAATCAAGGTATAAGAGTTTTCATATTTTATAAATTAAGCAATTCCCAGACATATAGTTAATAATTAGATGGAGAAGATTATAGCTTGATTTCGGATATTCATCTCTGATTTTTCATTTAGTATCATTAATATATATACAAGAGAATTGATCATTGAGATAACTTATATTAAAAAGATATCAATTCTAAATTCCTGTCCAATTATCAAAAAAACATCCAAGAGAAATTTGATCGTTCCTAATAAACTAATTCTAACTAACTGAAAATTCTTTTAATTTACGTTCAATGTCCATTAAATGAAAAAATATTCGAATGTCTAAAACATCAAAATTATGCCTCCCACTATATAACCAAACAAATCTTTGAATTATTCCAACACAATATTTAACAATGACACCTTCAATAATGTATTTATGGTGCTCGCTATAGAACTTCCAATTATAGTAGGTTTCAAAATATAAAACAAATGGAAAATCACAAAAACTAAACCAAAAATTGAAAAATTATCAATCTATATAGCTTGTGAAGGCCTAATTATAATCACAAAAAAATACACCCATGAGGTGGGGGTTTGACTATAGATATATGAAAGATTTCTTAAAGATGAATGTATTTTAAAGAAATTTACCCACTTTTCAGAAATATCCAAAGCTTGATTATCATACAAATGATAATTTGTTAAAAAGGCATCTAAAACAAGATTTGAGTTTCCCATCTTTATTTAAGATTATTAAAATAAATTTTTATAATAAATTGTTCTCATAAGGAAAAATCCAATCAAAAATCAAATTAATATCAATTTTATCAATTCGGATGATTGGATCATCATAAGATTGATTACTTAAATATTTCAATTGAAAGCTCTGAAGTTTAAATTAAAAAATATTTTTTCAAAAAAGTCTGTAAAAAAAATTTTTATTAATTAATGCTATTAATTTAATTCTGGATTTAATTTGAATAAAAGTCTAATCATAAATATAAAACTATATAAATTATTTAGAATTTTATTAATAAATAATCATTATTCACTTTCCTTTTTGATTTCGTTCTTCTTAACATCATTTTATGGTGATTGCGTAGATCCATTTTAGAACATTTGCATGTTCATTTACTAGTTCTTTAATTATGAAAACATCTAAAAATTAAACGCATTTTTATTTGCACTCATATTCATTAAAAATTATAGAGAATTTGCGGATAAATTATTTTGCTATTGAGAGAAAAACTATTATTATTGACTAGGTTATTCTTGTTTTATTTATATAACACTATTCTTTTTTTATTCTCCTAATAACTATGGCTATGAATTATCTCTATTTCCTAGAATAATCAATCTGAAATACTTAATTCTTCTTCTTATTCTTATTATAACCTTTGAACAATCTCAGTTAGAATATTGGAATAGTTAGCGAATCGCTGTTAATTTTTCGATTGCATATTCGATAGTTCTTGAGTTAGTTGTTGACTTTCCTAAAACAATGTTTCGTTTTATTGCATAATTTATTAGAGTGCTATTTATAGTTATTTTTAACTATCAGCAATGGCTTAAATCTCATTTTTAAGTTCCTTTTGAGCTTTCTTAAATTGCTCAATTTCATCAACTATTTGTGGAATTTCCTAAGATTCTTAATATATATAAAACATCTTTATCATCATTTTCTTCCTAATTTCTTCTTTTAATATTAGTCAACAAGGCTCTTCCATCCCTTCTAAACCATTTATGTTCAAATTTTTAATTAATCTCGTCAGCTTTGCTTTTTTTAAAATTATACATATTGAGCTATCTAAAATTTAGAATAAAATTCACCTTAAAAAGCTAGGATAATTCTTATGTTTGAAATATTTTGGCAATATTTTATCAGCCAGTAGTTATTGATTTCTTACAATGAATGCATTTCCTTCGGTATTCCATCCAATTATATCTTTTAGATCTTCATTCTATTGTGAATTATTAGATAATACGTCCATAATATCGAACAGTCTAACCAAAAAAGATGGCACACTTCCTTTTTATCTTTATTCTGAACTTTAACTTTATGAATCTTAGAAATTATCACTGCTCTCTTGCATTTTATTTAAAAATATTATTGTTTTGATTTTTAGTAAAAATTAATATGTATATTCATAACTAATATCTTAAAAAATATTGATGATCATGAATCAACCTAATGCAGTCTAATATTCTTGATAATTGCATAGAATTAAAATTAGGATGATCTAAAATTCCTAGATTTACAAAGAAAGATAAATTTTTTAATTAATATTATACAAACAATTGCCAGATTCCTAATCTTATTTAAAATGACTCCAAATCTCAAATTAATTCCTAAACCTATTAATAAGGAATTAAACAGCAGCAAAACAATTTAAACTATTACACATATCTAATTTCTCAGGGAAAATTGAAAAATATACAAAATCAGCTAGAATTTTCTGCAATTCTCAAAATTCATAAAAACATAGGATATAAGACCACAATTATTAAATTATGTTAGTCTGTTAGGTAAATAGCAAAATACAATTAAGAAGTTGATCAAACTGACTAATAGAAATTATTATAATATTAATTTAATGAATTTGAGAAAATTCTCCTAATAGACGTATTTTAAGGCCAAATGTTAATAGGAATAGAAGTAGAGAGATAAGGGTGTGAATTCTAAAATCATCTAACATATTAATGAATTTTAGAAAAAGGATATGAAAGAGTAGTTTGATTAGAATTAGAGCAATCAATAAACTTTGATTAACTAAGATACGAATGAGATGACTGTTTCAGATTTCGACACATCAACAAACATGGATAAAAAATGTAAGGTTTACATGATTAAAGTAATTAGTAATCCAAGGACTTAAAGAAAACATTTCTCACCAATCTTTAGAACAAAAAATAATGCAATAGATCCACATTCAAACAAATTCTAATTATCTTTGTCTAGAGAAAAATAGATGAGCAATGATGTTATCAGTTTGTGGGATTCAAATTAAAGAGAAACGAAATAATCTTACAATAGCTTTTAGATTTAAGAGAAATAAACTGTAATCTGCAAAGGTTCAAAGAAATAACTAGAGAAAGGAATTAAAATATAACAAGAGTTGGATAAATTCCTCAAGTTTAGACATTAAAACATTTAAACTTCATTTGATTGCTCGAAACTGAAAAAACTAGAAAAAAGGAAATTGCATTCAAAAATTAATCTCGAATATCAAATTGATTAAAGCATCGATAAATAAAATAATGAAAAAGAATGTTAGTTTAATCATATTAATAATCAGAATCAAGAGATATATACAGAAATAAATAATTCTCAAGAACAATAAGAATAATCAAAATCTAAAACGAGTACCTCTACAAAAAGTAATCCTTTAATTCCAATCCACATTAGATATCAATACGAAAAAGAATATAAGGAAGCTAAACAAAAATAATCTAGTCAAACACTAAAGGAGTAATAACCATAAAGTATTACACTATATTAATTTAAGAGAAAACCGTCAGCAAAGATTAAATAGCAGAGTTTTTTAAGGAATAATAAAAGTTTTTGAAAAAGAGAGCTGAATTTTTTGAAAAAGAATTTGAGAAAAAACTTTGGGAAGTTGCTCAAACTGAAAGTGAATTTCTTTACACTCCTATGTTGAATGAATAATCTAGTAGAGTAGATATTACATATATTCATTAGATTTTAGATAAAAAATTAAAAGGAAAGAATTTTGATTAAAGAATACAATAATTCTAATAAAATAGATAAAATAAACTGGATGAATAAATATAAAACATGAAACCATCTTTTACACCGACCATTAGCAAAAAATCAAGAAAGGTAATAATTGAATAATAAATAAAGATTATGGAAAACCCAAAATAAAGACTTACATTCCAAAATGAAAAAAGTTTTCAATAATTAAATTGGAGAGCAAAGACTTTGGAAGAATAGTGACTTAATTTAAATATCTTTTAATTCATTAATTCAAAAACTCTTTACTGATGGTATTAAGATATCTTTATGAAACAATGGATCATTAATGATTTAATCTATATTCCATCTATTTTATATGTTCTTCTCTAAACATCCGTTTATAACTCTCAATATACTTTCATTTAACTTTTTATCCTAAATGGTTTTTATCTTTTAACACTATATCTAACGATATAAATCTTTATCATTTTATCCTTTAAAAGGATATTCTCCTGTCAGCATTTTAGATAGAAGAATTCCCAATGACCAAATATCTGAACTAGATGGATGATGAGGAACCTTATTAAATACAGTTTAAAATTACTTTTGCTATGATTTCGGGAGACATATAGTGTGGTGTTCCACAAAACACATTCGTCTTTTAATTTTAAGGCATGCAAATGGCAAATCCAAAATCTATCAATTTTACAACATTTGTTTTCATCATTAAGACATTATCTAATTTGATATCTCTATGACATATGTTGAGATCATGCAAATATTTTACAGCCATTGCAATTTAGTAGAATAAATTCAAGCATTCCTTTTCTGGTAAGATTCTATTTGGCTTAGACTTTATGTACGAAGCCAAAGATTATGAGGAAATGTATTCCATGACTAAATTGATCTTATATTATAATAAAGTACTGATTTTTTATCTTCAATTGCCCAATATAATTTAATAATATGTTAATGTTCTATTCTTTTAAGGATGGATATTTCCCTTTTTACATTATTCATCTTTTGGGAATCATTCAGTTTTAGTTTTTCGTATATTTTTATAGCATACTTCTCCTTTGTATTTTTATCAACACCCAATCTAACCATTGCAAATGATCCTGACCCAAGTATTGTTTCCAATTTGAAATTTCCCATGATCAACTCTGGATTGCATAACTAATTTAAGTCTAAAGTTGTTTTGGGTTATTTTTAGGGTTAAGAACTCTTCTCAATTATTTACTATTAAGATTCTATTCTCTCTTTTTCTTTCTTCTCTTCAACTCGCTTGATTCTTGGGGCAACTCCTGATAATGCTGAGAACGGTCTCGGCTATGGTATTTTCTTGTTAATAGACGAGCTCCAATGTCTTTGTTGCAATTAATTTCCAGTATTTTAAGTAGTATTCAATGAAAAATGTTGCTCTTTTGAGGATTTCCATTGAGAACATTCTATGTATGATATTTAATTATACTGTTAATCTGGTTTTCAATATTTTTGAGAATGACATCAGCTTGCAATTTAATACTATTTAAATCGTAAATGTTAATGGCATCAGTTTTACTTTCTAAAGTTATAGAATTGGGAAGTTACATTTATTCTTTTCAACATTAGCTAAAAAGGATTGAGTAACCGAGTCATTCGATTCTGATTTGCTAAGTTTTATTTATTTTAACATATTGCTATTTTGAAAAATTAATAATGATAACGATAATCCAATTAATAAAAAAATAACAATTTTCTTATTTTAGTACCGAAAATAAATAAATAAAACCATTCATATTTAAAAACTATCAGATCTGGAAGAAAATATTCTCTCAACTAATTTATTTTAGGCTTTGTAATTAACAAAAGATTTGGAGGAATCCTTTTTAGAAACTGAAATTTAAGGCTGAGAGAAAATTCGATAAGGATCTTTGACCTTAATACTATGCTTTTTATCGTGACTATTCGAGGTTGTATAGAATTTTTAATTGCTTTATATTTGATTGAAACTTAAACTATTGCATTAAAGAAGATTAGATTTTTTGATTGTTTTGCATGATTCGTATTGTTAATGTAAAAGAGAATTTTGAGATTTCTTAATATTTTAATCAAAATTGTTGTTACTAAGGTTTGAAACATCTTTTTCACTTTTCTTTTTAATTTATTAAGTACTTTAGTAATTACATATATTTTCTTTATTAGAATCCTGAATAGAGTACATAGTTGTTTTTCTAGACAGAGCATTCTTTTGTAAAGGCTTAGTTAATTACAATAAAGATTTTATGGCTGCTAGATGTTACTGAGGTAAAGAGTTCTCTCTTCGCTTCTTGATATTTTACTACTAAGGTTTATCAATTGGGGGTTTAAAAAATTGAGCTGTCTATTAGAGGGGATCTTATTTTCCAAAACTCTATTCTAAAAAATTCATTCAAATTTAATTTATTTTTGTGTATTATTAACAATTATTTGATAAAAATATTTTAGAATTAGATTTTGTCATAAATCATATTTTGTTAAAAATCATTGAATATTCTCAAAATCCTCTATCTTTGACATAATCATATTCACTTTCACCACCGCCGAAACAGCAAAGGAGTTTAGAGAAGAATGATTTGCTCTTGAGTTTTTCTTCTTACTTACTCTTCTCAATTTGAAGAGTCATTTTATTGTAAAACTTTTCAGTTATTGTTTCCTAATCATATAGATCCTCATCTTTAATTTATTCATTATAATCAATCTTGGTTGCTTCCTCTGGGGGTAATTCCAGTATTTCTTCCAAATTCTATATACTTCCTTTCAAGACATCCACTTATTCTTTAATGATCTTGACCCACTGATCCTTTTATTCTGGAGTCTAAGCCTTAAACTTAAACTCTTGATCATCATTTGTGAAGATCTAATAAATGAATTATAAGTTACTTAGAAAGATCTACTCTTACCAATTACTTATTTAATGTAGATCAGCAAAACGTATTAATTTCCTTAAGAATCATCTTTAGCTGTCCAACTAAGAGAGTTCTTTTTTAACTATGCATTAACATTTATCCAAGACAAAGGTCCTTTAATAATTTTGCTTGATTATTTTTGAAGCGGTCCTTCGAAAATAATTTCTTCTTTCTTCTCCAACTGTTATGAATTCTTCAAGCTAGTCTTAGGTTTCTTTTTGACACATTAAATAGCCAAAATCCATTTTTAGATATCTGTGAGTTATTCTGAAAAGAATTAATAAACTCTTTAGTTATATTCAAAACTTAATCCGTAGGGCAACTATCCTGATGTCTTATCAATATATTATATGTCTTCAAGTTCAGAAATAGGGATTCTTGCAATGAAATTGCTTTTGTCACCTCTATCATCATAAGCAAAATAGTATATAGTGTCTAATTGGAAAGTGTCAGGGATGTCTGCCTAGGTAGGACCGACTTTATCTGTTTCCTATCCGGTAATGCAAACAGATGAAATCATGATGAACCATCTTTTCTTTGCTCTGGTGAAAGTGGTATTCTTGCCTTTCTTCATCAAAAATCCACAAATTATGAATTAGTCTTGGGTCTTAGCATCAAATTTAATCAGATATGGATATATGCCTTTGCATTTCATGACTTCATCATTTTTTATGTCAATCTTATTTGAGATTCTATCCAAATGATCTTTCTCCACTTCCAATTTTATTTTTGTTATTGTTTCTTTGTCCAACTCATCCCATTTTACCTTCTATTGAATAGGTTCATTATCGCCTTCTAATTGTTTGCGATATTCCTTCAGATACAAAATGCTTTCAACCCAAAATTCTCGTTGGGAAGCAGTCTCTGCTTTTAATTAGAACTAACGATCGCCGACCACCAAAATGAATTCTGTATCGGATCCCTTAACATTGGCAACTGTGGAAATGGAAGTCAAACTAAGGACACCTTAATTTCCTGCATGCGAGTACCTTGGGGCTTATCTTTAGAAGAAAGGGGCTTCTTCTTCCAATATATAAGATACTATCCTTCATTCCTCACAGAGAAGTAACGTTTCTGATACCCTTTCATCATGCTGGGACTACGTTTCTACAGCACTCCGTTTAATTGTAATGCTTTGGATAATTTATCATTCATTATTATAATTTATTCGCATGGAAACAGTTTCTCAACATATCACACAACTGAATCACAAAAATCAAGAACTTTCTGGCTTAGAAAATAGAATAAACTAATTGAAACAGTAGTTGAATCTGCAACAAGCCAATAACAATATATTGAAGACTAAAGTAGATAAGATAGTCCACTCAAAAAAACAAAAGTTTTATGACGAAATGAAGGTAACCTCATTGCTAAAAGGAATTAGTTGAAATAAATACTTCAAAGTAATACTTAAAATAATGACGAATTATAATATATGGTTCAAAGAAACAAAGCCCTATTGGATGAAGAACAAAGGCAATCCAAGTAGGATATGTTCGATGAAAAGTATCTTCAAACCCAAAAGATGAAATAGAAATTGGATCTGGAAATGCTAATAAATTAGAAGAAAAGGGATCAATAACTCTATGAGAAACAACAACAATACGCAAAAGTACTCGATAAATATATACAATAGATCTCAGAATGGGAATTCAATTTAAAATTCAACTTAAAATAAAGAGAAATAGACAAAATTGATAAAATTAGATTAGAAGAAAAAGAATTCAAAGAACAACTGGCTAAAAGAATGTAATAATAATAAAAGATTTGTGATTAATTGTCGAATGAAGAATAATAATTGATGAAGTACTTATGTGTATTAAAAATCTAGTAAATTAAAAAATTCCTAATAGTTTGAGCACTCCTTGAAACATGATCTCAAAACTGCTCTGAATCTGAGTATCAAGGATTATACAAATAATACTTCTGTGTCAATTCCTTCTTTATTCAAATCATATAGTTCTTCTAAAATACCATTAAATAGTCCTTATGCCTAGTTGCCAACAATGCTCAAGATGAAAAAGAGTGTATAACTTAATAAAACCAATAACAACAACGAATCTCTTATGAAAGAGTACAAATTTTCTCTCCCTTCACTTTATAAACCATCTGTTATTGAGCAATAACAATAAGTTGAAAGGCTATTTTAATCCAAAAGTGTAAAGAATAGTAAATCAGATTTGTATTAGATCTTAAATTATGGTGACTCTTAAGGTAAAATAGATAAGAAACCAAAGTTTCGAACTAATTAGAGTGAACTAATTTAAAATTAAGTAAGTAAATAGTTAATAAAGTAAAATACATAGATAACAGAAGAATAAGAATAGAATAAAGAATAATCAAATCAAGAAAATAAAAATAAAGAAGAAATAGATGCATCAAATCAAAATAAATAAGAAGAATAAGAGGAATATTAAGAATGATATATTATTTATTAAATTTTAATAACATTTCATATCATGTTTATAATCATTTAAGATCCTATTTTTAAAATCAGAGTTCAACTTCGATATTTAAGAAGATCTCTTCATACTTGGTCTTAAAATGATTTAAAATGATATAGTTATTTTTTTTGTCTCAATTTTCAATAAAATTGACTAGCTTTTTCATTGCCTTTTCTGCTGATTATGCTCCAAAAGGTCCATCTCCACCTAATTTAGAGTGAATTTTTTCAGATTTAGCATCATTTCTTGTCACAGTTATTTCCATTTCACCTGTTACCTTATCTTAGGACTTGCCTGTAACTTTGGCTTATGGATATAGTGATTTAATGTATTATTAGGCCAAGTTGTATTGGGACCAATATCCTCATCCACCACAATATGTAATATGAACTGAATAATTGTATAGGAAATACCTTTAAATTGTTTATCTTTAGAAGTTTTGAGTGTTTAAATATTCCCTGGTAATTTGATCATAATATAATTAAAATCTGTCTTTTTATAATATAAATTCACTTAAAAAGTTAAAAATTTTACAAAAAATATTTAATAAAGTGGTAGCATTTTGATTTTTTATAAACCATTGTAAATAGTATAGACTTGCAAAAATGAAATTATTCGTGATTTATATTGTAATGTGTAATGTATCAAGCTACAAGTATGCATGCTCCTCCTACTGCTTTGATTCTTCTCTCTGCAGTTTTGCTAAAGAACTTAGCTTTGACAACGACTGGTTAATTTGGAAGTCTGCCTTTTCCTAGGACTTTGAAATAACCAGCTTTGGTGACATCAATAACAGCAGCTTTGTCCTTTGATTTAGCATATTTTTCTCTGGTTTCATCAGTGACAAGTGACCATAATTTATCAATATTGACTACAGGTTTGTGGAGTGTGTTTTTTTTCAAATGGAAATGTCTCATACCGGTCTAGAGGAGGAATAGGAGTAGATGGGTACTTTTTGGAAATAACCTGGATGGTATTTATTGAAATTGATTCTATGATGTGTTAAACCTCCTGAAACACCTCTACCACTTGGATGTTTTCTGTGTTTGCCAACTCTACCGTAACCATGGCATACATGTCCTCTCATTTTTCTACACTTTCTCAATCTGCTGACCATTGTATTAAATTTTAAAAAAAAGATTTTAATATATGTTTAATGCCATGATTGAATATATAAATCGAATTAAATATGGAGGAGTGAGTATTGAGAAGTGCAGGAAAGTTCGAATAAATGAAGGAGGCAATCAAGGGCACAACGAGATTATTATTTAATATGATTAAATAAATAATTAAAAATGTAAAATGATGCCATCGATTATTTGACAATCTTCACATCATTAACAATATTCAAAGCATTTTGTTCAGGTGTGCATCGTTATAAGGTTAATCAGATGCCAACTTCACATTACGAAACCGTAAATATGTGATCATGATATTATGCTAGGAGTCAACTTTGGCTACTCTAATGAAAATTCAGATGTAATTCAATTTTCTACTCCTGCATTGCACCTTATTCTTTAAACACCTGGACAATGTTTAAGAAATAGGGAAATTCAACCTATTCTTATTGATTTCGACTTGCCTTTACGCTCTGACATTAATGCTGACGGATTACAGATGGCTCTTAAAAATATATAGATACGAGAATCATATCCTCAGAGAAGATTACCCTATAGTAGAGTTCTTAGGAATTCAAGTCTTTATGATGTTTGGATGTGCCCTGCTAATAACTATTTAATGGTTCACAATTCCAATCCTATCGGATCTTATGTATCAACTTCTATGCATTTACAAAATCCCATAAATCATTAAATGTCACCAACACAATCAAGTGCCCAACATCACTTATTTCTGCTTTCTCGAGGATTACTGCATTTTGATTTTTTTCTCGTACTATCGAGGTTGCCCCATCAACATCTTTAAACTTCAAGACAATTTGGGAATCTGCATAAGCGTAGCCGTTTTCATTTGCATTCAGCAGTGCATCTTACTCTATTAGTTTCATGTGAAACCCCAACTATATCAGACTAAGTCTCAAGTTGAGGAATTCACAAACGAAATTAGGGAACAAAACATTTATTCAAATTTTGATGATTTGAGCACTAACAACAACCTTGAATGCTCTATTTGTCTTCAAGGCATAGAAATCACTAATCCCTTATAAATTTAACTCAATCCTGAAGATCCAATCGTGTTGACTCGTTGTTCGCATAAGTTCCACGAGAGTTGTCTGATTGTTTGGCTCAAAGTCAAAAAGCAATGCCCAGTTTGCAGACACTAATTCTGAATTATTCCATTTTTTAGTTTTTACACAATATTTAATTCTCGATTATTTGAGAACGTTCATATTTACTATAATTTTATATGTAACATTTCATAATATTCAAGCCACAGTATGAATTAAGGTCCAAGTTAATAAAAATTCCCCAATTGAAGCTCCCAATCCTTCTGTGTATATTTCTGTATTCTCTATTCTATCCTCATCAATCTAATTAATCATTTTGCAGATCGTACTTATTTGTATTTGAAGACATAATAGTATGAAAATCCCATTGACAAAAACAGAAATCCCAAAATTGTCAAAATGCCTTACAAATGTAAAAAACCTGCTGTTAATCCCAGAAGGACAGAAACTATTTGTCTCACAAAAAAAAGTGCTGTTTTTATTTGATCTGGAGTGGCTTAGTCGTCTGTTGATAGAGAGAAACTCAAAAACTCACCTACAGACTAGAATCCTTCCTTTTTTAAAGGCATTCAATAATATAAATTAATTAAAAATTAATATAATATGGGAAAAATTATAATCGAATACCTGGAAGGCAAGAAAATATACGCTTGTAAACGATGCAATGTTCATCTTTCAAACCAAGATTACTTAACTTCTAAAGTAATACCATGAGATAGGTTTTAGCAATTCACAGGAAAGTCAGGAACAGCATTTCTATTTGAGAAAGGGTAAGAACTAACAATATTAAAGTGTGAACTATTAGACAGGGAAACCAGAAGAGAAAATGTTAAGAACTGGTTTACACACCACATAAGAAATAAAGTGCATTAAATGTTCAAACTACCTTGGATGGAAATATGTAAGCTCATGAATTACTATATTAAAAGCTTCATGCTTATGAGCAATCTGAGAAATACAAAGAAGGTAAAATCATCCTAGAAACACTATTTCTAACTAAAATTAAATGGTATTGATTGTCTAACTTTGCTAATCAATATTATAAATCAATTATAATTTATATAATGTCATTCCATTAAGGAGACTTCAAAATTTATTTTTAAGTTCTTTTTATATCTATGCATATTATCATACTGATTGATCTCTTTTAGACATAAATATAATTTTACATATATTCACTTAATCGAAAAAATTAACACTAATAATATAAATATTAATTAAATGAGTCGTGTGCACTCTAAATTTCAGAAAGAAATATTGTAATTTTATAGATCTGTGCTTAAATGGGCAAGTCTTAAACCAGAACCGGCTAAGTCTAGCATCATCTAGTATGCTTAGAATGAATACAGGAAGAATTAAAATATTCCGAAAAAGAAGTTTGATAGGGTAATATGTCCATAACATTATTTTAGATTGAATTTCTGTTTAGATAAGGAAAGAATAAGTTTGAGATATGGAAGGTAAATAATTTTAATATGATAAGGATGCAAAAATTGATTCAATATAAATAAAATGATGCATAGTATAAAAATTATAAAAATATCACGCTTTGGTTTTCTTAATTTTTTCTTACGCTTAACAAGGCTTTTCACATTCAGAATGTGTGCAATGGTGTCGTTTCACAAATTAGCTACAACACTTGCATACCTTTTCCTTTGATTCTCTTCGCTTCCTCATCTTTTCCTTCTACGAATCTGATTAACTATCCAATACAAAGTCATCTTCTTATGTCATTAAATCTCCTAGATTGACCTGAACAGGCAAATCAGCTATAAAAATAGATTTTAGTTTTTTGTAATACGTGAATTCTTAACTTTGATCACATCCAAAAGTTTGGTTATTTGATCATTTGGTAACCTTTCAAATATTTTAATCAAATCATCGCTCACCTTTCTTGATATCTTAATTGGCTCATTATCATCTACTAACTTTGGTTTTTTTTTTATTTAGTCATTTTCACTTTCACTATTTTGTTGATTCTGATGATCTTGTTCCCTTAAATCACAATCAGTTCTTACTTATACTTCTATTCAGAAGATTTGGAAGAAAACCCAGAAGAATCAGAATTGTCACACATCTTTAGTAATATAATTATATTAAATAAATAATTCAAATATTTCCTTTGCATTCTTAAGTTATTTATTAGTTTTTATTTTGACTTTTTTAATTCATAGTTATGAATTTAATTATCAAAATTAATTAAAATCCTAAACTAAAGTTCATAAATCATTTGATCAATTATTAAAATAAACTCAATATTGATTTTCTTCAAACTATTACCATAGGAAATATTCTATTATATTAAAATGATGAAATGTCAAATTTAGAAATAATCCATAGGACTATAATTTTGTCTATGAAGTGCTATATATTTCTATATTAATTTAAGTAGGCTGTTTGAGTTGAATAAAGTTCGATATCATTATAAATGCCTTTTTAAATATATTAGAAAAAACTAAGGATCCAAATATGATATGATGATGAGTGTATCTTTCCTTGTATCCTGTGATTGTTTTGAGGTTAATAAAAAAAGAGTGTCAAAGTGGAAATGAAAAATGAGATAATTAAAAATTCATTTTTCACTTTAATTTATATATAGGAGTTTAGTTTTTAACGATAATAATAATTTATTTAATATTAACAGAATGATCATCGAAAATTAAAGATGTTTTGGAAAGGAAATAGCAAATTCAAGTGTGCATCAATCCAAGGATATAGGTATGATCGTAGAAAAACATAAAAAACCCTTTTCCATAATTCCAAAGGTCTTTACTACAAGTTTGGATGATAAAGAAAATAAAATGTTTAGAAGAGAATCAGAAAAAATACCTATCGAAATAGAAATAGAGAAGAGTAAGGAGCATCTAAATCCATAAAAAGTAGAATTATATTCGAATGAAATTTTACAACACTTGCTGATTGAGGAAGTAATTATGTTAGACTATTTTAGAATAAATACACAATAAATTACTATATGACACCAGAGTAACAGCCAGACATCAATATTAAGATGAGAGCCATTCTAGTAGATTGGTTAGTCGATGTCCATGCTAAATTCAAGTTGAAGGATGAAACTCTTTACATCACAATTTCATTGATCGATCGATATTTGTCCTTGGCTCAAGTCACACGAATGAGATTGCAGTTGGTAGGTGTGGCAGCCTTGTTCATCGCTTGTAAATACGAAGAAATCTACCCTCCTGCATTAAAGGATTTCGTTTACATCACTGACAATGCATATGTGAAAAGTGATGTTCTGGAAATGGAAGGCTTAATGCTATAGGCATTAGATTTCAACATATGCAATCCCACTGCCTATTAATTTTTATAAAAATACTCAACGGACTTAGATCCGAAAAATAAAGCGTTAGCTTAATATATACTGGAATTGGCTTTAGTTGAATATAAATTTATTATATATAAACCATCTTTAATTGCTCAATCCGTTATATTTTTAGTTAACAAGATTAGGTAAGACTTTTATATTAATCATAGGACTCCGACTCATAAGACATAGAATGAGAATCAATTGAAGCCGTGTGCCAAAGAGTTATGCACATTACTTTAAACTGCGGATCTAAATTCTTTGTAAGCAGTCAGAAAGAAATTCAATGCTACTAAATTTTATGAGGTTTCGAGAATTAAGGTAGAAAAAACAAACAACTGATTTTAATTTAAAATGTCTTGTTTCTTTGGCTTTTACTCAAATTTTTAAAATTACAGTTATTCATTGTATATTAAATGCTTTAATTATAAAAATCATCTTGGGCCTAATCGAATTCGCCGAGACAATTTCAATAAAATAGCAGTCCTAGTTCTCCCTCCATGAAATCTGATTAGGTTTCAAGACAAGAAGAAATAGATGATTAATGGGATGTTATAGTGGAAGACAATTTTGTAAAGAAAGTGGGATCAAATCAGAATTAAAGATTTGAGAGTGATTTCACAGTTCAAGATCAAGACAAACGTACATTTAAGCATTAACTGAATAGGGAATATATTGCATCAAACTGCTCTTAGATAGGATGCTAAAATCCTCGAACTTTTAATTTAGGATTATCATAATCTGCTAAAAGAAAATAAGAAATAAGAAAGAGCCAAACTCTAAAGAAAAGTGTCATAAATTAAGAACAACGAAAATGAGGATGAAGAAATAATAGAAATAGACTTTGATTGTGAAGAATATGACTATCTAGAATTGTAAGATTAAGTAAAGAAGTACGTTCAATAGCCAGACATATTTGGATGCACTCCTATATAAATTTGCTGTTTTTTAAATGATCCCAAATACCATTAAAATAGATAGGAGTGTTTGAAAATCTTAATTGAAAATGGTTCAGATGTGAATGAAGCGAATCCTCATAACCTGTGGAGACCACTTCACTGGTGTTCATTTTATGGCGATGAAGCCAGTGTAAAACTCTTATTGTAAAATAAAGCCTTCTCATTTCTTTGTGATAATAACGGATTATATCCTATGGATTTGGCAGGCAAGAATCAACATTATCAAGTATTAGAATCCCTGATCGACAATATGGTTATCTTATTAAAAGATTGTCAATATTTTTGGAATGGAGAATTGATAGGAAAAAAAGAAGCTGAGTTTATTGAATTTTAGGAGATCTGTTCTCATTACGAAGCAGAACTATAAAATCCACTTATGTATACCAAAATCTTATTCTGGTGTTGCAAATTTAATTTCAACAAGTTCATCAAAATAATCCTACAACAATTGCCCAGAATTTATATTATGTTTCCGATTAAGTCCTTGGATTCATAAACTTGTCTGCACGCTTGCTGTTTCAGTAACAATGCTGAAGCTTTAAAGATGATAGTTAAATTTGAAATTTTGGATTTGTCAATGATGAAACCTGATCCAGCATAAACAAAAAAGCAATTAAAAAGAGAATAACGAAGAGAAGGAGTCCATTTTAAAATATTAAGCAATTATTTAGAATATATAACAAAAACTGAAGTTCCTGGGATTAATCAGATATTATCAAAGAAAGATACCTAAATCTACAAGGAAAGATATTATCATGAACTCTAGAGATATCTAGTGTAGGATTAAATTTATAAACAAGAACTAGCAAAAGTCAGCTTTATGCTCTTAAACCTCAAAGATCAAAAAGCTGACAATTCATTTTATGATTTAACAAAACAGACTTTTTGTAGGAATGTACTCAAAATCAATGTTAAAGATAATCATGGAAATACACCATTACATTTGGCGTCTTTAAATGGAGATCAAAATATTATTAAATTTCTTTTGAATAAATTTGCTGATCCAGAAGCTGAAAACTTTGAATTCTTTAGAGCTAAACAACTTACAAGGGATATTACTACTTAGTTATATTATGATGGATTAATTAAAAAATAGAAATATATGATAAGTTAGGCTTAATTATTAAGATCTATTGAACTTATATTCTAAAAACATAAGGAAAAAAGACAAAGGATTAGCACCAGTTTTGAGGATTAATATAATTTATCTGAAAATATTCAATAGAAGTCAAAATATTATAGAACCTAGTTGAAGATAAAAGGGAAAACATCAAAATCAAAAAAGAAATTATAAAATACCTCTCAAATAGAGTAGAGTGAATCGGCCAAAATCACAGAATTAAGAACTTCAAATGCAAAAGAAAATTCAAATCTAATTTAGAAACCAAAAAAGACTAAGAAAGTTACCAATAAAATTATTCCATTAAATCTTCAACCATCAACTTCAACTAAAAAATCAAAAGGTTCATATGATCATTATGAATAATTAATTCTATTTTCAAGTCAATTATTTGTTCCAGATATAGTGTTGAAATTTGATTAATCAGTCAAAGTTAACTTGATTGATTATTTTAAAAAATCATCCATGGTTGAATAAAGGAAGTTGATAGAATAATAAATCAATTTTTAAATAGATCTTTTATAAAAAGCTGAATTTGAAATCTATATGATGTTCTCATTTACTTCAAAAGATTACATTTACATTATGCTTAGAATTAAGGAAGATAAATTAGAAAGATTAGCTGAAGAAATGGAAATGCAAATAAAATTGATTGATTCTTATGATCTAGAATAATTTAAGATGAAACAAAGAAATAAATTTGAACCTTTTCGATCTAGTTAAAGATAGAAAATTGTTTATGAACATTTACTGAAATCAATAAATTTAGAATCATTAATGAAATCTAAATTAATAGACTCTTGTTATGCTATGCATACATCAGGAGGAATTTAAATAGTTAAAAAGGAATGGCAAAAATTATCATATGGAATCATTCCCTAACCAATCTGTTAGATAAAAGATTATTTAAGCGAAGGCAGTGGAAGGAACTTTACTTCTTTAACAACGATGAGATTGTACTTTGGAGAATAGATTTCCTTCTTTTTTGCCTGGATAAGCTACTTATCATGCATGTCATTGATAATTGGTATTCCAGGATTAATTCTATAAATTTATGTCATTTTATACGATTTCCACTCTGATATATTGCCATATTGGGTATTGATTGTAACTATATGGTCTACTGTATAAACAGAATTGTGGAAAAGAAAAACATCAGAAATCAATACAAGATGGGGTTGTATTGATTAAATGCTTCAAGCCGAATCTTCTTATTATGAGGGTCCTCTGAAGGATAAATTCTCAGGTGATGAAGAAATAAATAATATCACCAAGAGATTAACAAAGCATTAATAAATTACTAAATTGGCAGTTTACTTTGTTATCTTTTTGATTTTATTAGCTGTTTTTCTATTGGGAAGTTTTGGAATAGTCTACGGAATTGATAAACTAAGGAAAGAGGTATAGTCATACAAAGGAGTAGTATTTTTACTAGGTGCTCTATAAGCTATTGCAATCTAAGTATTAAATATTTTATTTCATTATTTCTCTAAATGGTATGCTGATGTAGAAAATCATAAATTTGAATTAAGTTACGAAAAATCTTTAATTTATAAGAATGTATTCTTTAGATTCATAAATTCATACATGCCTCTGATGTACATTATAGTTACTAGTAATGATTATAATTTAGAAGATATTTTTTATTTTCTTATTCCCCTTGTATTAGTAAAGAAGGCATATTACATATTAATTGACTTCTTGATTCCTGCTTTAATCATTCGGACTAAGATCAAAATATATTTTTCAAAAGTCAAGGAAATTTCATAAGATTAAAAATTTTTTGGAAAATAGAAGGGAAAAACTTTGAGTTATTTAGATGAAATTGAATAATTTTGGACTTATGATGAATTCAGCAAAAATAAAAACTCATAAGCCTAATCTTAATCCTAAGACAATTCATTTTAAGTAGCATTTTTAGAATCAGCTTCTAGAACTGTGCTTAAGGTTGAAAGTGAAGAGATTTTAGAAGAAAAGTTACATGAGCAAACTTAGAATTCAAAATTAGTTTATCAACCTTTTGAAACTAAAATTGACACTGATGCTATTGAATTAAATTCTTTTAAAGATGAATTCGGAGGTACTTTAGATTATTTCATGGAAGCAGTTACTGATTATGGGTATTTTATTTTATTTTCGGCTGCCTTTCCCATTGGTCCATTTATAGGGATAATTTTAAATATTGTAGAAATTCAAATGAAACTTTATAAATTGATATATATGACAAAGAGAATTAAGTCTGAAAGGATGCCTGGTATTGGTTAGTGGTTAAACATTTTAGAATTCTTAAGTGCTATAGGAGTATTTACAAACTTTGTTTTATTATATTTCAAACATAGAAATGCAACTCTAAAGATGTTTACAAATGATGTAGATTAGATTATATAGGATGATTTAGAATTATGGTATTTTATAAGTTGTGTAATTGCGGTTACTTTAATAAAAATACTAGTTAGAGAATTAATACCAGATAGACCAGATTGGGTAATTGAAGAGATTGACAAAATAAATCATAGGGAATTAGTTGAGTAACAAGAGAAGGCTAAGTAAAAGTTAAAAGATATGGAGAAGCATTTTAAAGAATTGCGGTATTAATTATAATTATATTAAGAGATGAAAATACGAAATTGAAAAAAGAGCAAGCAGATTTAGAATAAATTACAGAATTAAGGATAAGATAACTGGATGCTGAAATAAATAAGTTAGAATAGTAGTTTTCAAGCATATCCAGATTTAAGAAGATTGATAAATTAATTATAACTGAGTATGACATGATAGTGTTGAGTGTACTCAAAAATAGGTATTATCAATTTGATAATATAATGTTGACAAAAAGATTGTTATAGTTCATAGAAACAAGATCTTGTATTATCTAAATCTGTTAAGAGTGTGGAAAGTGTCCCGCCATTCTTGAATGTTTTGAATGTCAAGAAAATTTCTGTGCATAATGCTATTACAAAGTACACACAATCATCGAATCAATGAAACATAATGTTAAATTGAAAGTGAAGAAAAATGAAATCTTAGAGTAAATTGAACTAAATGTAATTTAAGATGAAAAATAACAGAAATAAGAAGTATCTGAAAAATCAAAATTACTCAAATAATAAATTGGTATTGCACTTCCAAAAAGAAATTGGAAGAAAATTGAATATTTTTACATTCCCTTACAACTACAAAGTGGATAGCCTAAACTAAATGAGTTGTATAATCAATTTGGAGATTTCTACTTAAAAAGTTCAGGTTTAGAATTCAGAGATTTTAAGATTGTTATTGAAAAGATATTGCCAGTCAAAGATGTAATAATTGCAGAAGACTCTACATTAAGATTGGAGGACAAAATCTTTCTTAATCGAATTGCTTTTTAATTGTTTAGAAAGAAAAAACATTCTGCTGAAATTTAACAATTTTTGAGATAATGTACAATTCTATAAACAGGATAACTGGAATAAAGAATCTTTATGTTCTTCGATTTTATTGATATTAATGAGGATGAATAAATTTCTAAAACTGAATTGGAAGGTTTATTCCTTGCTTCGTTTGTCTAAGATTTGAGAACAAATAAAAGGGTTTATGAAATGATTGATTAGTTCTTTCCAAACAATGCACAAGTTAGAATTAAAAGGGATGTGTCCTAAGAATTTTTTAATAAAGTTAATAGAAGTGATGAATTTCGAACATTTTTAGAGGCATTATTATAGGTTCAAGGAGTAAAATGCTGATACAACAAATTAAAAGCGAAATTGCCAATCTTACAATGAATATCTTAATTAGATTATATAAATTTATCGTTAGTTCATATATCAATTATATTAATCGGTGTAATAAATGCGAACTTTTAACAAATAATATTGAATATATTTAATAAAAAGATGAATCTCATCTTCCTGACCATGATGCAACTTATTTCTTGAATATGATGATGACTTATTCAATAATAGCGTTTTCTTCATCTCTCTTAGCCTTGGCTTCAGCATAGTCTGCTCTCTTGCTTTCTAAATCAGATTAAGCTTAATCTAAAGCATCTTATGACTCTTGGAGAATGATCTTTGATTTGGCTTATTAGGCTAAGGCAGCTTGAATTTACTAAGGAGATATAGATGATAATTGTTACAGTTGCCAATCTGTCTGCATAAACTTATTTTCTTTCGTATTCAACTTTGAGGCTTGCAACTTCGGCTTCACTCAAAGATACCCATCCTGCTAATTCCCATGAGGCATTAATTTCATTAACTTCAAGAGCATCAAGGGAGGCTTAAAGATTGGCTTCAAGTGATTCTAATACAGACAAAACTCTTTCTGCTAATGTGGCTCCTCTGCTTACAGAACCGTCTTCTTATTTGTTGGCCAATTAGAGGAATGATTTTAATTCTTATTCTTAGAATGTGTTACTGTATTGCTTCAATTTATCAGCAACACTGTGAACTTAAACTAATTCAAAGGAATCTCCATTAATAATATATCCTGCAACATCTTATTTGAGTACTCTGACAACTTCGAGTGCTTCTCTGTTTTACTTGATTGATCTAACAAACAATTGATTGCTGAGACACTATTCGTCAAGAAGGACTTAAATCTTTCTAGCAATTTCATCTTATCTTTGTTCATTCCAAGCAAGGTAATTTTTGGTGTCATGGAGTTCTTATTCAAATTGTGCTCTGTTTTCAATTGACTATTAAAACAATTTTTGGTTGAGATTCTTGATTTTTGTGAATTGTTCAATTGTTCTAAAATTAATCAATAAAATTACTATGCTCCAACCCATTCGTCTGTTTCATTCTTTTAATCAGCAGCAAATTAAGCATCCTTGTTTGATTAAATCAAATCATTGAGTAATCCAAACACTGTATCAATAGCATCGCTTGCCTTTGTACCTGTCTAGAGGAGGGCAAGAATTTGATCTTTGGTTGATGTTGCTGATGCAAATGTGATCAACAATACAAGGGCGATTGCCAATTTCATTATTTTATTAATACACTCACAAAAACGGGTAATTCAATTAAATATCAATCCAAAAATATAAATAATTAGTATAAATTAAAATACCAGCACATTATCCCTCATTTAAGAAATTCAAATTGACAATGACTTAAGGATTGGAAAATATATATCCAAGACCCAAAGATAGTGTTTAAACCAAAAATTCAGTGTATTTCTGTTCATATCAGAAACACTTTATAGAAATGACCGTAATGATTGATCTACTATTGATAACCGCATTGGAACCATCCTAAATATGACGAATCAATTACTTTTAAGTAAGACTTCAATGTAAATGAGAAAAAACAAAAGTATTTGTTTAGATCACTAAGAATATAATGGAATATTGATTATTTTTGGATTAGAAATTAGAATATAAACATAATAAAATAATATTTATATTTGGATTATATCTACTATTTATTGTAAGAGTTATTGAAAATTGTTATTTTAGTGTATTATTTAATATGAATATATATAATTTTAAATATAAAATATTAAAATGAATTAAATTCAATAAGAGATCACTATGATTCCTACCAAAATATTTAAGAATGCATAATGGATTTCAAAATCTTTAAGTGTAAACAAACGAAAAAGTCCAAATTATCCATGTAAAAGATGGGGACATACAGCTGTGTTACACGATAAATATATGTATGTTTTCAGTGGTTGTGGGAAATCTGATAATCCCAGATAGTGGGAACAAATATATAGAATGGATTGTATAACATTTTAATGGGAAAGATTGAATTCACCATCTTTGAAACATCCTCCAGGTAGAGATTCTCATTGTTGCGTATGTTTGCAAAATAAACTATATTTTTTTGGGGGATCTAGCAATGAATTAATTCTTGGGGATTTTTGGAGCTTTGATATTGAAACTTCTGAATGGGCAGAAATATAAGTACCAAAAGATATGGAAGGTAGAGAAGGGCATTCCATGGTAGCATTATCATCAAGATTGATATACATCTATGGTGGATGGGATTAAGTGTAAAATATAATGACAGAATCTCATTGGCTATATGATATAAAAACAAACAAATTTTAGTAAGTAACTCACTTCACTGGTGATGAAATGATTAAATTAGAAAGTCATACTGCTAATAAAATAGGAGATAGTGTATATATTTTTGGAGGGTAAGGTCAATAGTCCAATAAACAATTAGTATTTCATAAAGATTTATACAAATTAGATTTTGAAAATCTGAATGATTTACACTCTAAATTTGATTAATTAGAATCAGCAGATGATAAAGGTCAGATGGACAATAATACAGTTATCAAGATTGAGAAAATCAAAGCAAATGGGTCTTAATAGCCCACTCCAAGAGCCTCTCATTCTGCAGTTGCTTATGGCGAGAGATTCTTATTTATCATTGGAGGCGAAGGGTATGAAAAATGGTATATTTTAGTTATTAATATGACCAATAGAAGGATAATGAAGAGGAAGCTATGGAGTAAGACCTAGATGAAGATTAAAATATTGATGAGGAGGAAAAACCAATATTTCCAAAAAATGATATTTGGATTTTTGAGACACTAATGAGAGTATGTAATAAGAAATTAAATTTTTAGACATGGAGCAAATTGTAACCAAAATCTAAGACTCCTGTTTTCTAACCCAGATTTTCACATAGTTGTATTGTTTATAAGGATTAGTTTATTATCTTTGGGGGATTGAGAAGTATGGGAGAAGTATTGGAAGATATAATGGTATTGCATTTGAAGGATAGCGAAAATAATGTTTAAAAGTATGCAAGAGATGAGATGAAAAATGTTTGTAAGTATTGTCAATTAATCTATGGTATTCAGTAAGAAGAAGAAATATCATTTTATAAAACCACAGAAAATAATGCCATCAAATTACCTAAGCTATCTTTAACCTTCGTTGATGAGTACTATATTTAATCATTTAATAGAATTTCTAAACTTATTTAGTGTCCTATGTCATGCTTTGGTCTCTTCTTAGACAATATCAAATTATCAGAAGCTTCTGAAGTTAATTTTGAATACGTGTTTTTATAAAGAAAAATGAAATACCAAAATACTATTGATGAGATTAAGGATAAAATACCAGTCTTAATAATTTTCGAGAAAGACCCCAGAGAATTAGATGATTTAAACGATTTCCTGTTTAATTTTGATATTTCAAAAAAGAAAAATAAAGTAATTCATTAGGATTTAGATTAAAAAAATGAAAGCGAACAAAATTAAATTTTGGAGGAGCAATAACTGCTTAATAAGAAGCAATATGCTTTAAACTTTAAAATTGCTTCATTACGATTGGGGGATAGTGTTCTAATCTGTCACAAATCGTAGAATAATTATTACGTCGGATTAATATCAATGAACAATCAACTCAATCCTAATGATGAAACCTTAACGTTCTATAACTACACTATGACAATAGCCAATGGCACAGAAAGAAAGATTGACTCACCTGAGAGCAAGTATGTATTATTAAATGCTATTACTCATTTAATAAATGAGGAAGATTTCATACTCAATTGCAGCTATAATTATACCAAAATATTCATCTTTGATCTAGCAAGAATACATGCTCTATAAAAGATATTTGAGCTTAGTTTATATAATGATGATATAATCTCAAATTAATCATTAGCATTTGGAATAAAAAAAGATGAGGCTATCAAATATCCAGATTTCTCTTTGAAGGAATATCTCAAATACTATTCATTAGAGCCTTTGCAATTCAAAGTAACTGTTTAAAATTAGTTGATCAACACCAATCTTAATGTGATCAGTCGAATTGAAAATAAAAATAAGGTCTCTGTTACTAATGAAAAAATACTTAACAAATTGAGTGAATGGGCTGAATCCTATCAATTAAGTAGGCTTGCGTAAAATAATTTTGGAATTCTCCTTTATTACTAAGGAAGATTGATCAACAGATATAGAAAACAGTTGGGAGTCTATCCAAACAATCTTGAACAAAGTGGATACATTAATATATCAAAGGTTGTTAAGCCAAATATGACATTTGAAGTAATCAATTTAAATAATCTTAGGGATTTAAAAATTCATACTTAGGTTCTATATTACTTTAAACTCTGGAAGCATTGGAGGAAGAGTGTGAACCGGAGCGAAGAAAAGAAATTAAAATTTGATGTTATTGTCTATATATCATAATATAAATGTAATAATATAATAGCATTTAATGTATCTCCTTAGATAAATGAAATTTCGTAGTAATGTCAAAAAGTATTAATCAGACATGCAACAGATTTATAAAATACAGATATTGTTAATAAGTATGAAGTAAGATTTAAACTTGGATAATCATAAATAAAGTATCTTTATGTATAGTACAAATTTTTTCAATTAAATAGTCAAAATTTTGTAAATTTGTAATGGATAAATTGTTTATAGGTTAAGATGTATTCTAACATTCTTATCGACTTTATCTAACTATCTCATATCTCAACTTTAATGCAAATTTACTATCTTTTTAGCTTAATTTTACATTCTTCAAATAAATAGAAGAAGAAATATAAAGTCAATAATCAATGATAAATTAATTTTATGTTAGTTGAGTTTGAATAATTTTTTTTTTTGATAGTTATTGATACCATTACTAAGACAAAAGAAAATTTTCAAAAGTATCCCTTCACTCATAATATTTT
Organism: Paramecium octaurelia; assembly: GCA_905182995.1. Lineage (NCBI taxonomy): Eukaryota > Ciliophora > Oligohymenophorea > Peniculida > Parameciidae > Paramecium > Paramecium octaurelia. The sequence continues at coordinate 564,322 of CAJJDP010000040.1, forward strand.
AAATTATTAATTCAAATGCAATTTATTTCAGAGATAGAAATAGTTTTAGATATTGAATATTATTAGAAAATAGTTAATTATTTGTATAAATTGAATTATCAACTTCATCTTTATGCTTTTTCGCTATTTTATAAGGGTTAAATAGATTATGATTAAGGATAGCAAGAAACATGATAATTGAATCCAGGAAGGTAATTAGGAACCTACTAGAAACTATGACTATTTAAATTGGGTGGAAAATTCAAGATGGATCTTTAAGGTACACTTTAAGAGGCTCCTTGATAATGCTATTAAGAGCTATTGAATGGAAAAAGTTGAAAATAAGAATTTATATTTTGGTGATTCTCTTGAAAAGCCATTGAATTTTATAGAAGGGAATCATCTACATTTTAATTTAATCTTATGTTACTTAAGATATTGTTATAGCTAGGTAGACTTGGATTACTTACATGACCAAGCAATCCTTAGTTTAATGCTATATCTTTGTTGAGATTATCTTAGGTTTTGGAGAATTAATTAATCTATTCTTAAGTGATAAAATAGATTTTATTTTTCTCTTTATTAATTAAGCATGATTATAATTATAAATATTCATTTGATGAGATTTAAGTAAAATCCATAATTTACAAGGTTAAGGTGTTTTATTCTTATTTCTAATAGATATTTTCAATTTATTTATAATAATTAAAATTATTATCATCCTTATAGTGATTATCCATATGTTGAATGTCAAGATTGTCATTATTTAATAATAGATCTTTCTGTTGTTATTAAATAATATTTCTGGATTAACGAGTTGATGAAAACTTTTTTGAAAGTTAATCAAAATCTTCTTATTTTACATCGTAAGGATCACCACCATCTTCTTTCATTCTCCACTCAATCTTTTTGATAATTTAATTGATAATTCTTAATTCTTCTAAATTTAATTCTTCAGCAGAAGGCTTAGATGAAAAAGAATCTTCTAATTCTGAATCACTCTCTTAATTAGAAAAAGTTTAAACTTTATTATTTCTTTCCTTTCTCATCAAACAATTAAATCTATTTTTTACATTATTTTCACTTCTCTATAGTTTTAGTGATTTTGAAATTTAAGCCCATTTTTTTCCATTTAAAATGGCCAATTTCAAAAGCTCTAAATCTTCAAATAATTACCAAGGTTTTCTGAATTTTAAATATACTCGTACCTATTAATAGATGGATTCAGATGATTATTCCACCTTTCCCTGCACTGTTTCCCATTTCTATGAATACTTGTATCAGTACGTTTGTTAAGAGTTGTAGCAATTTGACTCCATTTATTACCTTTATTTAATCTCTAATATTCTTGAATAATTAATAGGAGTGCATCATCTTCTTCCTCAGTCCATGGAGCTTGTTGCAATGGTAGTCTCAACATTTGAAGCCACTTTTATTTGCAATGAAAAGCATCTCTTCTTTACATCATTGAAGATATATTGATCCAATCAGTCTCACTCTATAAAATTCATATCAACAAATTGAATACAATATTCTTAAAATCTCGCTTTTGGAAGGCAAAGTATTTTCCAATCAGCCAAATTAATACTTTTTTATCATCTTCAGTCCAGTTCTTCTTCAATTTATTTGCACTTTACTGGATACTTGCCTGGTTGTTCCTTTGAATGTTCAGAATATAATAGTTTTCTGGAAATTAGTCGATTCCAAGATTATATAACTCTTTCATATAAGTGAATCTCACATTGGTCATGTCTTTAACTTTATCGAAAAAATCTTTAAATTTGATGAAGAAATCATCCATTATTTCAATTTTTCAGAAATTATAAAATAATCCAATTTATGAGTGTCCCATTAATTATGTATTGTCTAATAATTTTATAATGGTTTTTAGTTTCATAAAACAAGGATTGTTATGATTTTGTTGTAAATTTACGGGCGAGATAGTGTTTATGGAAATGATAGGTACTCAAGAAGTTGATTAATATATTTGTGTGGTTGCATAATACAATTCAATACAAGTGTCTTACAAAAATGTTAAGCTTGCTTTTGGAAAGGAATTCTTTCTAAAAGAAAATATTTTATGGAAATACATTAAATCTCCCTTCTGTTTCTATAGGGTATAGAAACACGGCATATAACTATAAGATTTGAAAGGTTTTATCAATTTTCATTCGAATGCTTAATTAACATAGTAAGAAGCGAATTTTGGAGATAAAGCAGAATGAAAGAAATTTAAAAATCTAATATAAATTTCCAACCATTCAAATTAATGATGTTTATTTTTTTCGTCCAATAAAATGAATAAATTATGCAGATATAACCATGATATTGAATATGCAATCGATAATTTAACTTCTCTTAGAAGAAGGTGCTCATTAAGAATAATCATAGGGATAATTAGAAGAGGGACAGAATTGAAATTCATATTCGTATATAACAAGGAAATTTCAAAATTTTATACCAAGTCATCAAATAATAAAATTATTTATTTTGAACCACTTGGATTTCTATTTCAGTTTAAGTATTATCATAAACTATCTAATTGTTGTATTAGCATGATATATTTTGTTATTGAGATCTAAACTAAAAAATATGAGAACTCAATTACAGTTTTTGTACAGAGTAACTGAAGATTAGATTGTTTTACACTTTTTAACATAAATAGAATAATGTATATTATTGATGCAAATAATATCCTGGTTATTCAAATTATAACTATAGGAAAGGATATGAAAGGATTAATTAGAATATTCTTAAATAAAACTATTCATTTTTCGATCTAATAATTGAATAGGGCTATGAATTTTAAGCATCTAATAATTTGATCTGTTAAGGATGAGATACAAGCCTGCCTATTATTTCATTAAAAATTTGGCATCAATTTTTACTTGAAGTCTTCTTATAGTGGATGTCGTCGGCCAAAATTTAAATTATTTTGTGTTGTAAAAATTTGCACACAAAAGATTAAGTTTATTTATGTTAATATTATACTATATATATATTTATAATACATTTTAATTACTAAATTAATTGGCATTTTTAATCTCAAATTATTGAAAAGTTTGAGTGTTACTTCACAAACAGAAACCAAATTGATATCAGTGATGCGATTAGATTCATCTGGCGTTGTTGGGAAACAAAAAATAAGTAACTTAAGCTTCAATTCCAGAAAAAAAGAGAGAAACAGAAAGAAAATAACTTGATCAATTAATATATGAAAATTATGTCATTAATAAATATAATTATTGTTTTCTATTATATAATATTGATTTTTGAAGCAGTATATATTACAACTTGAGTGTTTTGTTTTTGCTATTTTTATCTTTTATATTAAATTTAATATCGTTCGATGCAGTACTAAATTTGTCTTAAACTATTTACGAATTCTTAAACACCTTAAATTTATGCTGAAACCGATAAAGAACTTAAAAATGATATTGAAACATTTTTTATATACCTTTTTTAATATCATTATTTGTAATCCCCATATTATTAATAAATACTATTTAATTATCAAAATATTAACTTAATATTAGTAACTTTATATTACTAATCTGTTTCAGAATTTACTCGAATGAGGACAATACTATGATTCTGTTTGTAAATTTGCAGTCTAATTCTCCACAAGAAACCAGAAAGTAATAAATGATATTAATCGTTATTATTTACAATAGTAATAATAAAGTTTCTTTTCAGTATTAAATAATAAAATGAATCCCCAAAAAATTACTAAAAATAAAAATGATCATCATGTGCCCAGTAATTTTGAAATGGAGGATTTAAGGGGTAAGGCTCTAATATTAGTTTTTATAGTGGTTTCTCAAGAGATTGCAATCAAAGAGTTCTATCATTTTATTGAAAAAACATCTTTTATTTAAGAAAATTTTGAAATGTTATCTAAAGTTGGTGATAATTTAAGGTTGGATTTTAAAGATTGGCCGACAGCTGAATAGGCTATTGTATTATTTAAGCTTAATCTGTACTGTTATATTCAAATTTTAAGGTAAAATGGAAGAAAGAAATCCATAAAGTGGAGTGAGACCGAAAAAAAGTTGTTTTATTGGATAGTAATCCGATATTGTTTATATAAAGGGTTGAAGGATAATAGATTTATAGTAAATGATTTATTAACTTTACAGAAATATGAGGAATGGAGAGAAATTTCTAAAATTGTTTTAGGAAGGAATGCCCATTAATGTAGATTGAAATGGGAATAAAGATATCGAGTTCCATTATCTTAAATACCTTGGACAGAATAGGAGGATTAATTGTTATTTTCAGTACATGAGTAAGAAATGATTTGATATTTAGAGAGTTTATGAAATCGGGCAGGGAGAACAAATGGTCTCAAATAGCAAAGGAAATATTCAAACAATCATCAACCAAAGTATTTAGATAGCCGAAATAATGTAGAGAGAGATGGATAAATAGATTGGATCCAAACATATCTAAGTATCAAATATATATAAATTAGTGTGCCTTGGGATAAATAATAAGAGATCGATTTATTGAAGATGATTTTGATAAGAGGTAAGAAATGGTCTGAATTATCTATCCTATATGGTAGGGCCAGGACTGAAAACACCTTAAAAAATAAATATAATTCATTGATAAAGAGAGAGATTTAGAAATAAGAGATTAATTGTATTAATCCAATCTTATTTGAGAAAGTATAAACTTTAAGACAGAGTTATTCAAAAAAATATGGTATAGCAACACCAATTGAAGAAATTGACAACTTCGAATGCCAATTTATTCTCTTAGCTATTAAAAATTTATATGTGGAACTATATTTATAAGAGGGAAGAATTGCAGAGGCATAAAAGATAAATAATGACGAGTTCTTTGATTACCTTCCCAATGACTCTTTATAGGTTAACACTAATTAAAGATTTTTATATAAGAAGAATTTGAATATTAAAAAGGTTGATTCCAACTTTTATGTAAATAACGATCATAGCAGTCTAGTCATTTTTAACAAAAAAAATAATAGAATCTATTTAACTCCATACAATGTATTGGATTTCTCGGATATTATACTAAATACTATATTAAAAAGAGTTAATCTTGACAATAATGCTCTTAAAAATGTTAAAGAATAGAGTTCTTCAATAAATCAACCTAATTTTATATTTGCAAATCAATAAAACTGCATAATTCCTTTTTAATAGATGTTACATAACTATTTATTTGTTCCAAACTGTTTTGCATAATCAATATCATCCTAAACAAGTAATTCATTTTAATTTTGTACTTTGCAATAAAGTCAGTAATATGATTAATTGAGAAGTGTTGATTTAAGCTATTTAAAAAATTAAAAAGATCTGATTAATTCTATAGGAGTAGATATCAAAACTGTAGATTCAAGTGATGAGATTTGACTTCAAATAGTGTATAAAATTTTAGATAAATTTATTATTCTATGTATACTGTTATAAAATAAGTCCATTGATTAACACAGCATTATTTATATATATATATTTCATAAAGTAGATATTTGAAGATAAATTGATTCATCTCAGTTTAATTATGTGTTCATGCTAATTAATTTTGGTTCAACTTCAGTAAGTATCCTTTGTAAATTACTATATTTATTCGCCTCGACTGCTTTATGATATGGTAAGCTATCCTCCACAGCAGGTTTTCCTTTTTTGTTTAATTTCTAAGTGCATTTCTACTCCAATTCTTGATTTTTTTAATCTTCTTCATCACAAATATTTTCATTTTTATTGAAATAAAATTCTTTTAGAATGATATCTTTTGGAAAATTTTCTTGCATGCTTTTTTGTAATGGTTTTATGAATTACAAAAATTCGCCCTCCCCTTTTCCAAACTCTTTTTCATCAAAATTGAGGGCAAAATAATCAGGAACATATGGAGGATTAATCTTTTTAGAATTAATATCTTTATATAAATTTTAATCTCCCCATTAAGTCATCCAAGGGTGTTTTAAGACAGTATCAATGGAATCAATTCTGTCTTTAGGGTTTTTTGCTAATAGATTTGTCAGAAGATTTTTGATCGATGATGATAATTATAATTATGGTGGGAAATTTAATTTCTAATTTAAAATTCTCTAATAGATCTCTTCTAGATTTCTAGAATAGAATGGAGGAAGACCAGTTATTAATTCGTATAGCAGTGCACCTAAGCAATACAAATCTAATTAAAAAGTATGCCCACTTTTTAATAGCATTTCTGGTGCCATATATTCAGAGGATCCACAAAAGGAATATGCATTTTCAGTTTCAATCATGTTGGGCTTAGACAATCCAAAATCAGCTATTCTGATATGTCCATCTAAATCAATTAATATATTTTCAGGTTTAATATCTCTGTAAATAATATTGCTAGAATGCAGAGTTTTCATTCCTAAACAAATTTCAGAGAAATAAAAAAAAGCATCTTTTTCACTCATTCTTTTTATCTATATAGCTATAATTTAGTACTTTTCTGAGTAAAAAGAAGAGTTCACCTCCTGAACAATATTCTAAGACAAATACAAAGAATCTTCTAGATTCAAATGCATAGTACATTTTAACCACAAAAGGATCGTCTATCAAACACATGATATCTCTTTCATTTTGAATGATTTTTTATTTATTTTACTAAATTATAGGACCTTTTTCAATTAATTTCATGGCAAAATATTTTCCTGTTTATCTTTATCTAACCAAATACACTTTAGAAAATCCGCCCGTTCCAATACATCTTATAAATTCAAAATCTCTGAGACTCACTCTAGAAGTTTAGATTTCATTCTCAATTTCAAAAACAGGTTCTATTATCAAGGGTTTTATTTAACATTAATCTAAAATTAATAACGATTTTTCAGTCATAGACAAAATATAATCTACTGGGATAGATAAATTGCAGGTTTGAATTCCTATTATTTTTTATTTAAAGTTTTCCAAATATTTATTGATTTCTTGCCTAACAATATCCACCAAATGTTGAATAGTTTGGGTGGATACTTCAACTTATAATTTAATTTTGAGCATTTTGTATTGTAAAACCAGAAGAAGAATGGGTTTCTTCCTATTCATATTGATTGAAATATACCTTGCAGTAAGGGATTCAATTGATTGAAATTCCATTTGAGCTTCTTTAGGAGTGTTAAATTAGAGGATAGGGGTAATTGCTATTCTATTATTTATTGAATGAGTGTCATTCTTATGTTATGATAACTTCTAAGTATTCTATGGCCGAAATGATCCTTGAGATTTATGAAATTAATTGTTATATAAGTTTTCTAAGTGTTATTTTTATTAGATGTCTAAAATAGGTATGTCTGTATGCTATTTTAAAGATAAAGAATTCTTTTTTAATGATTTTGTTTGAAAGTTCTCTTAAAACTTCTGATAAAATTATGAAATCAATAAAGGATCTTTATTTTCTTCAATTTCTATTCCTATTCCTAAATTTTAGTATAAAGTATTTTAATTGGAATAAGGTTAAGTTTTTATGTGATTGGATAACTAGTGTTGATATTTACTTTTTAAATTGGATTGGAAAAATATTGGATTTGAACTTAAATTTTGTGGAGAGATAAAGCCTTTGGATATAAGGAGATCTTATTATTAAAATTTTCGAATATGTTTCCTCAGATAATAGTTCGAATATATTACTATTATTATATTTATTGAAGATTAGAAGAGGAACCATTCTAACTAAGTAAAGGGTGTTATTCAATAGGAACTTGTTTGCTAGTCTATGAAAATTTAGAATTTGATTACTTTAAAATCAAATTAAAAAGTGGGAGATTTAGAGATTTTAGGTTAGTCTCTATGAGTAGGATAAGCTAGAAGTTTCGAAGGGGACATTTCTGATGAATAAGTTTTGTGATGTTATCTTTTGGGAGGCATTTTAATAAATGAATTTATATATATTAATAATCATAACAATGGTTTCGACATTATTTCTACATCTTTGATCTTTTCAACAACAAAATTTGCAGTTATTTATCCAACTCCTAAAAATATCATAAATATTATTCCAATTTAGATTGTGAACTCAGGATATAAGGCAACTGCAGGGCCAGGACATAACCCTCCTATGCCCCATCCCATTCCAAATAAAGCAGCTCCAAGTATTAGCTTCAAATCAACTGTCTTATTTGTTGGAATTTCGAATTTGGTGTTGAATACTGGTTTGTCCAAAATTCTAAAAGTGATGAAATTGACCCCCACAGCTGTAATCATTACAAAAGCAAGACTTGCTAAAGATACAATAATAAATTACGATCCCAAATATCACTAATGGTTAAGAAGCTAATAATTTTCAATCTCTGAACCATTCCTGAGATAACCAATCCAAGTCCAAAAATGAATCCAGTTAGAGAAGCCACAGCAACATCAATAATCTTTGATTTATCTTATATATTTTATAGCACAAAGCATATCACTATGAGTGCTACACTTGCGCATAAAAATACAGTGGATATAATGGAATAGTCATTAGCAGAAAAGATGTTGTGAGAAGGACCATAGAAATCCTTGTTAATCACTAAAGGAAAAGTCAGGATGTATTCTTACCCCAATACCTGAAAGTAGCGGTTATGAATCCCATACCCATGAATGTGCCTACGGCTACAAATGATCTTATGGACAATCTAGGCAATCCACATACTCCATGTCCACTTGTACAACCATTCCCCATCTTTGTTCCAAAACCTACTAAAAACCCACTTAAGACACTTCCTCCCCAGCCAATTCCTGTCAACAATTATTCTGAGTTATATGAGGGGGATGCACCTTTCAAAATAGATGATTATCTAAATTAGTTTAAATATTTATACCCATTGTCATAAATTTTGAACATTATACAGGAGGCCAACATAACAGAACTCATAAGACTTAATTTCCAATTCCAGCTTCCTTTATCGAAAGTGATCAAACTATAGTATATTCCACTGAATCCTGTTACTCTACCCATCAACATGTAGTGGATGCTTGTTGCCACTCCTATCAAAAGTCCTCCGATTAAAGCTAAGTATACATCATCTGGATTCCAACAGATATTATTGCAATTACTCATTTAATTTATTAAAAGATTTATTTGCCTTTTTACAATTTTAATAGTTAAATTAACTATGCATCACATTTATTTTTATATTGATTTCTTATTTCCTATATTATTTAATTACCAATTCATTTATAATAGAATCATCTATAAAAGTACACTTTTAATATTGTTATCATTATCTAATATTAAATTTAATTCATATTAAAATTTGAATATTTTATTATTTATGATTGAAAGAAATCGAGTTTCTAGTCAATAAAAACTTCCAACCTTAGACTTATCATCTACAAATCGAGGAACTGCAGACAAGTTGAAAGTTAATGTAAAAAATTCCCCATTTAAATAGATTACTATTTAATCAGGAGATGCTTAGTTCATAAGTTTTCGATCTTTAAATGAACAAAATCCTAAGTTTCCCTTACCTCACAATTCAGTAGATTCCTCCTCTAATTTGAATTCAAGCATTTAGAATGATTTAAGTTAGAATAAGAAAATAGTGTAATTATTGGGCAATACTCTCTACCGATAGAAATTCGAATATTAGGAAGTCCAAGAAACTTTAATAGTAAATCATTCAAATATGTTTAGAAAAAAATGAGAACAATGACTAGAATGTAAAAATATGTAAAGCGAATTCCTCATAAAGTAGAATCATTTTAGAACATAGAGAAAATTACTCAAGCAACCCAATAATAATAAGTAAAAAAAAAAGTTTCATTTCCAATGTTTTATAACGGTGCCTTCTTCACCAAACTTTAGCATACTTGGATACCAACTGTAAGAGAAAATACTATGGCAGCAGACTATTAAAAGAGAATATACATGTTTGGTGGAATAGGAAGTGAAGTCTTTGGAGATATGATTGAATATGAAATATAATTTGGGAAATTTAGAGAACTTAAATAAAAAGGAGATATTCCATTAAATAGATATGGACATTGTTTGCATTGCCTAGGCTACCCTATGCTTTTATCTACTTAATTTTCCTATGACAATTAATAATAAAATCCAATTAATGGAAGACAATTAATTATTTATGGGGGAGAGATGCAATTTAACTCTGCCTTAAAAATAAGAGAAAATTTAAGTGACACCAGAATCTATGATATAGAAACAGAAACGTGGCAATTACTCAAACCCAATATAGAGTGTATTCCAGAGAGCAGACGATCATTTGGAAGTTGTATCATAGGAAGAGGCTTATTAATTATGGGAGGCATAAGAAGTAGATTCACAGTATTTAATGATCTTCATTATTTAAATCTAAGTAATTAACTTAATTAATGTAGGTTTATGCAAATGGACTCCTCTTGAGACACAAAAGAATCCATTTATAAAAGGACTTGCATTTTAGTAATTAGTTTGTGTCTATAACAAACCATAGTTTATCTTCGAAAAAAGAGAAACTCGCTCAAAATAACTAAAAAATTAAGATTATGAAGGTGTCTATTGTTTTGGAGGATGCTTTATTGATGAAAACAAAAACACTTAATATTATAGCAATTTTTTGGCAATTTTGAAATTCGATCAACCCTTTAATAATTGGGTTATACCTGAAATCACTGGTAAACCTCCCCTTCCCAGGATCTAACATACTGCTTCTTATATTCAAGATATGAACATTATAGTCATCTTTGGAGGAAGAGATGATTAAAAAATCAACCCATATTTTAATGATTTATTCGCTTTTAAAATTTTAGATCGAGAATGGATCCAGTTGGACATCTTTGGGAGTATTCCTCGACCAAGAGCTGCACATACTGCTGCAGCTTATAGAAGCTAAATTTTATATTTTGGAGGCGTTAATCTAAATGGGTATGTAGAATTTTCTGTAAATATTGCTGAATTTAATTAAAACTAAATTCGTTAATTGGCAGCTGAATATAGGCCCAATGACTAAAGACATGATTAAGAATTAGAAAAGGAAGAATAATAACCCTAGTCTATTATTAATAAGCAATATTTTTCTTTGCATTAAATAACCCCTGCTCCTTTAAAGAAACTAACTAAAGCTGAAGAACTAGACTTGTAAATAAAACAACTATCCTTTCAAAATTTTCCAAAGCATCTTAAATGAACTGTAATTTATATAATTATTATATAAGTCATTCATTATTTAGAGTTTTCATATAAAATAGTCTTAGTTTCAGTGCTTTTAATTTTACTTTATAAAAAAAACTATACTTTTTCATACTTTAAATATATTTTTAAACTTTTTTTTGATATTTAGAATTAAAATTTTCCAATTACTAAATAATGCACTCTATATTCCCTTAAGGAAAGTAATTCTCATAGGATTAATATTGATCGCATTGAATTGGGCAATGAAACCATTTATTGTTGCTTATTAAATCATCCAACATATTAAACTCCTTAACTTAATTATTCGATTCCCTTTTATTTAGTTTTAAACAATGAAAATCTTAATCTTAATTTGAAATTTGATCTACTTTGATTAATACTCTGTTCAAGGAACTTTCTGCAAACAATTACTTTGCTTACTCATAATCTCCGTCTTCCAACATAATTCCTGTCGTTTTTTTATGCTCGGTGTTTAATTCAGAGTAATTATTACTTTTTGATCTCTGAGCTGCTATGGCTACTTACAACGAATTCGAAACTTGATAACCGTAATTATCATCTAAAAACGAATTAACTTATTAACTAATCTATTAATGTTAACACAGTGTATTAACTTTACTTCTTCTTCTAAAAATTTTCAACCTATTTGGTTCATTTGATGATTAAGCCATTTTCAAAATCCTTTATTCTAAATCTGGCTTGTATGTTAGAATGGGGCAATCGATTTCTTAATGATTGTATCTATCACAAAATTGACATTGTAACTCAAATATTCTATAATTTGAATTGAAAATTATTTAATCTTTCATGTAATGAAATTTTTCAAAATCTTTCCTGTTAAATTGCAAAATATCTAGAAAATCTTATCTACTAATTTTATAGATATTTGAAAAGCCAACGCTGATAGCAGATGTCTTAGGTGGAAAATTAGTAAAAAATTAATATATCCCAAAAGGTTAATTTAATTGTAGTTTTGTGAATTTCATCTTACTGGATTCATCAATAATATCAACTTCTCCCTCCTTAATGAAATAAAGGTTTTTATCAGAAATTTCACCTCTTTTATAAATATAATCGCCTGGTGTAAAATTTACTAATTCCAACATTTTCGATAATTCTTGCTATGTTCTTTTAGAAAAATGGTTGATCACAAATTTATCTTTACTGATAACTTTAGTTTATATATCAGTATTTAAATCTTATTATAGGTTTTTAGGTAATAAGGAAATTAAATTATTAACGTCCTCTTAATTCTCATTTTGTTCCTATTCTATATAATATTTCAAATAATTTCTGATTCTGCTCTAAATTTAAGGTTCTACTTAGTTCTTACTCATATATGTATTCATTTACAGCAAAGATCTTTTATATTTTATTTTTGAGTCTTGAAGATTCTTTAAGATCATACCTATCGAATTCATTGAATATGCAAAAACTCCACTAGACAAAAACATAATAATGTCTACATAAATAATTTCTAACTAACTTTGTGCTGTTATATCACCGTATCCAACCGTAGTCATTGTCATTGTTGCCCAATAGAATGAATAATTATATTACTTCCATAGAGATTCATTGATTAATTGATATCTTATTAGCCATGAAGTTTCTTCAGATTTTATTCCAATATAATGCCAAAAGCATGCAACAATATGTGCAAAAAAATATATTGAAAAGATCAAACTTAATAAATCCATTAAAAAGCTTGAAGACCCTTTAAAAAAGGCAAGCAAAAAATAATCAGATAAATACTTTTAAATCTTTCTGTATGTTACAATTACCTAACAAAAAGTAAGGAATTCACCCAATATTTAATATTATACCAAATCTTACCAAATCATAATCCATAACGCCAAGTTCATAAGGTCATTGCCTGCAGTCGTTTAAGTATATTGTTAAATCAATTTTCGTCTCTTTTTAATCACAATTCCTTGGATTATGATTCCTTTATTTAAGGTTACAATGATATCACTTATTAAGAATATAATAATGAAAAATTAAAGGGCTGAAAATGAAATCAAGTCAGATTACGATTAAAAGGATAATAGGAATGGACTTAGCCAGAGGATCATAAAATTAATAATTGTTCCAATTGCATCCCATATGAAAATAAATCCGCTTGTTGGTGAGATCACAGGTAAGCTTGATTAAGAAAATGTTGCTTTTAAAATTAAGAATTTATATACCTAAAATTGGCTATTTTATGCTTTATTTAATATACTTTTCATGAATAAGCTATTTTTTATTTTGTCTTAACACATATGAATTTGTAAACAGATTATTAATAAATTGTTATTTCATTCTTTCGGCTTTTAGAGCCTTTAAAAAGTTTGAATGAATCCAAGTACTATCAAACTTTGTCTTTTTTAATGTTGTATTAACAGTATTAATTTCACTAGTCATTTTAATTTTTTAGTTTAGTTATTCCTAAAGAATCATTCTAGGTTATTTAGAATTGTTGCGAGTATGTGATTTGCTTCGATTTTAATCAATCATTTATCTACTACTATCATCCGAGATTTCAGATAATCTAGAAGCTGACTCACTCTTGCTGCTGATTTACCTAGTCAACACTCGAGGATTAGGATTAGACTTCAAATGTGAATTATGATGTTACATAATTAATAATAATTATTATTATAAATATAGTTTCTTTTGTTTTTTTCTTCATTTGCAAAAGGTGTTTATTTGAATCCTTAATCTGATTCCAATTCAGCGATTGGAAAAATAGTATTTCATAATATTACTAAATCTAATCTTCCGCCATTCTCCTTAAATAATGAACCCTTGATTCTAAATTCTTTGACTATAAATTGCTTTGTTTAATAATAAAAATCTAAACTGAATTCAAAATTCTCATTCATTTCGACCTTACGGAATTTACATTCATATTACATCTTAAGTTTTTCTTTTTCTCATCTGTTTATACATTATTTAAACTGAATATTTTAACATTTTTACATTGACTTATTTGGTTTAAATTTATTCTAGTTATGTTTCTTAATGTTCCATCTTCATGATGTCTTTTCATCTTCTTAAATTTAATATATACCAATAATAAAGGTCTTAAGGGTCGAATTCACATTTAAAAGATATGACTAAAACATTTAGAATTTATTTAATTTGAGTTTAGAATTTTTTTTGCAAGTTTTGGTTTAATATTTATAGAGAGCAATATAGAATAGAATCTCAAAACTAAAACTCGATTACAAATATGAGGCTTGTAAACATAATTCTGAATATTCTGCAAAATAACTTAAACTACTCCTTTTAATTAAATGAAAATTTCCTCATAATTTATAAATTATAATATTTTCTTTATATNTTTAAAATTAAGAATTTATATACCTAAAATTGGCTATTTTATGCTTTATTTAATATACTTTTCATGAATAAGCTATTTTTTATTTTGTCTTAACACATATGAATTTGTAAACAGATTATTAATAAATTGTTATTTCATTCTTTCGGCTTTTAGAGCCTTTAAAAAGTTTGAATGAATCCAAGTACTATCAAACTTTGTCTTTTTTAATGTTGTATTAACAGTATTAATTTCACTAGTCATTTTAATTTTTTAGTTTAGTTATTCCTAAAGAATCATTCTAGGTTATTTAGAATTGTTGCGAGTATGTGATTTGCTTCGATTTTAATCAATCATTTATCTACTACTATCATCCGAGATTTCAGATAATCTAGAAGCTGACTCACTCTTGCTGCTGATTTACCTAGTCAACACTCGAGGATTAGGATTAGACTTCAAATGTGAATTATGATGTTACATAATTAATAATAATTATTATTATAAATATAGTTTCTTTTGTTTTTTTCTTCATTTGCAAAAGGTGTTTATTTGAATCCTTAATCTGATTCCAATTCAGCGATTGGAAAAATAGTATTTCATAATATTACTAAATCTAATCTTCCGCCATTCTCCTTAAATAATGAACCCTTGATTCTAAATTCTTTGACTATAAATTGCTTTGTTTAATAATAAAAATCTAAACTGAATTCAAAATTCTCATTCATTTCGACCTTACGGAATTTACATTCATATTACATCTTAAGTTTTTCTTTTTCTCATCTGTTTATACATTATTTAAACTGAATATTTTAACATTTTTACATTGACTTATTTGGTTTAAATTTATTCTAGTTATGTTTCTTAATGTTCCATCTTCATGATGTCTTTTCATCTTCTTAAATTTAATATATACCAATAATAAAGGTCTTAAGGGTCGAATTCACATTTAAAAGATATGACTAAAACATTTAGAATTTATTTAATTTGAGTTTAGAATTTTTTTTGCAAGTTTTGGTTTAATATTTATAGAGAGCAATATAGAATAGAATCTCAAAACTAAAACTCGATTACAAATATGAGGCTTGTAAACATAATTCTGAATATTCTGCAAAATAACTTAAACTACTCCTTTTAATTAAATGAAAATTTCCTCATAATTTATAAATTATAATATTTTCTTTATATAATATATATTTTTATTAAACATATAAACCAAAATGATCAAAGAAAATAAGATTTTGGTTGTCTATGAAACATTAACTACCAATCAATTATTTTTGAGTTAAATAACAGATTCTAATGTAGTAACTTCTTGAATAATTTGAATCAAATCTAAAATTGTTAGGATTGATGAAACTCAACTAAAGATAGTAGTTGAAGGAAAACCTTCAAAGTAATAATATGGGTTTAAATAAAATGTATAAATTTTAGATAAAATTTTGATGTAATTATATTTTCCAAATTTTCTTATCATTATTTCTTATTTTTTAATTGGATTAATAAATGAAAAATAAAGAATTGGATATTTAGAATCTTACCTTTGAAACATTCACAATATAGACTATATAAAGAATTGTTGAATTTATTTATGTTATTTATGGAGGATCAAATATCAGCAAATATTACAAGAAATATCTCATTTTACGAACATACTCTAATTTTAATTAAAAATGAAGAAAAGAAGATTTTATGCATCCAATTTGGTTAATAACACTTTCGTGATCTATTATATAAGATAAATACTGTACAGCAATATTTTTGCATTAAAAAACTCCATATTTTAATATCTCTTTAATTAGCTGAAACCATAGTCTTCCATAATGAATCAAATACTGTCACAATCACATGAAGGTCATTTTATGATTGTTATGTTTTGCGTTTAGTGAGATTGGGATTTATTTATTTCATGATCGAGATATCAATCAATTAGTTTGGAAAATCCTAAAATAATTATGGTAAAGTTCTTATCTATATTGTCTTAATATAAATGGAGGATTGATTAATATCTTGTAATTGATATACAATTAACCATTTATGGATTGTTTAAAAAGAATCGGAATACAAGCTATCGATGTAAAATGATATCAAAAATGAATTAATGAGTAAATTAGAAATTGTTCGTGCTTATTTTTATCATAAATAAAGATATTGCAAAATTACGGAGAATTTATATATATCTGTGATTTAAAAAATGAATATTTTCATTTTGAATGCGATCAGATTGAATAATACAAAATTTTTTTTATTTAAGAATATTTTATGTTGTTGCTAAAAATTTTAATAACTTAACATAAATAAATAATTATGATTCATAAAGAATGACTCTCTGTTTTGTTTTTAAACTACTATGTTGATTTTAATTAAAAAAATTTGTTAATCACAAAAATAAATGGTACCTAATAACCATACATATTATTTATTATCAAAAATTTTGAACTCTGTTGTAAAATCTCAGTGGTTTTCAATAAAAAATTGAAGATTATGTCTCAGAAAGTAAATTCAACAAATTCATTAAAAGATACAAATACATTGACTCATAATTATTTGAATAAAAAAAATAAAAATAAAATGAAATACACTGGGAGAATTAATGAATTTTTATAAACAACCAAAAAATTCTAAATTTGAGGTTATGATTAATCATAAGTTGTAAGATTAAATGCTCTAGATATAAGTATTTAAAAACTTATACAAGTTTTTTTTAATAATAATTAAATGGTTTAGATCAACATTATTCTTCAACTTTTTTATAATCAATCTTGTCATTATCATTGTCTATGCATTTGTATTTATACCAACTACAAAAAGATATTTGATCACAATCAATTTAATTATAATAGTCTGAGCATTTTTTATCATAGCAAAGCTTTCGTTTCTCATCTCAATTGCAATACTAATTAACGCATTTACCAGCCTCTCTAGCTTACAATGTAACCCATGATGAGTCCCAACATTTGTTATTTCTCCAAGAGCGAGCAACCTAATTTATTGTAGTAAATACAATTTGACAACACCTTTCCTAATGCAATTCTTCTGTGCATTTTCTGATGAAAATTCATTTTCAGGATTAATTGATTGCATAAGTTTTGACATTTTGAAATTGACCAATAATCCCATTCACTATTGTCATTTTCATTACACTACCTTTGATCTGTTATTTCATTACATTAACTGTTAACACAAGTTAATTAGGTAAGTATCCAAATGAGAAATATATTCATATTAAATATTCTCATTTGAAATATTAATTTATAAATATCGTTTAGAGGATTTTATAGATATTTAAAGTTTATTTTTTTTTTCAACAAATGAAAATCTCATTACCTTTGAGATTTGATTCAAATATACATTCATTAGTAAATCATTCTATATATCCTCATAAATCTAACAAAATTACAAATTTTATAAATTGTTCTTATCTGCCCTAATAATTTTATAAATCAAATGAATTGCTGTAGGTTATTCTAAGATATTTAAAGTACCAAATTAATGATTTAGAACATTGAGTTTTTGTTCCGAGATATTTTTATAGAGATTAAATCAATTTCAAATAATAATAAATAATCATAATTACTTTTGTTTTTCCAATGAATACATCTTATCTTAAACTAATTAAATAAGACGTCACAGAGAGTTTTTATTGATAATATAAATCCTATAGTTACAAACACTATTATATAAATTATTTTTTAATTCTAATTGGCAAAAATAATCTCATTCTCTTCTTTTTATTTATTCTTATGACATGTTTTTTAAATTAAAATTTTTAGTCCAAAAAATTAGAAATTGATTCTTAATATTAATTAGTTAATTGTTAAGTTGAGATTTGGTAAAATGTAATTTAGAAAAAATTTAGCTAAAGTAGCCTTTCAAACATACAATTTCTTTAAAGGTGAAATGGTTCATAATATTTAATATTTTGATTACCTCCCTATTTATAACTTTTTGTTTTTAGTCAAATATTTTATTTTTCTTTTTTATTTGCTTCATCCAATCAAATTTATTATTTTGATATTGATGGTAAACTTAAGTAAAATTAGGAAAATATCAAACTCCCTTATCAATAGATCATACTTTGATCTTAAAAATTAGAGAAGTGGGTAAGTAGATAATGGATAAAAATTAAAATAATTTGAAGTAATACCACCATTAATACTTAAAAGAAATTTTTATATTTATCAAAGAACATTTAGAAGGTTTCTAATTTACTAAGTCTATTTAATTTATCTATATTGG
Source organism: Paramecium octaurelia (assembly GCA_905182995.1). Lineage (NCBI taxonomy): Eukaryota > Ciliophora > Oligohymenophorea > Peniculida > Parameciidae > Paramecium > Paramecium octaurelia. The sequence continues at coordinate 582,944 of CAJJDP010000040.1, forward strand.
GATGATGGTGTTATTCTTCTGGGAAAATGTGATTAATTATAAATTTCTTGGTTATGGAGGATTTAATTGGAAAGTATTGAATATTTTAATATTAATTACTGGGCAAACTAATTCTAATAAAATATTGAAAAATAGAGGATGGTAAATTAATCCAAGATCTGAGAAAATAAATTTCATGAAAACTAAATTTATTGAATTGAGTTCAAAAACATTTTTCAAAATGTTTTGTACAAAAAATTGAATTAAATAAAGTAGTTAGCCAGATAAAGATAATCAATTTTGATTCACTAAATTATCCAATGAATTAATACAGATTAAAATTATATGAGATTGCAGTCTAATATTTCTTTCATGTATTAAGGTAGTTTTTCATAACAACAATAATTAAAAAAAGATTGAATTTTTGGAGAGGCACCTTATTTAAATCGCCTTTTTATTTTTGTGATAAATTTTAAAATTTCTAAAACTCATTTGCTTCTTAGTCTTTCTTTTATTATCACATTATACTTTGAAAGAATGAATATGTTATCAATAAAATTTAGTATCTAATCCTATATTGAACCAATAATAACATCATTAAATGAAATCATTTTTTAATAATAATAGATTTCATGGTATTCATAGAGCATTGATATTCACATTTATAGCAACCATCATATTGGATTTCCTTGCCATCATCACATCATTCAAAAAGGGGAGTCATAATGCTATCTTCACAAACTGGAACAGATTTTCCATTTACCTTTATTTAAGGAAATTAACAAAGCTCACAATTTTAGAATTTTTTTACAAGTAGTACAGCCAAAATCACAATCATACTTACAGTTAGCACAATATGGATCTTCATAATCATCGAATATTTCGTTTGATAAGATTGCTAATTACCCATCTCCACAAATTAGTTCTCTTGAATCTAGACAAAGATAGCATTTATCATTTGAACAAATAAGCATTCTAATTGACAATTTTTTTTGCATTTGAGACACCCATCTCATTGAATTCTATTCTCATCATCACAAATTTCTTAATATTAGATTATTTCATCTTTGATTGAGGAGTGCATTGATTTTTATGAAAATAAAGTTCATACCCAGCTTAACATACCAAACATTTCCCATACTACTAAAGTATACAATTAAATGTATTTAAAATAACTTTGGTGATATTAATAACAAAACACTCCATAACTCAGTTCATTGCAATCTAAAATATTACCCTCTGAATTTAAATTATTAAGAATAAAATGTTACACATAATTCTGACATATTATTCTATACTATTATTTTTAAAGGAAAACTTATTAAAAATGAGAAATATTAGAAATTAGTTTCAAATTTACCAATAGTAGCCTTCATCTTTTAAAAAAATTATAGCATTCGATGTTATCCTCTTAATTATTATCACTGTAATCAGCGATCAGTCAATTCCAATTTTCTAAATGTTATAATTATCTTAAGTTGAAGCAACTTGTTAAGAAATAACTTAAACGCATACCGATTTAGAGATAATTATTAATTGTATAAATAGGTATTTGGAATGTTTTAAATATAAGTTATTATAAAGATTTATAACTATGCTGAATGTTCTATCGTTTTATAATCAAATTTACTTGAAAGAACACACAAAAAGACGCAAACCTTTAATATGAACAAGAAATATAATTTCAATTATTTTAGAATAAAATTTAAACTAAGCAATGTCATTCTTTCTATCCTAAATAAGTCAAAATAAAATCCATAATTTAATTGAGCTTCTTCAATAATATGTTTTATTCTAGGTAAGGAGAAATCAGATGGATGAACTAAATTTCAAATTTATGCAGCATATTTTCTTGATTCTAATATGAAACCAAAGAAGTCAATATCTGATTCTTTTAAATTTGTAGTCTTTTATCTCTTTTTTATTCATCAGGAGAAAAGGAATTCAAGATTCAATTTATATCAGTAGTCCTAACAAATATAATCCAATTACAAAATAATAGTTAATCTCACTCTGAATTATTATTTGAATGCTTCAAGAAATATTGACTTATTAATTAAAATTAAACCACTTATTTAGTTATGGAGATCAAAATATAAAATTAGTTAAATCAAAATATTATTGAATTTGAAGTTAAAGAATAATTAGAGACTTCTAATTCTTAAATTATCTTAATTAAATATATGTTTTAATCTATCATTAAATTTAGCAACATTGTTATTTTTATACTTTTATATCCCTTTAATAATTGATTTATTAGAATGTTTTGATTTTCTAATCTGCAATTGAGATCGCTTCCACAATAATTGCTCTTAAATTCATCTTCTGCTAAGTTTAAAGTATTCTTTAGCAATTATCTTCTAAGTATTTCAATATGATTAATGAATGTTCGACTCCTTTCTTCCAGTAAGGGTTTTCAGCATTTTTCTCAAATTTTCCTTCTTGTCTAGATAATTCTATAATAAATGAATAATATTTTGATTATTAATCTATATAAGGTTCTACTTACAAACTTTTAGCTAAATAAATTGATGCAAATTAGATTTCCCTTTCTAATTCAGAAGGAGTGACAGCAAATCGCTGCAATATACTTGCAAGATTCATCATTCTATTCTTAAATTTTTTATTTTTCATTTATTCAACTCCAAAATCTAATGCAGAGTTTATAATGTTGAATGCTGCCCCTACAATTGGTATGAATCCTGTAATAGCATTACTAACATTAACAACGGTTTGTAAAATATTCAATATTTTCTCTGAATTAGTTTCAATCAACGTATCTGAGTTAAATTAAATTAGATTTGTAGAAATTAATGACATAGCTTGTAAATAATTATATAAACGCCAAAATACAGATCTATAATAAAGATACATATTATCAGACTTCTCTAGCTAAATTAGCTCTTATTAAATTACAAATGGTTCTTACTCCATTAAAATTTAAATTTAATTTTAATTAATTCTTTATTGCTATTCAAGCATTCTAATTTTTTCACTTAATTATTAAACTTCTTAACTGATTTTCTAGCATAATTGTAAGATATCTGAAGAAGATTAAGATGTTCCTTCAAATGAGGAATTTCGTAAACTGTTTTTTATTTGAATTTCACATTATGAGATTTTTTGTGCATATTCTGACGATTCTTAAGAATATAAAGTATTATTTTTTGTAAACATATACATTTCATCCTTAATTTAATTCAGGCCTGTATTGATATTTTATAAAAGTTTAACTTTTAATTTGATATACTTCACATTTTCTTAAGTTAAATTTAACACAGCCAACGTAGAGGAAGTTAGATTTAATAGATTTGTTTCAGCCATTTCCAAATAAATCTGAGCTTGCTTGTGATCTTTTAACAGAAAAAATAATTGTCCTAAAGAAGCACTTGAAAGAGGATCTTAAGGAGCCAAACTAATTGCTTTACGGTAATCTTCAATTGAGCGTTCATAATATTCCATCAATTCAAACACCTTACCTAAACAATGTATTATATTTTACCTCTTTTATACCAGCACTCTGATATGTCTGGAAGCAAAATGACTGCTTCATTAAAATCTTATAAAGCTTCATCTAATTTATTTGCTTATAAATATAAATTTCCTATTGTTAAATATTATCTTACACCTCTTAGTAAAAATAAGTTCTCTTTATCTTCTATCTCATCTTTTTTCAATTTTACTTTTTCAAAATCCTGTAAAGCTTTGATATTCTAATTTAATTTAAAGTGTGAGATGCCTAAACTTAGAGTTATTTTTACCCTTTATATAATGTACTTAGGAGGAATTGAGATTTGGATTAATTTTAATGACTTAATTTAAACACGATATTGTTTAAGGGTAATCATTTAAGTCAAAATAAACTTATGCCTATTATCAATAAAGTACTAAACTTTTGCAAAATATAGATTAATCGACTTGATAAACGATGTCTTTTGTTTTGTTAATTCGTTAAAAATATATAAAGCCCTTTGCTTGTCATTTTTAATTTCATCTATGCCTGTTTAATACATAAATTCAAGTATATTCTGAGCCTTGTTCTTTTCTCCAAACTTTAGATGTACAGCGGCTATCTGAAGATTGGGTTATTACCTCTAGAAAAATTTTGATTATCTGTGTTATATATGTATTCCTTAGATCCATATTTCCCTCCATCTTCATCAGAATCATCATCAAAAATTTAAGAGCTCATTTAAATTATTAATATTCTTTTAATTAAGATCCATTTGATTTCATTCCTCTTTTATCTGATCTTTCAACTCCCTAGGAGTGATATATCATTCTATAAATCATCACTGAATATATTGGTGTTAAACAGATACTTCAATTATTTATGAAACATGAAAACTTTATAAAAAAATGATTAACTTCTTCCTGTTGAGAGCTTTATTTCTCCAATTTACTTGTATTTATTAAAGATAGAACTCTAAAAAGTTTAAGTAATATATTTTTTATCTTTTTCCAGTTGCTCCAGTAAATCTGACTGCTTAATCTTCTAACTTTCATTTTTCCTCCTTACCATCAAAAGAAAAGCAAACTGATTCTACTGCACTCGTATATAAACCATTTTGTACTTACTATTTCTCTAAACGAAGCTCTTTAAAAATGGGTTTGGGGTTGGTAGACCCCTCTAAATTAAGAGAGATAAAACAATTCTCGTATGTTCTATCTCTCTTATATTTATACGCGAAGGCAAAAAATCCCTGGCGGTGAATTCCGGAAGACCTTCTGTGGAAGCCCGACTGTTGGGTTTTGGGTTTGGGTTTGGGGTTGGGTTTGGGTTTGGGGTTTGGGGTTGGGGTTTGGGT
>CAJJDP010000041.1:4141-123296 GCA_905182995.1 Paramecium octaurelia
ATAATTTCAAAGAACCAATTTAATAATGGTTTGATCCCTTTATACCTATACTTGCTCAACTATACTATATTCAATCCTATATCGTATTTTCGCACTAAATTTCTCAGTGTATTTCTGGTTTTACATAGCAGTAACTTGTTGTTATAATTTACTAGTCTATTTTATTAAGAAAACAATAATTTTTTATCTAATTTCACTCTTGAAGTAAAGTATCATAAATTTTGCTTAATGTACTCCATGCTCTAACTCATAAGTGTGCCAGCAGGGCTGAAGTTAGTTGTTTTTCATTTTCCCTTGTATTTGAGGAGATGATCAAATCACTTGTGCTACTTGGGTTGTTGAATATTCATTCCATGAGGTAATGCTAAAGTTAATATCCTTACCGTGTATGTTGCTGAACGCTGCAGATGCGTCGATAGTTATTCCAAAGCTTATACCATTTATTATACCTATTGTTATTTATTTGCCATAATGATAGTCATAAGCTAACACTTATTCAACTTCTTTAATAGATCATGCACACATAAAGACCTAACTTAAATCTGTACTTGCCTCCAATGTCGATGAATTATACACCTTAATAATTTATTCATTCTGCAAAGTAATTGTTATGATTTATAGAGATTCTGGTGCGATTTCTGCTTTTTGGATAATTTGTTTACAACCAGATTTTTCTTTGCATTTCTGATCTGCTTTGTAAAAACCATTTATAGTGATAACTTAAGGATCCTTGTCATTCAAAAGTTCCCTTTACATTGATACAATATCAAGGGGCAGATGGTAAGGTCTAAAGCGTTACTTTGTTTAACTCTTAATTTGATGTTTCGCTTGCGAGCGTTGGCTGCTGAGATTAAAATATTGCGCATCTTGTATTTATGGATTTAAAATAATATTGACTAGAGCTTGGAAACGTATGCTTGTGTCACTAATCCAAATCTTCAACATCAATTTAGAAGCATATCCTAATAGATATCCTTTTACAATTTTAATGTATGCTAAAAATATACTATGCTTGAAGTTCTACAATCTGTAGATAACTTGTTGGAGGAACAAGTTCATCAACTTGCACTCCGCCCAGTAAATGATGTTCTAATACTGGTTCTTATTATGTTCTAGATTATCAAGATGTGGCAAAAAGTGTGACTGGTAAGCAGTTACATCATCTAAATTTTCAAAATATCTCTGGATATATTCAAGTCCCCTTTTAATGCCTTAGTGTTTCTGCCTTATATTAGACTTCATAAGTGAATTATGTCAAATTATGTTTTCTGTGACTTTTTTGAATCAATCTGAGCAAAACATAGAGGCGTAATTAGTCTCGATAAATTACAGTCATACAGCAATAGATGTCCAATGCTTGCTTGCTTGCAAGTTAGAACTAAGAGTGTTTAAAAATATGTTTCATAATTCTAGTTCAAGTAACACTATGCCATTGACTTGAATTGTACAAGAATCTCTGCTAGCATTTGTACTTAGAGTCAGACAACAACTAAAATTAGTTTTGCAATATATTGCCTTCTGTTGATATTGCTACTTGAAAAGTGATGCAAAAATTATATCTGCTAGAGAAGCGAAATGGGAATATTGCATTTCCATCTAATATACAAACTTGGGATCCTTGTTTATCAAATTATATCATAATCATTGTGTATTATGGATGCATTTTAATCATAAAATAACCCAATATTTGATCTGAGGCTGTTTTATGTTGCTTAGTTGCCTGTCATATTGTTACTCGTGCTTAGCTGATTTTTGTGTACAATTTACAACTGATGCTTCACTCTCTCTACCTCTAATTAAGCAGTCACAATATTTTCGTAGCAATACATCTTATTTGCAAAAATAGAGTGCTTGATCATATATGTTGGATACTATTCACTGGTATTGCTGAAGTATGTGTTGCTGTTTGCATTTGTTTTTTTTAATTATAAGTATTATTTGCATTCAACTGTGAACTATCGAAAAAGAGAGACCGTAATAGAAATGCTAAACCATATCCAAATTGTATCTCGGCTGAGTTGTTTCTTGGTTTATCTCAGTCATCAACTAATTGGTGCTTCAACTTCTGCATTAGAAAACGTATTTCTAGACATTCAAAAACTCTTTTTGCACTTATTTTTTCTGTGATTGGCATTCTAAGGCTTTGCTATTGAGTGTTGGCTTATTGAGCAGTTCATCTGAGTGCTAAATGTAACAAGGTGTATGCATACTTCGAAACAGCGCTTAACTGATCTGAGTGAGCGTAAATCAATGATTGACTGAAATTTTTCTCCTCTTTTATTCTTCGTAAAAATGTTTATATATTACGACTTGTTAGATTCTATTATTACTGATAATTAAGATAAATGATTCTTCGATTTTAAGCATAAGAGTGCCAGTTGATATAGCTTTATTCTAAGTATTCTGCATTCACTTACATTAATGAAATGATAAAAGTGCATTCACTTCTTGTGCCTTCAGAAAATCCTACATTACTAAGAATACTCAATATTACGAAAATTAAATTCGTTCTTTAACTTGTTTAAAGTCAAACATAAAGCCTATTATGCCTCAAAAATCTAGCACTATGAGTATTAAATTGGAAAGACTAGGTGTGCGTATATACCAACATGTTTAAGTACTCTATCAATACACAAATCATGTATAAGTTTGAGATATCATCATTTTACCATACTTTATATTCAGATAATGTAATAGTACATTAGTAGGTATTGATACAAAGATTACATCAATAAATAATTCTGCAATTTTGAAAATAGGCACAACTATAGCAAGTAATTATTAAGTTGCATTTGGCCAAAAATTTATGAGTTTGTTCTAGTTAACATTTAATCTCTGCACAAATTCACATATTATAAGTGTTTGAGATTTATAAGTCATAATAAACAAATTGATATTATTGAATAAATAAATGTATGCATGTTTCAAACAAAAGCACACCAGAATATATTTTTCGAAAAACAATTTATAGAACTTCTTTACATATAATAGAACTGACTCGAGATATTCTGTTATCTAAATCAATTTGATTTAGTAGGTCCGCTTTTTGTAAAGTTAAAATTGTAACCAGACAGCCTTAGCAAAGAAATACAAGAAAATTCTAGCTCAAGAATATAAACTAGATAATTAATCAATTCTCAACACATTTACATAATATTTAATAAGCATTACAATACAGTACATTATGTAATACATCAGATATCCAAATTTGGACAAGAAAACTAAGGGTTTAAGTAAAGTAATTGTATGCACATTACATCCTTAAAGAAAGATTAAAAAAAGAATTGTTATGCTGATATCAAGCAATAGTGTACTAGAATAAGGGATTGCAAAATAATAATCAATACTCTGGGATTTTATCTAAACCACTTTTCTTAAGGTAAAAGAACTTGACAACTCAGCTTTATCAGCACTGGTGAGTAAGAGATGCTGTTTGTACATAATTTGTACAGAACAAGCGTGCATGATTTAACGGCTGCTCATTGATACAATTAAAATATCTACGGGTGGTGTCAATTATTACAGTAAAAAAATAATTTGACATTGAGACTAATCAGATACCAGTTATTAAATAACCTCAATAAGTATCTCGTACCAATCAAAATGAAAGGAGAGCTTATGTTACAAGATAAGAAGGATTAGCCTTGCCATTTGTTTTGCACTGACATCAATAAATTAGGGACAAAGCTATTACATCATTTTCAAATTAGACTACTTCTAGTTTGATCCCTAATTAGAAGTAAGATAATGAGCACGAGTAAAAGCACTATATCATAATAGCAATATAAACAAGTTGTGGAATATGGAGGTTTAGCAATACCTATAACATAAAGAAGGAAGCATCACACTTACAAAAGTCTGTGGCTATTAATAAAAAATAGTTTTAATTAAAATCTGTTTTATAGAAGGATTTAAACCTACAATCTACACCTGATTGACAATAGTAAAGCTTTGCACAAGAATAGTTGTAAAGTTAGGCAACATGTTGTGTAGTATATCCAGGAATAAACAAGAGTGGATAGAAAAGCATTTAAGCCATCTTTCTAATGCTGGTGCTATGAAAAATTGATTCCTATAAGATGTTGTTTCAGATTTGCTACAGAATGGGTCAGAGATAGATGTTCAGTGTTCTCCATCATAGTCACCAGCACATAATGTAGATGCGGCAGCATTTCTGTATACTTCAAACAACATAATTTTTAAGGTAACACAAAGGCCGACAACATGCTCGGAACATAAATTCTACAATTGCGTATTTTGTAATTTCTTTTTTGGGATTGACTCATAGTTTCTGGTGTTATTCTGTAAACAAAATTTAAATCTTGGCAATGTAAGAGTTTACGCTGGTCAGTTTACTGCATTTTTCCTCTAAGTATTTGCATTTTCACACATTTTACAATCAATCTTTATTAAAATTTAAGGTATATAATCTCCTTTTTTTGAATGATACCCATTTACCAAATTTGATATAACTACATGCTTCTACAATATCATCATAATAGGCTTCCACACATTAAGCACTTCAGTTAGAAATTAATAATTATTCATTAGATGAGTTTTATAGTTTTATTTGCAAAAAGTATCATATTTGCTTTAATAATGAGGTTCTGAGGAAATATCTACTGAATTTTGTATCGAATATTGCCATTAGGAATACTTATAAGTAAGGTAAATACGATTAATATTCATTGAATATTACTTCATTAAAAATTGCTTAGTTAAAGACATTAGACCTTTTATCCTGCCAATTTTTTTGATAAAATTGACAGTTTAGATTGAAAATTTGTAATTTGCTGTAAAATAAACCTTAAAAAAAGGTCGAAGTGCAAAAAAAGTTATTGAAAATGTCATTTGACTTAAAAGTGGTATCTTGCTAGTCCTAAAGTTATTGAGGTTTACATGTGATGTAATCCCAATTTAATTAAATCTTGAGAATTTTCATATTCAGAATACTAAATTATGCACCTCAACTCTTATCAGTCGACTTTCTTTCATCCTTAACTATTCAATTCCCCTTCAAAATATATTGTACAGGTTGTCCCATTGTTATTTGAAAACATGTTTTTGCTTAAGTATATGTATTATGCTTCAGGTAGTTTGCCTAAATTCTTATCTTTTGAAGTTTTCTGAATTTTAATTGTATCTTATATGAGATGGAGATAAATTTGTATACTTATAGCATTCTTAGACAACTCAATTAGGTTTTATAGAGAGAAGGTTTGATTTAAAGATGTTCTGTAAAACGTCGTTGTTGAAATGTGAAATAATTGCTTTTAAGCCGGAATAATTACTGANTACAATCTACACCTGATTGACAATAGTAAAGCTTTGCACAAGAATAGTTGTAAAGTTAGGCAACATGTTGTGTAGTATATCCAGGAATAAACAAGAGTGGATAGAAAAGCATTTAAGCCATCTTTCTAATGCTGGTGCTATGAAAAATTGATTCCTATAAGATGTTGTTTCAGATTTGCTACAGAATGGGTCAGAGATAGATGTTCAGTGTTCTCCATCATAGTCACCAGCACATAATGTAGATGCGGCAGCATTTCTGTATACTTCAAACAACATAATTTTTAAGGTAACACAAAGGCCGACAACATGCTCGGAACATAAATTCTACAATTGCGTATTTTGTAATTTCTTTTTTGGGATTGACTCATAGTTTCTGGTGTTATTCTGTAAACAAAATTTAAATCTTGGCAATGTAAGAGTTTACGCTGGTCAGTTTACTGCATTTTTCCTCTAAGTATTTGCATTTTCACACATTTTACAATCAATCTTTATTAAAATTTAAGGTATATAATCTCCTTTTTTTGAATGATACCCATTTACCAAATTTGATATAACTACATGCTTCTACAATATCATCATAATAGGCTTCCACACATTAAGCACTTCAGTTAGAAATTAATAATTATTCATTAGATGAGTTTTATAGTTTTATTTGCAAAAAGTATCATATTTGCTTTAATAATGAGGTTCTGAGGAAATATCTACTGAATTTTGTATCGAATATTGCCATTAGGAATACTTATAAGTAAGGTAAATACGATTAATATTCATTGAATATTACTTCATTAAAAATTGCTTAGTTAAAGACATTAGACCTTTTATCCTGCCAATTTTTTTGATAAAATTGACAGTTTAGATTGAAAATTTGTAATTTGCTGTAAAATAAACCTTAAAAAAAGGTCGAAGTGCAAAAAAAGTTATTGAAAATGTCATTTGACTTAAAAGTGGTATCTTGCTAGTCCTAAAGTTATTGAGGTTTACATGTGATGTAATCCCAATTTAATTAAATCTTGAGAATTTTCATATTCAGAATACTAAATTATGCACCTCAACTCTTATCAGTCGACTTTCTTTCATCCTTAACTATTCAATTCCCCTTCAAAATATATTGTACAGGTTGTCCCATTGTTATTTGAAAACATGTTTTTGCTTAAGTATATGTATTATGCTTCAGGTAGTTTGCCTAAATTCTTATCTTTTGAAGTTTTCTGAATTTTAATTGTATCTTATATGAGATGGAGATAAATTTGTATACTTATAGCATTCTTAGACAACTCAATTAGGTTTTATAGAGAGAAGGTTTGATTTAAAGATGTTCTGTAAAACGTCGTTGTTGAAATGTGAAATAATTGCTTTTAAGCCGGAATAATTACTGAAAGAAACAATATTCAGGAAATTTTCAAATGTTACTTGTACTTTAATAAAAGTAAGGAGCACTTTGCTGATACTAGGAGATTAATCAAAAGTATTTTCAATTAGTTTTTAGAAAAGCTGTACAATTCAAATGCAAAGGTTAAGAAAATATATTTCCATAAAACGAGACTATATGAAAGTCTTATAAAACTGTTTTCATGAACATAGCTAAATTTGGCTAAAAAAAAAGTACGGCGCTATTATATTTAAATCTTTGTGATAATTGAAAGCGGTCTTTTAGTTGGCCAGGAGAGAAATATTTTTCTCAATTTTATTAAGAAGAAATATTGGTAATCTTCATTAGAAATATTAAGCTATAATGTTTAAGCAATTTATACTATTCAACAAAAGGATTATCAAAATAATTGTAAATTGATGAGGAGGATACCTGTGATTGGTAAAGTGTTAATTTTCGTGAATTTCAAATCTAAGGTAGTAGAATAGATTTAGAGTTCAGACCACTTACATTCTTTTTCTTGATAAAAGCACCAATAAAACTAAAACATATTTGGAGTTAAAGTTCAATCTATATTTTTAGAATATGTATTGACTGTTTATATATACTAAGGCAAATGCAAGCCCAATGATTAAAGAAAATAAAGATTAAAAGAATGCATAGCAGTGAGTTATCATTTATCAATACTTTATGTGGTGATATGCTGAATGATTTTAATTGAGTTGCTATGTGACGAATTATATTAGGGTAGAAATAATAAATCACTTTGTCCTGATTTAAGGATAATGGCCTTGAAAATGAATAGATAAGGAATCGTAAGATCACTTATTGACAAAGTAAATGATAACATTAAAAACAGTTCAAATTTTTTGAGTTGGTTTAGATATATATTGAATTTTTAATGCGGATAAACAATTAGAGTTTAAGGAATGATAAATGAAAAATTAATGCCCAAAGTAATGACTACTTATTATATGGAGGAACCGCAGCGATATTAAATAAAATAATAAAACCAACTTTATTGATATTAGCCACCAAAACAAATGATGATGAAATTGGCGGCTAAGATCATATTAACAATGGCATCCATGGTTCGAGGATGTTTCAAATGAGGGTACAGAAAATTAAATTCTTTAGCTGCAGTTGAAGAAAGAAGATTTAAGAAATCAGAAGAACTGTGATAGGAGGTCGTGAGGTAAGGAAGAGATTCAAAATGGCAAATGGGCTTTGGTATTTTAAGAAAATATGAATTTTAGAGGTGAGGGTTGGACTAATCTTGGGAAGCTCGCTGTCAGACAGAAAGAAATTCAATTTAATATGCCAATTATGATTCAGGTGATAGGACAGAACATTCTAGCTCTATTTTACAAATTGCAATCTGTCTTCATTAAGACAGCCATTCTTGAGTAATTACAAGTAGGGGATTAAGAAATTTTGAATTTATTTAATCTTATTGGTTTTGAGACAGAAAGCAATGCTTAAATGAATAGGTATAGACCGAATAGTTTCTAGTTGAAGACTGACGTATTAATTTTTGAGTATGTGAAATGAAAAGTAGAATTTAATTATGGCTGAAATTTTGCTTAAAGATAGATATAAAATTATGTCTATCCATACTGATGCTCATGATAAACATACTTTCAGCATTTTGAGCGTTTTACAAATTTAGATATTGTACTTTTTTAGAATCTACAATCACAAACATCGAAAATCTGATAACCTCTCAAATTGTTCTCTCGTGATATCAAGCAATTCAATTACTAAACAATATGTGTTTCTTTATATGTATTTTATTTTCATATAATTTTAGTTTATCCAAGCTATGATCCTAAGAAAGAGTTCGTTTTTGTAATGAATAGAAATTAATTGCAGTTAAGCTAGATGGATTATCAAAAAAATCAATTTTCTAATATTTAGTTTCATTATACTGTAATTTTTTAATAACACAGTCTTCTCATGGGAATAGGATAGCTTGGAAAATGTTTATAAATACTAATATTTGCAAATAGAACATTTGCCAATATGAATTTCTTTGACCTTCCTAAAGTGCAAAGTGCTTAAGCAAGCTAATTAGTTATTTCTCCCTTGAACAAATCGTTCACATATTACAATTTCTCTAAAATTCAAGTTATTAAATTAACAATTATCCTTTCCAAAAAATGAGTAAACTCAAGATAAAGTGATAATAATGTTTAGTAATAAAATAAATAATATTAATAAAATATCAGTCAAGCTAAAATATGCGACCTTTTATAAGAATTTTTTTACTAAACAATGAAAATCGTCATTAAATTCTTTCAATGTAATAGCAATTTAAATTATTAGTTCTCTTTATTTAATAAAGCACTCAAGTCGAAAAAAATTGGAAAAAATACCTTTCCATAAACTTACCACTAAAATTTAATTTGAAGCCTGAAGTAAATATAACAATTATATTTTAGCAAACCCATATGCATATTCATAAAGTTGATTATAAACTTCCAAAAAAAACTCTTTTTTTTTAAGGTCCTAACTCTGATTGATGCTACAGCATGTATTATTGTTCTCTATTCCAGTAATGAAACCTTCATGTGTATTAAGTGTGTAACTTGAACTCCAAAAATTCACTTTTCAATAATAATTATTTAACATGCAAATATGTGTAAATTAATATTATTTACTGTGCCTAAGGGTATTTGTTACAGATTTATTGAAAACTAAATATATGCAAAACAATCTAATTTTAATAATTTAAATTATGAAATTTTCAATAATTATTCCTGCTGTTATTATTGCAATCATTTTGAATATAATGAATGGATTGGATTTTTTTTTAAATTTCTCTTCCATTTAGTAATATGAGAATTGTCAGTATTTAGATGTGGATATTAAGGGACCTGAAGATATGCAATAATATAATAGGACAACAATTATTGTTGGTTCAGGGAATTTTTAAAAGCTTTATGCCCAAAATAGAATAGAATTAGAATAATAAGGAATCTATGCTATAATCAATTCTGATTAATAGGATTTTAAAATTATGCAATTATAAATGATTGGATATCCAAAGGATGTGGCATTAAACATTCATGGGATTTACCTTAAAAAATAAAACAACAGAGATTATTTGTTTTTGATCAACCATGCATATAAATATGGTGGTGAAAGGATAGAAATATTTCAGGTATCAGAACAATTAGATCTAACATATTAACATTCTATTTTAATGGAACAACAATATAACGGAATTTTGAATGATTTGATTGTTATTGATAAAAATAGATTATTAGCAACTATGTCTATGCCATTGTCTGACCCTATTGAAGGTAGATCTTCGATGTCATTTTGGAACTTTGCTTAAACTTTATTTATATTTTTAGCTGGACTTAAATAAACCTATGTTATAGATTGCAGATTTGAAACTACTGAAGTATTGATACATCCATAATGCAAAAAGCTATAAGAAACATCAGGAAATATGTTAAATGGCATAACATGGAACAGACTTAACACAATTTGGGTTGCAGATTCTGCTTAAAAAGGGTTTAGTGAATACTTAATTAAAGGTGAAACTTTAGAATTTTCAAGATTTTTATAAACAACAACTCGAATAGATAATGTAGAATTCCAAGAAGAAACAAATACGATCATTTTTGGTTAAGGATTACAATTTTCTGGTTTTTTTTCATTATTATCATTTATGAAAACAGTAGATTTATAAAGAGATACTTAATTTGAACATTGGGGATCTTTAAGTTAATTTAATTTGACATCAAATTCGTTTGAGGTACTTGTTTAAAGTAAGAATCTATCCAAGGGAATTTCAGGAGGGTTAGCAAGTGGACAAAATTTATTCATTGGAAGTTGGTGTGACATCTCTGTTATGGTTTGTTAAAAAAAAAAGGAATAATATTAGTGAAATATAACTAATTATTAAAAACATAAATGAAATTGTATAAATTAATCATTCAATAGAATCCAAAAATGTTAACCTCTTTGTTCTTCAACAATCGGTTTGTATATTTGAGTAAAAATAAATGTGTTGCTTTAAATGGTTTGGTCTTATTAATTTTATTGAAAAAAAACATTTGCATTTTATTATGGGTTTTTTTCATATTCATTATATTAATACTCCCTTGTTCAAGTTATAATATTAATAGGTTAATTGGCTTCATCCTATATCATAAATAGGATAGAAAGAATTAATATTTTTATCAATTTTACTAGCTTTGACTTTCATATTTTTTTCCATAAAGGAGAAAAATCTTAAATAGTTTGAATTAGATAAAAAATGCTTCTTTATTGAATTTAAAAAATAATTATTTGTAACTTTATTTATTTGCTTTATCAAAAACTTATAAATAAGAGAAAACTGTATTACTTATTGAATATAATTCCCACTCTTTCTCAATAAATTGTTTAAAGTTCAGAACTATTAAACTAATTTACTATGAAATTTAAAAAACAAATAGTAGTTTCATTCTCTAGATTTTCATTTTATCTGAAACTAATAATACTCAATTTCATTTAAACATTATTTTTATACTCATCTAAATAGATTAATCAAATTGTCTTACATGCTCATGGGTTAATTAGTGATTCGAATTTTTAAGCAATAATTTATAATTATTAAAGCTAAAAAAAATGAAATTATTAAAAACATAGTTATAATACTTCCAGGAATCTAAGGAGTAGTTAGATTACCAACCTTAATAGATCAAACTGAATGAGTAAAAATAGCACAAATTTTGACTACAAAAATCAATTAGTTTCATTATTGGTTCATAACTTAATTAATTTAATTAAACAATAAAATAATTCATTCACTTAATCATATTAATTTTACATTTTGCAAGGTGATCCAATTTTAAATTCCTAACTTGAATTATTATCTACTTATTCTAACTGATGGGCAGTAAACACCCTAAGCACAGTAAATTGCTAATGAAATGTAAGATTCTCCTTCTCTTTTTCTCGATAAGCTAATCTCAATTTATGGTGTACCTACCTGAATAAATCTAGTTTCGAAAGATTTATTGGGCATTTGCTTCAATTAGAATAGAATAACATTCAAATTATTGGCATCATTAATTATTATCTAATAAATAATTTTTAGGTTGTTTTATTCATGATAAATAGAATTTGCAAGGATTTTCACCGAAGAATTTTAGACATATGATCGAAACTTTTTACTTTAAGATTAAACAAAGTCCTTTTATACCTTATCATTGTGATATTCCAAAATAATTATTAGCCATCTTCAGAAATATCTACATAAATTAATTTTCTCAGATATTCAATAAATAACCTTATTATAAAATTATATTTTAACAATTATTATTAATAAATGCATATAATATTTTTGTATTCACTTTGCAATCCATATTTAAATTTATGATATAAAGCTTTGGAATCTTATTAAAACATATATAAAATAAATTCTGGAATTGGAAATATAATATAAATTCTTCAAATTTCTGCCAATGGATTTATATACATTTTATGCTCCAAAAACTAGTTGAATATATGAACTTTGAATATGTAAAGCCAAATATAGAACTAATAATACTTTTCAATCAATAAAAATATAACTGCTTTTCTATATAAACTTGAGCGGAAGACAAACTATTTCGGATTACGTTAAGAAATTCTAATTATCGTTCTTAATTTCAAAATACAGAATCATGCAGAGAGGCTCTAAAAAGATGAATTAAAAGAGGCTATATTGATTTTATAAACTTTTTTGTCATTTAAATAAACTAAATTTCTTTGTGCATTTAGAAACTAATCAAATATCAAAATAGTTCTTTAACATTTAAAAAGATGCTTCTGGCTAATCTGTGGATGTCATATGTCCAGCATTGTATACCACACAAAAGTGTAACAATTTATATGACTTAATCGTGCCAGCAGTTTCTTCCTTTTAAGTTATTGGATTAATAAATTTCCATTAAGTTTTTTTCTGTTTCTTCCAAGTTGGCAACTCTTACCATTTTAATAAATTTACCCATTATTCAACTCCAGCAAGGGTAACAACGGTATCTAATTAACCTTAATAAACAAAAACTTTAATTTTTTCTTAAAGCAAATATTCTATTGAAGGAAGGACAGAAATGCTTTGATCCTCTGCAAATGCAGCATAAATCTCTTGATTACAGGAAATAAAAGTGATATTTGCAGGAAGATCAAATTATTCTTTATGGTTATTAATAAAATCTTCATATTACACTCCAACATCAGTGTTATAAAACTGAATATTATATCGGAAATTTGGTCCAATAATCTAGTTAAACATTATTTCTGCATCCCTTATTGCAATATATTTATCAAACTCTTTATTTTCAGCAGCTTCTAGTGCTTCAATCCCAGATTTCATCATTTTGCCATATTGGTACTAGTCTATGACACCATAACTTAATAATTATGGAACTGTAGGTATAACTTAAACTTTTGGATGTGACCATGCTCCTCCAATTCCAATTCCAACTAAATTTATTTTAGTTTGTTTTTTTATTTTTTCTGCTAATACAGGAATATAATGGCCAGCATAGCTTTCACCCCATATATGCATTCTTGCATTTGCCAGTTCTTTATTCAATTCAAAAAATTAAGTCAATAAATCAATGACATAATCAGCTGCATCCCAACTGCTATTCATCATTTCATCTCTGGTCCAATAACTCATCCCTACAGAAAAAGGTTAATCTAAGTACAGAAGATTAGCTTGCTTATTCCATGATGTTTTCTAAAGTATTTATAGATTAATACCCTTGCATGTAATTTTTAGTCATCATCGACTAAAATTGGCCCATTTTCATTAAAATTACTATCCTAAGAAGAGCAGCCTGGACCTCCATAAATCCAAACAATTAACTCATCAGTTGGCTTTACATCACTCTTTCTAGTTGTTGCTTCTTTCAAATATAGCGAATAAAATAATCTATTTTCTGATTTTGTTAAATCTCCAACACTCGCATATCCTGTTTCTATGTAATAATTGACTGAAGGCAGGAGGTTTTTATAGAAATCTAATTGATCATAATTATACTTGTTTGATCTTTAGAATAGATCACACATTGGCCGAGCCAGATCAAAACAACTAATTCCGCAAAAAATAACATAAGTAAAATGAAAAGATTTTATTCTTAGAAATTTATACACTTTACGATTACCTAAGGCATATCGTCATCTTAAAAATAAATGGACAATAGTAATTAATATTAACATCTATTAGATGTATTTATAATATGTAAATTAAAAAGATCTTCATCACAGAGAAAAATTAGAATTATAAAGGATAGTTACTATTGAAATAATATTAATTTAATTTGTTATTTCTACATTTAATCATATTTTGATTACTATTAGAGCATTTATTATTTTATTTGCAAGAGTATTTGTGAAAATTATAAAAATTAAGTTGCAAAACTTAATCAAATGCTGCTCCAATTATGAAATATTGAAAAGTTTATTTAAAAAAAATGAATTTTTATATCATTTTTGAATATAGTATACAATAGCTAAATTGGATGGTATAGAATCAAATGGAATAAATATAAAAATTCGAATTTTTGAATGATAAATTGTAGTAAAAATTGGGAGATTTTGTTTTAAATCATAGAAGTGATAATACAGTTTATGATATAAAGGATTCAATACCAAAGCGGAGCAGCCATTGATTAATTTATGTCTTTTTATAATCTCTAATTTTGATAGAACAATGGTTTGTCTTGCTTGGAATGTTCTAAAATTTTCTTCTATATTTTTGGTTTTATTTTTCCAAAATGAAGGAAATCTATTATGAAAATTAGATCAAATTGGATGATTGGTCAGCATTGTTTAAAATAGTTCAGGTAGATTTTAAAAGTAGGATCCATTATTATTTAATTAACACACATCAGTGTATAATGTGAGTTTTTCTAATTACTTCTTGAATCTGTCAATTAGAATGATTTCCTTCAGAATTGTTTATTTCAAAACTTTACTAAAGTTGAGCTATTGAACTTTAGTTATATTCTCCATTATATAATTAAATATATCAATAATATCTCTCGACACAACAATCGGTATGCTGTGATTATATTTGCTATTAACAGAAAGAATTGATGATATTGAAAAGAAGGGAGTATTAAATATGTTTAGTTTAAAAATTCCCTTGTTTCTTTGTTAACTGGAATTTATTAGAATTAAATTATCTCAAGGAAAATTTATTTATTGAATTCAATTTACAATTTTAAATCGAAATATGATTGCATTCCTGACTCAATTTTGGGTATTAGTCTAATTGTTGAATAAATATTAAGTTTTAGGGAGATGCTAAATATTTGTAAGTGAAATCTAAATTCTAATATACCCTTTATTGAAATTTTGATGTTCAAAAATGGAGTCTGAGTGATAAAAAATTCCATTCTTTAGAGATATTATTTTTGTAAGAATTATAATAAACATTATAATAATTTTTTTAATAGAAAATGGCTTAAATATAGGAATTTACTCTTCGTTTTTCAATGACACATTCAAAAAATGAGCTTTTGGATTATATTAATGAAAGAAAAATCTATTTCCCCCATAATTTAGAATCCAGACTTTTGAAATGGAATTGTTACCCATTGATTAATTTCGATACGGAGGAATTAGAAGTTAGTTTTGGTGTTTTCTTCCTTTAGATTTTGAAACTATCTTAAAATTAGACAGTGAGGGATTAATTTTCAGATTTACTAAACTGTTAGTTAAATAATTTGCAGAAAGTAGATTTCATAAAAATTTGTCATCGGATTTTTTAGAAAGAATCATTAAACCCTTTTCCTCAAAGTAATGAGTTCAAAAGTCTTGGTGATAATCTTAAAGAAAGTTTTGTTTATGAAAAGCATATTTCAGATAAGCCTCCTTCCTATTATAAAAGTTAAAATGGCAATTTAGTTTTCGAAATTAATGAATAAGAAGTAAAATATCGAATTTTATTATATAAAAAAGAAGATGAATCAAGAATTACAACTGCTATCATATTTTCAACAAACAATGATATTAGAAGAGTGTTTCCATTATAAAATTAAGTTTTTATTCCCAATAGCTTCAATTAAAGTCAATAAACTTATACTCCCTCACATTTCATTCCTAATAATCAAAAATTTGTAATTAATCAATCTGTATAATTTTAAGAATAGAATAATAATTATGTGGAAGGAAGGGTAGCAAATATTTAACCTTTAAATGGATAACCAAAATAATCATCTATGAAAGACAGCCCAGCTTTTTAATAAGTGGTTTTCTAATAATAACCATTCTAATCACAATAATAATAGCATTAATAATAGTAATATCAAAAATAATAATAATAAAACTAATAATAATAATAATAATAGCCATACTAATACTAATAACAATACCAGCAATTAAACTAACCTTAATAGTACTAATAATAATAACCTTAATTTTAGTAACCATAATAATAATATCAATAGTTTTAGAAGTAATCGAAATTATCAACAAATTTTGTTAATGTTAACACTAATACTAATATAATAAACAATAGTTATCTTAATTTTAATTATAATAATATTGCTCATACTAATACTTTTAATTTTTAATTAAACGGAAATCAATAGGTCTCTTAACTAAAGCCATAGCAAAAATCAAATGATGTGCTTTTCATATCAACAGAAACAATATAATAGTTTCAAGATAAATCAAGAGCGCCAATTTTTAATTCATCTTCACTTCCTTGTAATTCAAGTTAATAGAACACATCAGCACAAGTAAAACCTGAAGAAATAGATGTACTTTCCACATAACAAATAAATCAAATTTCCTAAGTTGAAAAAGATACTTAGATGCCAACAGAATCCAGAATTTAAACTAATATAATGGCAAGGAGATAGTAAGAACCTGTATCTTGCTAAATATGCACTATGAATTATAGTTTTGATCCGAATGAAGCCTTAATGACTCCTTGCTGCCTTCGGAAAGTTCATGCTGATTGCTATTAACAGGACTTACATTAAAAAGCTATTTAATTTATGAATTTCGATCTAGTCACTTGTTACTCTTGTAAGAATTCATTAAAAGGTTAGAATGATTTTTTAAAAAACAATATTTCTATTTCACTTTATGGTGAAATCGTAAAACGGACATTATTAGCACAAATTCCTCTGAAATGTTGTAAATGTTAACAGCCAATTCAAGCTAGCTAGGAAATATTAAGTAAATAGGTTATGCTAAAATGTTTATCATGCGATACTAAGCTCTGTAGCCTGTGTCGTCAAGAGTATCATGGAGAAAACTAATAGGTAAAAGCTAAAATTATAAAAGAATTAATCCTGTCCAAGCCTATTAGTCGATATTTAAAATGCATTTAAGAATATGCCAATTCTTGTTTGTCCTTTTTGTTAGTTAATACAAACAAAGGATGATAAATGTAATCATGTGAGATGTTTCAGTTGCTAGAAAGACCTATGTTCAGCTTGTTCTGTAGATCGAATTCCGATACTGGCTCATGGAAACCATTATCACAGAGAAGGATGTCCTGACTATAAGCCATGGATAAAAAATAATATAGTAGTTAAATAAAAAGAATTCGATAAATAAAGTTGTTAAAGATGTAAGGAATCAGGTAAACCTTGCGAATATCCAATGAGTTTGTAAGAGTACAAGAAATTAAAATAGTTTTGATGTGAAACAATCTCAATTTTATTATCATATAATAATCTTTTATAATTAATAATATTGTCTCAAAGACTTTGAAGATTCCTTTATTTTTATTACATTTATTCTTGTAATTTTATTAAATAATTCCCTAATTCCTCTCCAAATCCAAACCAATATCCCATTTTCCAACATAAACTTGCGTATTGTGCCTTTTAATTTATATATGTCAAATTACATACTCTAATATTGGATTTTAATCTATTCTAGTCAACAATTTTTTATTTTCTAGTACTTTGTTGAATTGTCTTAGTTGTTGGCTTAAAATTGGAGCATTAGTTATTGAATCGGAACATTTATCTAATGCATTTATATAATGATTTAATGCGAGCCAAATTTATTTGTGAAAACAATAAGAGTATGGTATGTACATAAATTCTTATAATTAAAATGAGAAATCTTCAAAGTAAATAACAATTTAATCAGCACCCTCTAAGCATCTCTTTAGCTAATCCATAGTAATTTAAGATTGATCTTTTATGGCAAATTAAAACCCATTAAAAGCTTGTAAAGCCACATTCATATCCTGGAATATAGCGCTTAAATTTTAAATATTCATTTATATTTTTAACAACATCTAACCAACTTCATAGCCATACAATTGATACTATTCCTCTTTGAAGAAATTGAATTAGTCACCTAATATATTCAAATGCGAGTTTACTAAATATTTATGATTCAAAAATTAAATCAATTACTTGCCTCCATTACTCATCTATTTCACATACAATAGTATTTTTTAATTTTAACATCAAATTGTTGAGATAACATATGACCCATTATTACTAGGAGTTTTATTTGGATAGATCCTTGTTTAAGTCTACCTTAATAGATTATATAATTTTTCCAAAGGCATTTCCAAGTTCAGTCCATCCTATTTGCAGCTAGTCTTAATCCTACTTATTTGATAATTCAACAGATTTAGAAATATATGCTAAGAAACCATCACAATCTAAATTTTCCATATAATTGATTTCATTTGTTTAATACATTAATCCTAAGCCAGCAAATATGTTTTTTATAATTATGCTGCATTTTTCTTGATTTGAATAAACAGCCTAGACATCCTGAAGAACTAATAGAGTAATAATTAAGCACACTTTATTCATTTAATAAAATTTATGAAGTGCGAGAAAAATTATTAATCAATCTTTATAAGATTAATAGAAACAAGTTATCAATATAAATGTATTGTATAAAGTATCAAAAATATAATTGGTTATAAAGTGTTATCATAAATGTTTAATGATATTTTTTAAGTAAATAAATTAATCTCGTAATGATTTATAAACCTGACTTATTAAAATCGGACAAGTAGATAGATAGAACAATTAAAAATTTAATTTATGAGGGAATTAATTATTAAGTTTATGAAAATAACAATGGTCATCTTATAAAGTAATACAAATTTGAAAATGTTTATGATCTAAATGAATTGATTAAAACTTTAGAATTAGAATAGTACTTAAGTAAGCAAACTGACATTCTTTATGCTCCCCAATATTATTATGTAGAAGAAAACACTACGATTTATATCCAATACTAGTTATTTAATAATTTGCTGAAATAAGTGATATAATAAAACTAAAGTGATGCCCTAAAATAAAAGGAGGATTAAGAATTATATAATGAATTGATTGATGATGAAGAAAAGATTTATGAAGTAAACCCATAGGATTATGCAAAAGAATTGCAACTCAAAACATAGAATCTTAAAGTAACCTAGAATTTAATAAACACTATCATAAAATTATATGAATTGGAATTAAATGGTTTCATGATTAAAAACATAAAGCCAACCAATATTATCTATAATATTGAGAATTTGTAATTTATGGATAACTTTTTACAAAGCATCAAATTTGAAGTTAGTCTAGAAGAGTATCTAATCTTGGATTTTGTAAAACAATAATACTAGAGTAATAATTAAAGCTTAAAAAATCTTGGTAGATGTTACATGCAATTGTACTTATTAATTGAGATTGAAGATTAACAAGAAACTGAGTATTTAGAATTGATCAATAAATATTATGGTTCTAAAATCTATAATTTAATCAGAATAATGATAGAAAGCGAGTATAAATATTTTACTTCGATAATGCAATCTCAAGAATTTTTGGAGCTAATTACTCCGCTAAATATACTTGATAATAAGCAGCTATTTATTCAATTTTTTGAAAAAAAATAGTAAAAGAAAGATGAGATTTGGGAAAGGATAAAAAAGAATTTTGAGATTGATTAATAATAACAAGTCTGGTAAAAGTATTAAAAGTCAAATTTATAATTCATGATAAAAGAAAAAGAAATCGCAAAATATAGAGTAGAATATAAGGTTTCTAATATTAATACGCATAAACTTGAGTATGATATTACAGATATGGTGATAATTAATCAGCAGGTTAATTAGAATTATGAAAGAGCCATCCTCCTAACAACTATTTAAGGAAAAATAATTGTTCATTCTAATACAACTTTATTAAATATATTCTAATGTAGTCTTAAATCATTGAGATCAGCAATCAAATTCAAATTGGAGAAAAATATATATGTAGCAATAGCAGGAGACGATAAAATCGTTTATGTTTATAACTAGAATGAGCTTTAGAATTCATCTCCAAAGATATTTTGCTAAATTGCCAATGAAACAACAAAGCAAATTTATTCATTACTCTCTTATGATAAGTTTTTGATATTTGGTGATGAGGTGGGATCAATTTATATTTATAAGAATTGGACATTTAGTACTAATTTGAGTGCTCATTCAAAAAGATGCAATAAACTTTATTATTTTAATAATTAATTAATCAGTGTCTCCCATGATCAAACAATTAAGATTTGGGACAGTTTTAATTTTTTAATCAAACATATAATTACTGGACACACAGCAAATATATTAAATTTATTTATCTTTGATTATTATATCTATTCATTCTCTGAAGATAAGATGATTAGATTTATTCAATTTAACAATACAACATAAAAATATGATTTTGTCTACTAAACCAAGTTTGATTCTGCAATATAATCCTGCATATAGTATAATGAATAGATAATGATATTTGGAAATAAAGCTGGATAATTAATAGTTTACAATATAAAGGATAGAATGATTTTGCATACACATAAAGTTCATTTGAATACTATATTAGCCATCAATTGGATATCTCATTCTTAAGGTTAATTTATAACCATAGGATAAGACAAGATATTTAGAATTAATGCAATATAAAACTGACTAATTAATATATGTACTAAGTATCATTTTAAAATTAATATGAAATTGCATGGTTTCGTTCTCACTTTCTCTTAAAAAGTGTAAATAGTTGATATCGTCATAAATATCTCAGATTTCAATCAATATGTAATAGTAAATTTTCAAATGATAGTTTTAGAATAAGTAGTTATTAATAAGTATTGACTTTTTATTGGATAATCCCATTATAATCATTAGGAACTACTTAATAGATATAGAAGTAAAACTGAAGAGCTTAATTTCAATCCTAACAAATATTATAATTATAGATTCAATAGATTTTTTTTGGAATGAAATCAGTCAATCTTTAGAACCAGTGTAATGAGATTTATTCATAAAAACGGGTAAGATTTTCATTCTAATTAGAAAAGATTAGAGAAATTGTTGAGCGGTCAAACTTTATACATTAATTAAATGCTTTTTCTTTTATTCTATAACTTCACAATTCCTTTCTAATAGTTTATTCTATTTTTAATTTAACATCTATAACTTTTTTATTGTGAATATTGATATTCATAAAATTCTTAGTTTAGATTTAAATTTAAAGTTATTAAATATTTTTGATGTATTTAAAATTAATTTTTAGTATATAGTTAAGTAAATCATAAATAAAGAAGTCATCTTAACAAATGATAATAAATTTGATAAGTTTCCTGTATAATAATTACTACATTTATGATCATTTAATAAATAGAAATAATTTTCTGTTGATAGAATCATTGAATCAAATATTAAAATTTTGAAAGTTGTAACGATTTTAAAATAAATAATTTGTTTGAAAAAGTTATTTAAATAAAATAACAATCAATTTTTTTAGGCAATTATTCTTTTGATTAGAAATTGAATTTAGCTGACAATGTCTTATGGTTGCACATTGAGAATTTATGAACATGTTTCCACAATGACTGTGGCTTACATCTTTTTTAGATTCATATATTCTGTGCATATTCCTTTGATCCAATGCCAGCAATCTCTTAATTAAGGTTTGGAATGTTCAAATATATCTTTTGGTGTTAATTTAACAACTAAGTCTTATACGCATCCGATAAACTTATCTTGCTTAATGCATTTTTATTATAATCTATGAACCTCTTGGATAACATTTTCTGTTTTCAACATGTCTGCCAATTCTTCAAAAATTCGTTTCCAACAATTCTGATCATCATATTTAGACCTAGTCCTTTTTCTACTATAATCTTGAGTTTAATCTTATTCATATGTGATATCCAATAAAGTAGAATGAATGGATTTATTTCTAAGATGCTTTTGCTATGATAGGTTATCAATGGTAGCTTCTAATTCTTGAATCTTATATATGAGTAAATCTCTTTATTGAGTAAGCTCCTCAATAATTTGCATCATATTTTATTTTGTTTTGCTCAATTCATCTTGAAGGAAGTTGATTTGTTATCGTAACTATTCACAGTCCTCATCTTGTGATTCAGTCAATTGCAATACATCTGAAGACGACGATAGATACTTGCGATCGTCTTCGTTATTTTTTTGAATTATTTTCAAATTATCTTTGTAACACTACAGTTTCCTTTATATTAGTTAATAGTCTTATTAATCTTCTTCCTAAGTATTAAGAGTACAAACTGAAGGAATCAATTGAGTGGGATGTGAATATTGCTATTATTGTTGTTATCTGTACATAAATGAATTTTAATTATGTTGCTAACTTGTAATTTAATATATATTTGGATTAATATTATAAATGTTCAATCTGCATTATAATCGTCCAATTTCTTAAGCAATTATTGTTCGTATCCAGCACTGTAATACTGAATGATTTCTGGGGGATAATAGGAATTGATTTCGTCGATATATTGTCTTAATTTGGAACCTGGATTAGCTTTGATTTCTTGGATCTTCTTTAATCCTTCTGACAATACAAATTGTCTAAAGATCATAAGGAATGTTATACTTTTTGGCTGCATTATCATTAGGCAATGTCTTTTAGAATTGATGCAAGACATATTATAAAATATCAGGAGGGGCTTCTGAGATTAATGGTTCAAGAGCAGGCAAATAAGTGCACATTTATAATATGGATTTCAAAGCTTAACTTGATTTCTTTTTGAGATCTTCGCTGGAATCAGGGAATTTATAAACCTAAGATAGGAGGAGTAGTTTTACAGCTAACAAATGGGATGGAACATCAGCTTCAGCCATGGCTCTTGAATGATCTGCTGAATGTCCACCAATCATTCCAAGAGACCAAGCAGAAGCACTCTTGACTGATTGATCAGGCTCTTTTATTAATGCATCTTTTAATGGGGCAATTCCTTTTGCTGCTATAATTCCCATGGCCAAAGCTTCATCAAAGGCTCCGATGAATCCGAGTGTCATGATGCCTGGTAAGCGTGCATCTCCTTTAGCTTCATTGATATAATCAACAATTGACACAACAGCTCCTGCACTACAGATCATTTTAGCTAGGTCTTGGGATTATCTTGCAATTTCTCTAATGCATGTAGCTGCAGCTTTTCTATTGATTAGATTAATAGCATGTACCTAACTCCAGGATCTGTGTCTTTTAATCTATACAAGATCTTGGGGAAGATATCCACATCTACAATAGCTTCTGCCAAATCTATAGTGTGTTTTGCAATATTGGCCAAACAAAAGCAAACAGATCTCTTCAACTCAGCATCATGATGAGGAATCAAGGCACTGAGAAATGGCGCAGCACCTGCATCCACCACATTCTAAGCCAATTCGGCTGAATGCTTACAGATTTCTGATAAAGCTCCTGCTGATACTCTTTTCAATGTGGTTTCTGGTTCTTGAATACAGAGCACCAATAATGGAACAGCTCCTGCATCTACTACAGCCTAAGCCAAATCTGCTGTGTGTCTAGACGGAATATATGTGTTATGCTTACTTGGCAATGTAACGGAGAGCACTAGCTGCAGCTTCCTTCACACTTGGATCAAATTCTTCTAAACATTAGACCAAAGCTTCCAAGGCTCCAGAATTCACAACTGCCATTGCCAAAGTTGAAGAGTGTTTTGCAACGCATCTAAGTACGAATGCTGCTGCCTTTTTGTAGAAACGATTTTGTTCTCCCAACGAACTCACTAATTATGGCAATATTTCATTGGAAACAACTGCTTCAGCCAAATCTTCTGAATGCTTAGCCAATCTTCCCAATGCCAATGCTGCTGATTATTGAATTGATGGCACACAATCTAAGAGCAAAGGTCTCAATAAGGACATCACACCTAAAAGATTGGTTACGGTTTCATTACCTGCTGATTGCAATGCCTCAATATTTTATGGTCTTTTTGCTAACTCAGCCACTGTCTACACAAATTAAACTCTTGCTTTTTGATAAACTTCGAAGGGTTGTAACACTGCACGACTCATTTTAAATTTATTATTGAAATAAATTATACATTCAGATCATGTTAAATAATCAAAAATAATATATTATTTATTCCTCATCTTTCTTTTTTCTCCTTATACTATTGTTTGCTCTGCAACATCAATATTATTAATAGCAATAATCAAATAATAAATTACTATAAATTATGTTAAATGATTGTTGCATCATCTTAATGGATCCACTTTCGAATGTTTATGCAATATTCACAATAGATAGCTACAGTTCTTATTAAGAATCCAATCCAGGTGATCAATCCCAGCTAAATATGTTTAGTTCTGTTTGAATTAAATAATGTAAATAGCAATTTTGATAAAATTATACATTTAGAGATCATCTGTCAATTTTCACCTAAAATACTCGGAATCAAGGTTCGTGGAGATTTTATTTATTACAAACACATATCTCAAGATTACTCTAATTTTGAATACTTCCAAAGACAATGTTAACTTTTAAAGAAAGTTTGATCAAAACAGCTTATTCAATTATGTGTATATATTTACATCTATGCTCTCACATGTAAAATAAATATTTTTGATCAGCATTAAGATAAACACTCAAAATCTTTGTAATCATAGATTCCAATCATATGAACAAGAGATAAAGTTGTATTGTCTACTCAGAAACTTAGAGAACCTCTGAGAAAGGAAATAGAAATATTTATCAAAATCAAAGTTTATTTTGATTATCATTTATTAAGAAATATTATTTATTAAAAGAGATATTTAGTAATAGAAATAGTTATGATCAATTATCCTAATCCTTATCGCAATCCGAATATAAATGCATGGAATCAAAATCCTAGGCAAGAGATGGAAGAGGAATAATCACCTTCGTTAATTTTCAAACCAATTGAAAGATAAAATATTGATGATCGAATTAAATCATAACTCGTTTCGCTTAGAAATTCAATTAAAGATTTTGTTCAAAAAATTGTTCAATTCAAATTTGAAGAGAAAATGACATCTCTAAAAGAGAGAATAAGTGGGCTAGAAAGCTTAATTGTGAAGGATAAATCTTTGGATTAGGAATCATTGATGACCTATGTAAATTTTCTTAAAGATACTTACATAAAGAAAGTGAACATCTTATCACTTCATGTTAAAGTTTTTGAAAATCCTCGTTATTTGGAAGCAGATAGGCTTCTAGATTTTTTAAAAGAAATATCTGTATAAGTTTGAAATATATTAGAAATATGAAGAAAGCTATGCAGAATGCCAACCCTTATTGTTTATGAATTAAGAATTAACTAATTTGGAAATGATTCATTGTGTATTGACGCCAATAGTATGCAACTATAAAGAGATACTTTATTATGAAAAGGTTGATTCTCCAATAAAACAATATACCAAAAATAAGAAAATCTATGAATAATCTCTTTCCTCACAGCAAATTAGTCTATTGATTGGATTATTGAACAAGTACTATAAATTTGGAGCTTGTAATACATCTACTTATATTTAGTACCTAATAAGCAAGATAAATGCGTAGCCTTTGTTAAGTGGGCCCCTGATCTGAATATGAGTCAAGTATAGTATCTGGAGAAATTAATTATCATCTTGGAAATACCTTAGGAATAGAACAATACTTATGCACTTTTACACATCTTTCAATAATAAAATCTGAAAGTTTGCAAATCTACATCGATAGCAAAATAGAGAAATCAATTACAATAACTAAGTCAGCAACTAGGTTGTAATTAATTTACTGCTACTTTGGTCTCCGAATGTAGCTTAGACTTTGCGTTATCAGAATTTCTTAAGATCGTGGCTGCAAAAGTTGATATAAAGCAATTAAGTTAATTTCTAGATGAGAACGACTATTTTATAAAGGAGGATAAGTTTGAGTAGGGGAGGTAGGAAGTAAACTATTTTGTTGATGCATTTGAGATGGAGAGATTGGGATTCTCACTTGCATGAACATTGTGAGCTAAATAAGAATTATTAATATAATAATGTTTTTCATATTTTGTGTTTTCTTTCTAGTAGTTAAATCTCAAGATGAATTGGCAGAGAGTGAGGAGATGGAATCTGATTGCGATATGGAATTTGACATGCCATTTTGTAGTGGAAATGGTACACTCTGAACTAATACTTAGGTACTCCAATGTAGGAAAACTCATTTTTAAATACACTTAAAATATTACTCTCATTTAATGATATGAAGGTGGTAAATAAGATAGATCAATCAGAATATGAAGTTGAAGAACTAGAAAGAGGACCCACTTTATATGATGATGGTTATTCTGGAGTGTTCAAGGGAAGTCAAATTTTAGAAATCCCCTAAAACGAATAAACCCCGTACTTTACCTACAGTATGTGGTTGTTTTTTCCAAGAACCAGTGGAGCTGAGAGACCAAGATCTGTCTGTCCCATATTCCAAAAAGGCAATGAGGAGACTCATTATCCCAGTTTATACTATGATTAAAAGCATAAATAATTCATAGTCTACATCGATTAAACAGTTACTTCAGAAAATTCAGGTTTGGTCTCTGTTAGTAGACCTTTGGCTAACCAATGGATTTATGTTTCTTTGGTTAGTACAAGTAGTAAATTGAAATTATACATAAATGGGGTCTTGGATAATATAAAAATATTTCAGGCAGCCCCTAAACCTAACGATCATCCTCTCTACGTAGGGAACACACCTTGGTTTAAGGATTATTGTAGTATGATGTTTCTATTGGACAAGTTTTAATATTACACAGAGGAAATTAAAGCCTATTTCATTCAGGCATAAGCTTAATTCTAATTGGAGAGTGCCAGCATTCATTTTGGATGCATAAGTTGTAATTTGGAGGAGGCAACAGGAGCATGTATAAGTGGGTACCATTTATGCACGAAGATTGAATTTTATAGTGGAGTTTATAATGTAGCTAGACAATTAGGGTGGATGGATTACGGAGATTTTGTATGGACATATTAGGATGCAATTAGGAAGAATGACAAAAAGAAAGGATTGGCTGTTTGTTGTATTGATTCATTCTGATTATATTAAACATATCGAACTTTAGTTTTTTAGTGTAATTAAGAAATAAGAAAGTATAAATTTATATGATATCATACAATAATTATTAAAAAATAAGTTAATTAAATTAGTAAATATAAAGAGAAACAATAAAATGTTAAAAGATCTCAATCCAAGGTAAGCGTTAAATGTTAATTCATAGTTGTGAATACAAACACTGCAAATCATTTTTTCAAATCAACTTTTCGACCATGAAATGGATGAAATCCACCACTCTTCCTGTGCCAATAAGTAGTTACTCTATTTCTGATGATGTGAGATTTGTGAATTTGAAAGGAGACATCAAGCAAAAGACATTGATCAATGTTGAAAACTATTTGTTCTACAAAACTAAGAAGGTAATTGTGAAGATTGCTAAATCAGGACAAATTAAAGTGGATTGACTTTGAAAATGCCATCATAGAGCAATTCCATCATCAAAGACATGGACATGCCATTAGATTAATTAAATGTTTCGATGTTGTCGAAATATTTTGTGATGCCCAATCCTGGTTCAAATACATAAAACGATATACTATTTAATCAGATTTCAATGCCAATTACATTTTGAGGAAAAGAATAGGCAGAGGCCAATTCTCAGAAGTAACATAAAAAATACTACATTTTTATAGGTGTACAAGGCCAAAAATAAATCGGATGGAATCGAATATGCCATTAAGATATATTAGAAATAAAACTTATTTGATGAAGTTGATAGGGCAGCAATATAAAAATAAATTTCAGTGCTTAGAAGATTGTAATCAGATTTTACAATAAAATTTTATGAAGTTTTCGAGAATACTGATTAAGTCTTTGTAGTTGAGGAATTATTGATGGGAGGGAACTTAATGGATTACATTATAAGGGAGAATTTCTTTTCAGAGGATCAAGCTGCCAAACTAATCTTCCGAATAGTCAAGGCAGTTAATTACATTCATTCAAAAAATATCATACATCGTGATATTAAACCAGAAAATTTAGTATTCAGGTTCCAAGATAATGTTGAAACTCTATGTATAAAGAAGTTCCAATTGGCTGATTTCTATAATCCAGATGTCAATTATCATTACATATGTTGTGGCACACCTGGATTCATTGCTCCTGAAATTTTATTAAATCAAAATTACGATTAAAAAGTTGATGTATTTAGTATTGGTGTTACACTGTATATATTGATGACTGGTTAAATGCCATTTGACGGTAATTTTGAAAAGAGACTAGAATAAAATGTTGAAGGTTTAGTTGATTTTAGTATGATCAATCTCAGCATTCTTGGGATGAATTTTATTAAAACAACACTTTAACCAAATCCTGAAGAAAGATTGAGTTCACATCAATGTTTGAATCATCAATGGTTTGTTCAAGAATAATTGGCCAAAATCACTCAGATGTAATTAAAAAAACCTATTCAATTACAAAATCAATTCATTGTTAGGAGAATGAAATAAGCCAAAACCTTGACTTTTAGTCCTTCTTCTCCTAGAAGTCAAATTTCTATTCAAAGTCCAAGAAATCACAATCTCCAACAAGAATAGTAAAAATAGTCTCCAATTTTGGCGGTAAGTAAAACTGAAAAATTAATTGGACCTCATTCCAGTTCTAAAAGCATTCATTTTGAATAAATCCAAACGTAACCAACAGATGATGACGATCAGAATTAAGACTTCAGTAATTTGAAATCAGCAAGAAAGAAAACCTAATCATTTGTTATTAAATCTACTTCAACACTGAAGAATTTTAATGTATTGAAATCAAAATTTAAATGATATTAATCAATTTATCAATAATCACTCATCGAAATTGTATTTTATATGTCCTTTACAAATTAATTTTTATTTACAACCCTTAAATTCACATTCATTTATGTGTTCCGAACATTCTAAACAATAATTAAGTAAATGATTCTATTAACAATGAACAAATTCAGTCCCTTTAGATTTATTGCATTTCTAGCAATAATATTAACTGAAATCAATGTCATATTAGAATCGGTTAATTTTTACATTTTATTCAATATTTATATTTTACTGCAATGATAATTTTAGTAAGTCTTAGTGTCTCCAAGTCAATTCCTTTAATAAGTTGTTGTTATTTTGATCTACTTACTTCACAACTAACTTCTTTCTTGATTAAATTTTTGTATCACAGAATAAGCACTCTTAAATTTCAGATTAGCAATCAAAACAATAACGTAAATGTCCACAAGGAATCAACAATGTATTAGATGTATTTTCCATACAAATTCTGCATTTATTTATGTGACTTCCCTTTTATACTTATTCACCTCTTGCTACATTTGCAATGATATCTTCATCATTTATTGGAAGATAAAATAATTCTAACTCCCTCTAATCTTGATTCAAGTTGTTTTTTTCAGTAAATTAAATTTCAAAATTATCCTAAACTACATTTCCAAAAGCAACTATGTCATCAGTAGTTTTATTCATTATCCTAAAGTTAATTTTAATAGATTACAAAATTTAACTATTGATATTGAAATTCTTTTTGCTAGTCTAAAATTGTTAAGCGTAGACGAATTTTGAATTAGACAAAGTTAATTTTAAGGAATTGGCATAACTGTTAGAACAAAATTCTAATTTCTTGATGTCATCTAACAATAAGAATAATAAATACATTAAACTCCTTCTATGATAGCAGATATTCCTGAGGTGTCTCTATATTTCATATAAAATTCTTATTCTTTTTCAATCGACAAAAATCGAGGTTAGAATACTATTTGAGGAGACAATTATTTGACTTAGATCAAATTATTAGAGATGAATTTTTGATCTTTCAATTCTGTATCATCACTGATTTTAATTCTAAAGACTTGTTTATCTTCATTCGAATTGATGTAATTCACTTTGCCTTCTATTTCGGTTATTTAAATTGGTTTATTATTTGCAGTTTAGTTTTCAAAATAATAAAGATCGTATAAGATTATCATCCCTTAGATTAGTGCAACTTCTAATTCATTTTTGTTTCGAGATAAAATTTAGAGCAAAGCATTATTATTTTTTGTAAAATCTATTTCCTTTGGTGTTGTTTAGAAAAAGTTTAATTAATTAAATAGAGATTACGAAGATTGAATAAATTAAATATTGTAATTAGGTTAGTGATAATTGGGATAATTGAATTTCTGAGTGCTAATTTCAACATACTTCTTAATGATATCCATTTTCCATTGTCCTTTCTTGATTGTTTCTTGTGCTACTAAATAGCATAGTACTTTCTTAGCTCTAAATTAGTGATAAATTTTACTGTGAAAATTATATTAAATCAAATATATTCTATAACATATCGTCAAATTCAATCAATTCTTGATAATCTATTAGCAAAATAAGATTCTTATTATTTATAATATTTAGACAGAGTTCAGTAAAGCTGCATATGTAAATTTTAAATGAGGAATCATCCAATTAAATTTAAGTGCATTTTTATGGAGATTCTTCTATTTCTTTCAAACTATTATGATCAATAGTTGTTCCATATGTAAATAAAGGTATCCTTATGTTTTTCATATTTTTTGTAATAAAATTACTTTATAATGCATTCCAAATCAAAAATTAAGGAATATGAATCAATTTATACTGATATTTTCTGATGTAATCGTTTGTATTTTAAAATTATATATATGATTATAACTCACAATTTAGGGTATTCTGGCTTGGTTTTAGTCATGGAAGATGTAATTGCAATGGGGATGTCATTTGTAAAGAGCATAGCCATATTGGTTCTAGCCATAACATCTAAATGCTAATCTAGGTTTTATTCTCTTGTTAAAATGCTTTTGATTGTGTAGCAACCAACTGGGGATTTTGTGGCGATCAATTCTGCTAATTTGAATATTTCTTCATTTAAATTTTCATTCTTTACGATTTTGCTGACCAATCCCAACTTGAGAGCCTCTTGAGCACTAAAGGTTCTTCCTGTGTAAGCTAGTTCTCTGAAGAGTGAAGTGTTAGCATTTTACAAACCTAATCTTTGCAAGGTGCCTATGTCAGGAGCCCTGGAGCATTTAATTGAAATTCATTACATGGCGAGATCGATTTCTTTAATGGAGAATTTAGCATCTTCGGAGCAATATCTGATGTCAGCAGAGGTGATGAGGTCGACTCCTCCACCTAAGCAATAGCCTTAGATTCCAACAATGACTGGAACCTTGATTCTTGACAAGGATGTCATGGCTAATTACCAGTCTTTGAGGAGATCGTAGATTCTAATTGATTTTCTTGCTTGATCCATGTCTTCATGGAACTGAATTTAGGGGGGGTAGTAATTACTTAAAACATTAAGGGAGCTTCCTTAAGATCCAAGCCAGCGCAGAAGTGATTGCCTCTGCCTGTCAAGACGACAACTCGGACATCATCTGCTTTATTGATGAGATCGACAGCTGCTTTGAAATCTTGGAAGAGTTGGGAAGACATGGAATTTCTAGTGGTAAGCTGAAATAAGGTACAATGATTTGGGTCTGTTGATTTCTAGATGATAGATGGAGCCTTTTTGTGTTCCCACAAGAGTTTGCATACTTTATATATTAATAATATTTAGTAAGAATGATTAATTTTTATTTGTATTTATTTTCGATGATATAAATGAATTTGAAAATATATATCCCACAATAAATAAATTAAATGAATCATCTTGAAGAGAGTAGTGCTCCAGCAACCAATGCTCCCGTACCAATAGATGCAACTTGGGTTTTGGTAACATCATTTAGTGCTTTGCTAACAATTTTGGGATTTGCATTCATTAGTTCTGGCGCTGTTCGTTATAAATCAGTACAGTCGTCAGTGATAACAGTGTTATTGGGATCAGTGTTGACTATTTTGTTCTTCTGGCTTGTAAACAAAATATAATAATAATTAATTGATAGGTAGGATATGGATTCGCCTTTGGAGATGACAAGGGAAATAAATTCATTGGTTTAAGTAAATTTGCAGGAATCGGGTACACAGTCGAATCTCCAACTGACGATTACACAAATTTGAGTAATAGAGTTAAGTTATAATAATTTAGTATTCTCAACAGTCGGAGCAGTCATCGTAGCATCTCTTTTTGGATTGGGAACATTGGAGAGATCCAGATTCTTTTCAGTTAGTTTATGCATAGCATTCATCACAGCAGTATTATACCCAATAGCACTTCATTGGATCTAACCTACTGGATGGTTGAGTAAATTCGGATTTGTGGATTTTGCAGGATCAACATATATTCACGTTTTCGGTGCTATTACTGCATTGGTTGTTTCATTCTTTTTGAAGGAGAGGAGAGATCAAGCTGGCAATGTGCATCCAGGTATTTTCCCACATCATTCTCCAATCAACATCGGATATGGATCAATTATATTGACAATTGCAATCCTAATATTCATTAATGGTGCCAATACATAAGGAAAGAATGATAAATACGAATAGGGATTGATAGCAGTCAACACTATTGTAGCAGCTACTTTATCAGCTCTCACTAGTTTTCTATTATAATACTTGAAGACTCATAAGACAAGTTTAATTGCATTATCTAGAGGAAGTGTTGCTGGTATTGTAGCTATTTCAGCATTGGCTAATGATGTTAGAATTTGGGAGTCTGCTCTTACTGGTGTTTTGGCTGGTTTCGTGTATATTGTCCTCATTCTTGTGATTAAAAGATCTCACGTTGATGATCCTGCTTACACTATTGCTTCTCATTTGGTATCTGATATTCGTATATTCTTTAGGGTCCTGGTCTCTTGGGAACTATTCTGGTTGGTTTTCTGGGTCTTACCAATGGTTGGGTTACTGGTCATGGACCCAAATAATTGGGATTATAATTAGTAGGAATCTTGGCATTTATTGGATGGGGATTACTGGTTGCCATCTTTATTGTTCCATTAAAAGGCACTGGTGCATTTAAAATTAATCCATTCCAAGAATCATAGGGAATAGATGTCAGTTATGGTAATACAATAATGTTAATCATTTTTAGCTGAAGGAGAAGCCATTCAATTCCTCGATGAATAACCAGAACCTGCATTGTTAAGCAGTTCTCCCAAGAAGGGAATCTTCCAATGATTAATAATAAGTTTTCATACAAATAAATTCATATGTGAAATATTAAAAATTCAATTTAAATTATGCACAATATCACTGTTGCCATTCGAGTCAAACCAGTTTAATAAACCTTCAAAACCATTATTGTTAATGGCTCCACGGTTACTCTGCTCGATCCAGAATTGGAATTCAATAATCCTGTCGATGTAAAATGACATTTCTATATTATATTTTACATCCTAAAGATCCTGAAAAAGAATAGAATTAAAGATGCATCTTATGAGTTCGACCTTGTCTTTGATTAACAAGCCGATCAAAAGGAAGTCTATGAAAAATCAGCAGAACCCCTTCTGGATGATCTCATTTCAGGATAAAATGTAACTATTTTTGCATATGGAGCAACAGGAAGCGGCAAAACTCACACGTATCATTATTATCCCTAATCTCTTCTAGCATGATGGGAAGCCAAAATCAGTAAGGCATTATACCAAGAGCGTTGAATGATTTGTTTGGTCGATTATCAAAAGAACAAGCCGCTCAAGTAGCAACATTCCCACTATTTAGGCTTCGCTCACCTTCTTAGAAATATACAATGAAACTATCCGAGATCTCTTGACTGGGAAGCTATTGGACTTGAGAGAAGATGGCAATAAAGGATTAGTAGTTGTGAATTTATTTAAAGCTCCTGTCCCCACTCTCAATGATATTAACCAATACATCAAATATGGTAACAGCAGAAGAGCAAAGGAACCTACGGGTGCTAATGAAAACTCGACAAGATCTCACACTGTTTTGCAATTGATGCTCAAACAATGCACCTTTACTTTTGTTGATTTGGCTGGTTCTGAAAGAGCTTCCCAAACTACCAATAAAGGACAAAGAATGGTTGAGGGAGCAATGATAAATCGATCACTCTTAGTTCTTGGTAATTGCATCAAGGCATTATTCTCAAAGGAATAGTTTGTTCCATTCAGAGGCAGCAAATTGACTAGACTTCTAAAGGATGCACTCCAAGGCAATTCTAAAACTGTCATGATTGCCAATGTTGCTCCCAACAATTACGAAGATTCATTCAACACACTCCTTTATGCTCACAGGACTAGGAATATTGATCCAACTCCTAATAATTTTCAAGAGATGATTGTTCAATTAAGAGAAGAGAATGAAGACATCAAAAAGACACTCAAGAAGTAAAATAGTTAATCCAAGATGCAATTATAAATTGAGTAGCAATTCAAAGAGTAATAGAGATAGGAGAAGATCGAAAAACAATAATAATAACAATAAATTTAATAGATCCAGCAATAGCAAATTTAATAGCAATAAGCAGAAAAATAAGCATATGATGAAGAACAAATTAAGGCTATTATTTTAAAGTAATTTGCATAAGAATCAGAGTTAATCAAGTAATTGTTTAAATTAGAGGATGCTTTGATGCAGACTCATCTAGACATTGTTGAATATTAAAAATAGTAGAGTGTATAATTTCAATAGAAAACTGAAGATCTAATTACTAAATGCACTGATTCAATTAATAATACAGAAAATGAGTAATTTGAAATTGCTATGAAGTATAAAACAATCTTGCAATAAAGGAGAAAAATATATGATGTAATACTTATTTGATAATTAAATATAGTAATGCATGCAAAGTCAATTTTAATCAGTGAAGGACGAGTTTAGAAAATAAGTTCAAAATATAGAGAAAATGAAAGGTTTGTAGAGTGATAAAAGGGAAGAAGTAATGAAGAAGTTTAAAGAGCTGGAAATTGAACATCTCAAAAAGATTTCTAATTAAAAAAATGGGAATCAACCTTAAATTGATGAGGAAACATTAAAAGAAATTAAGAAAAATAGGTTACAAAGCCTAAACAAATAAATTAAGGATGGAAAATTGTGAATGAATAAAAAATATTAAAAATAAACCCATTAAAACATTATTCTTTAATTCATATATTTCTTAATTTAATTTATCATCCAATTTCTGATATAAAATATAATTTAGTATTCTTGATAACTGATTTATTAAATAAAAATGAAGCTATTTCTATAAGAAGCAAACTCTTTACATCCTATAAAACAATCATAATAATTGAGTTTGAATATTTCAGAAATTATAAGGGAGTATTATGATAATGGAAGTTCCTGGTTTGTTAGCTTGAATAAAAATAATTTTCTATCCTATTATATTCTAAATCTAAAAAAAACTTAATGTTGAAGTAATAGCATATTAAATTTATAAAGAAAAATATCTAATTTCTTTCAACTAAATAATCACAGCATAGCTTGAGCTAACAGATCCCTTCTATCTGAAATCTTTGAATTAAGAATCGTAGGGATTGCAATGAGGCAAATTTGAAATTACTGTTATTCCTACTTCTATAAAGTTGGTAAGAGAGGTTTTGTAATCTTGTAATTATACTTTGGAAGAAATATATTATTATTTAGATGATTGAACTAAAGTCTAAAAGGATGAATAACGTATAGGAATTTAAGACTACAACATCAACAGTTACAGCTTAGTCAGGAGTTATTTTATAATTATCTGATTGATTATTGCAAGGATGCTTTTTAGATGGTGGTGTTAAAGAAATGACTTAAGAATTTATATTATAGAAATAGAAGTTATCTTATCTAATGGAAAGCTATTAAATATATTGAATAAAGGAAGGAAAGAGAAACTAGAACTTATCTAAAATACTTGTATATGGATCTGAAGGAACCTTGGGTATTATAACATAAAGAAATATATTAATACACACTCCTATTCACGAGCTAAGGTAAGTATTCTTGTTTTGAGTTAAAGGATTCTTGATGAAGAGATAAAATTTATGGAGATTAGCAAAACAATGAGAACGTTTTGGTACTTTGGAATTCGTAGAAAAAGAGGATTGTATAAGAATGTTTGCCATTTAAACTTTAGTTGAAAGCTTTAATTTGAATTAAAGCTGATAAATATAATGTTTTGATTGAAATTTGATGATAGTAGGTTGAATTGAAAATATTATTTTGAACGT
This sequence comes from Paramecium octaurelia, assembly GCA_905182995.1. NCBI lineage: Eukaryota > Ciliophora > Oligohymenophorea > Peniculida > Parameciidae > Paramecium > Paramecium octaurelia. The sequence continues at coordinate 40,179 of CAJJDP010000041.1, forward strand.
TTATTGAAACACAAAGAACAGAGGGTGTTCAATCAGAATGAATAGGAGGTATGGACAATGTGAAGAAGGACAGAAGGCAGACCATAAAAAACTACATAATAAGAGACATGTTTTGAAATCTGAATGTAAGGTAAATGCGCAATAATATTGTTAGCATACCTGATAAATTTGAATATTCTACAGAGTAGGTTTATTAGAAGACCTTATAATGCATCTTATGGTTATTTATGCGATGGGAGTATTAATTGCAAAATTGTGGTTGAAAGTGAATTTGAATGTAAAAGTGAAGATGAGTTATATTTAGGAACAGAAGAAGGCAGGGGAGAAGACTAATGTAAATGGAAGAATTTGATTTAAGTTGAACAAGAAGGAGAGTAGTTAAAACGAAATTATATGCAAGTTTAGATGGGGAAAGAAACCTTTGGGTTTTCGTAGGAGTTGAGGAGATTGTTTGATTCTAGGATCATTGTTAACCCTGAAAAGTTATTGTGATTGATATATAATAATTATTCAGTATTCAGTATTGATTCTCCTAACATTCAAGTGCTTCGTCACTTTGGAGGGTGGTTTGGGCACATAAATCGTTTTGCGTGGTCTATGGAGATCTCGGATATAGCGATCGTACACATCGTCTTTGAAATCATCATCGGCCATTCCGAAAAAGGCTGTTATAGTTACATTTGCAGACATCGTTAATTTTATTAATGAAACACAAAATACCAACTTTGGATCTACTCAAAACAACCAGACCAACCAGTAGAAATGATTCAAGACAATAATCTCATGTTTCTTTTCGCATCACTCTACAAACTCCCAAATCCACTGCTCGGTACAACAATCCCCAGACTTCTAGAGTGTTAGAGTAATCCTTATTTTAAAATGATATTTCGAAACTCAAATCAAAACATCGGAAAGTCAAGACAGAGACTGATCCTCTTGTGTTTTGGGATTAGGTTCAAAACTATGGACACTTGAGAACCATAGAACCACCTAAATTCAATTAGGAAAAGCAAGCTTAATTGTACTAAAAGTTGTAAAGGATGAAAATTGAGAAAGAGGAAAAAATTAGAAAGGAGTAAGAGGAAAGAGAGAGAGTCAAACTATTGGAATTGGAAAGGAAACATAAGGAGTAATAGGCTTTGGAAATAGAAAAAAAAAGGATGCTGGACTCTTAAAGATATCAAGAGTACTTGGCTGAAAAATACAAAATAGATAGAAGATTCACCATCTTCACTTTGGTTAATGCCATAATGTTGCGAAAATTACATTCTAAGCCTACTTCATTTAAATTAGCCAAATTGATCGCCAATCAATATCTAAATCTCTTAAATTACAAAGCCATTTTACACAAAATAACCATGCAACAATCCTAACCCTTGCAAATCTCTCAAATCCTCCAAGGGAATGCTGAGTAATTGGCCTAATTGAAGAACATATAACATCGATTGAATGAGGGTTTGATACTCAAAAGAAAATAAACCAGAGTGTACTTAAATAAACAAAAAACCATCTTTGAATAAAGCCAAGCACCACCTTAGTTTTCAGAACCTGTACTCAAACGCATCCGTTTTTTATAGGCTTGTCTGAGACTGAAGGTGTTTAAATTGAATAAAAAAAACATTGAACCCAAATAGAAAGTTAAAAGCAATAGAGTGCATCCGAATAGAGTAAAAGCGCTTAAAAAACGATTGGATGACATAGATTTTATCAAAGCCAACTCTCCCTCTTACAATAGTCCATTATCATCTCCTGGACAACCTGTTGCTAATCCTTTAGGTTTATTTTGCACACTCTATAAAGTTGCCGACACTCTGAAAAATTACGATAGAATTAAAAATCAAAAAATGATTCAAAAAACTAATGATTATTTAGTCAAGAGAGTATAATCTTTATATTATCCTGTAATTAGATTTGTCTCTATCTTCTATAAAAACGTTGTTGTTTGGTCAATTCAATATTCTGATATTACCTTGGATCGAACTTGCATTGTGTTATTTTTTAAAGGTGAAGGCAGATCTTAATATTTCTATCGTTTGGACATCCCTATTGGGGCTATTCAAAAGGAAGATATTGGAGAACAGAATTGTATCACTGTCTGGCCAACTGTTCGCGATTACTTGATGAGCTACCTAGAATTGAAAGGACAATTAGCATTATTAAATCAAACCAGATATGGATGTGCCAAAAATTACAAGTTGAATTTCATCTAAGGCTTATCCATGCGTTCTAGAAAGAACATCACTGAAGAAGATATCAATGCTATAGTGGAAACCAAGGAAATCCTAAATTATCTATAGACATCACAAATAGTGAGAATACGGAAGATATTTGGATCGGTCTATGAGTTATTACCTTAATTCTAAGATTGTAATCTGTTGTCTGATGCCACTTAATACATTTTGAACTTACCTCTTGTTCATGATACAATTTTACAATTAAGAATACTCGAACAGTAGATCCTAGAATATCGACGTAACATTTATAAAAAACCATAGGATTTATCAACAAGGTATAGAGATTACATTGAAAGAAATAAAAGTATACTCAATTAAATTCTGGCATTCCGTTTTGTTCACAATAACAGTATCTTTTTTTAGGATTAAATGCTTGAAGATATCTATGAACTCTCCCACAAATCCATTTATATACAATGTGCAACTATCAATATTCAAGATATATTGAATCATTATGACTTTTAAATATGCAATTAAATCAGCAAATATTGTCTGATAAGTTTACATCTGACACTCAAAAGCCAATTCCATTTTGATGATTTACTGTTTAATGCATAAAAGCATTCAGTTAGAACAGGATTCCAAACCATAACTAATTTCTTTGATGTAGATTACACACACTTTGATTGGAAATTTAAATTGGAGTACTTCAAAGTAAGGATTGAAGTGACAGTATTTGAAAGGGATAAGTCACTTAAATGGAATGAAAAGCAACTCCTTCAAGACATTAAGCAATCAAGAAGTGAGCGTGCCTTCAAACCATTGAAAATGAAATTGGATGATTTCAGTAAACTAGGGTAAGCTCTATAAGAAACTACATTCAATAATGGTGACATACAACAATGCAATTTTGATTAGATACTTAAAAGCATAATCTCTGAATAGTGTTCATATTCTTAGGTGGCTGATTTAGTCTTAAAAAATGCATTTACTTTAGACATAAAGAATAGGAAGATCATAATCTAACCGAAGTATCTTCACATTCTATCCAAAACTCACAATTTCATTTAAAAAATGGATCATCAAAGTCTGTACAACAAAATCGATTGTGTGTATAAATATAGTGTGTATCCAAATGAGTAGCTTGACATCAGAAGGGGCTATGAAAATAGAGAGAAGGAGAATCAAATAGCATAACTATTGCCGTTTAATAAATTATTTCAGGATATAAATCAAATAGATATGAGAATAACTGTTGAAGGAAGAAAAATTGAATAAGTTACTGATTATGCTTTTGACTTTTAAGATTAGTGGAGTGATTTACATAAATAAACCATGGTTTACAATAAATACTAATTTTTTGAAATGGCTACAAGGAAGTTTTTGTTTATTGATCAGATCAATTTCATGAAGATAATTTATATCAAAAAAAATCAATCACCAATAATATTGTATTTACATGATTATCATTTAATTCATCAAATTTCTAATTGTCAGCGAATGAATAAACATTAAAAATGCTAAATCTTAACTGGAATTATACGAGTGCTGTATTCCCCCACTTCCTTTTTGTATCTGAAGGATCATCAATTTTACAATTATCTCAAGGCCTAGTTGCCAAATTATCATCAAATTAAAGTCCTATTGGTAAGCAATTCAAAGAAACTATTGCAATTTTTGGACAGATTGGATTACATATACATATTAAAATTATGGAACAATCAATCATGTTATGTCCATGTTAAGGTGTATTTCTTGTAGGATCATAAGCAAGAAAAAGGTTCAGAGAAAATATACATCTATGATGGAGAACACTTGTTTGTCAGTGTAGAGTTGTACGAGTTCAATTCTAAGTTGAAGAAATACATCTTATTATTTAATAAGTATGACTTGGAACTGTAGTTTGATGTTGAGAAGTATTTTGATTCCAACATTATATTCAATTGGTGTAAGGCCATCATATCAAATACTAAATTTGATAAGAGATTCTTATATAGAGTACCCTAGATAATGAAGTACAATCAAAACTAATCCCCTGTGAACCTCAATAAGTTCATGCTCAATTCCTTTTTTAATAGGCAGCAATCCCTTAATGTAAATTACAACGAAAAAGTGACAAGGTGCACATTCAATGAATTTCCAAAAAATAACTTTGATTAAAATATTACTGATAAGAATTATTTGAATACTGTACATAGAATTTTTAGAGTCATTGGACATTATACATAAAAGTTTTATTTGGTAAAGCAGAAAAATAAAAGGAAAATAGTAAATGAATTGCGATATAAGGAGATGAAGAACATAAAATTACTTAAGTAGGAGTTTGTTATTATTTCTATACTTGCTCATACTTATTTAGATATGTTCCAGATTATCTATTATTTTCCAAGAAGTAAAAGAAAATTAATGACTTACATCAATATTTTACACTTTTAGGAGATGGATTTTAAAGATCATGTCATCTTCAATTTGATTGACAATAGTTAATTCACTGATTACAACGATCTATAGAATAAGGAGAAAGTAAATCATTAAAATAGTAAAAAACACCCATAGTTAGATATGAATTTAATCTAAAAGATCAAATTAATGAAAAAAACTGAACAATCTCCTTTTGATTTGCAATCTGCTAAATAAAAGAAAAAGTTTCAATCTAGAATAGGGTTTGCTTAGGTTAGTAATGAGATTTTAATGAAAAACAAAGTAATCAAGCAGGCTATTAATCAGAATAATTAAATCTCAGATTCTGTGATGAAATTCTTGGGATTTTCAAGGAAGTTGCATGATCATGAGGATAATCACAATAAAATGATAGAGATATAGATTTGGAACAGATTGTTGAATGAGGTGTTTTTGTTGAATATGGATCATGAGAAGAACTTCAGTAATTTCAACACATTGATGGATAGATTGATGGAGACATTTGAAGATTTCGCAGAGTAAAAAATAAAGATCATAGGTAAGGAACATCTAATGAAGAGACAATCGATGGAAAATTCAAGATATAATTATAAAGTGTAAACAGAGTTAACTGAGAAATTTGAAAAATTGATAATATACAATCATGTTAGAGTGACTTAGCAATTCAAATTTTCAAAGAGCAGATACATCTTGAGCACCAATTGCTATGACAGTTAGATAATGGAGTTTATTTGCAGTGCCTAATTTCGTATTGAAAGATTGGGATCAGCCTATGTGGAGTGTTTCTTAGAACCATTGAATAACAAGAGAACGGATATCTTGAAACCTTTAAATCCGATGCCTTATTCTTCATCCTCCAATTACAATATCTATTTTAGATACTATTGTTTGACCAACTATTTCTTCAAGGATGTTAGGGTCAATCTTAGGGAACTATTGAATTTATTCATAGCAGATGGCTTTTTCAAGTCTTAGACCAATTATATGAATAGCAAATTGTCCATATCTGATATCATCAATATGTGTCATTATTTGACTTACAAAATCAAGACGTAAAACTATCTGAATCTATCATAATTGGCTTTGCAACATTAAGAAACTGAAAATACTTTGAGAAAATACATTATTACTGAAAGTGTAGATCAATTCTAGACTGATAAGAAGAAGGATGGGGAAGGATACATTTATAGTGAAGTGATAAAAAAGAAGAATAAACATCTGGTGTTATTGTAATTACAATTATTCCATACACAACACAAGGTGATTGTAAATATGTTTGAAAATAAGACGGATTACTTTTAGTAGAAAGAATTGACATTCACTTATATTTAGACAATCGTTCCTAATTTTTCATTCCTTATAAAAACACGTAATTATTTCAAGGCTCTTCAAAGATTGGTGGAAGTACTTAAATATAAATAATGATGATACTTATTTATATAAATATTTTATTATTAATAATAATAAATAATGAGCTCAATCTAATCAGGATAATTATTCGTCAGTCAAGCATTTAAGAATTGCTTTAATTAGCTTGTTCCTGACATGAAAAAATTCAATGGTCAATACACAGAATAAGATCAAGATGCCATGACAAATTGCTTAGTCAGATATATTGACAGCTTCAGAACAACTTAGAAGGTGTTCTATTAGACTCATGAACAGGAATGAGGCAAATACATATATTTATCAATAAAACAACATTTCATTATATTACGCAAAAAATATCTATAAAATATATTTCTATCGAAGCATCGTCTCTATACTTGAAATGCTTAGCTACAATTCTTTTATGCTAGACAATTAAATTGCATTTCATTAAGTAAGTGAAATGAATCAATTTAATTCGATATTTAATCTATTTTATTAAGTATGAATGAGACTGATTTATTGAGATGTAAAAGAGAGCAATTTCACACAGAAATTAGAAGAAATCACTTGGAAAAGATATTCAATGTAAAAAGGAAAGTATCAAATTCAGATGCCCAGATTTCTGATTATTACACTTAGTAAATGCATCACATGGGGAAAATTAAATTACTAGATCTACTTATCCTAATTAATGAAAAAGTAAATAAACCTATAGTTGAAATGGTTTAAAATGACCTCGGTCTTCAGTTGAGTAAGATGCTTAATTTAAATGAACTCTATTCTAATTGGGACTTGTTCAAAAATATATTGAACTATCTAAACAATTTAGTGCTATTGCCAGACGAGCATTTGCAAAACTACCCAAAATTTAACGAAATGCTAATATCTTTTAGCTAGCTATTCATTCTTTTGGAAGCTGATATTTTTCGTAAAGGTTTGTGTGTAAAGGGGAACGATCAGAATTATCCATTAGAAGCAGGATATGATGATATATCTCGATTGTCGTACGCCTTTATTAAAATTGATTAAATCCTCATGTATTCATCAACAACATTTCAATCAAGAGGAGAACTATTGAGAAATAAATTGTTTGTGCATTGTCTCTGTCATGCCTTCCATGTATATATATAATAAATTATACTAGATCCAAATGGATAATAGTGTGCTTGAGTTACATTTACAACTAATAACATCTTTGCTACAGGACTTGTACAAATAGGATAACGATTGTCGAAAACATGCAGAAGTGTTCCTTAAACCCATTTGCAGTGCTTTGTCGACTAAAAATTTGGATAAATTAAATTATTTATTATAAATATTGCTCAATTTGACCTTTGTGGGAATGCATAATGGATATGTAAAAATAATAATTTAATTATTAGATCAATTCAATATTCAAATTTAATGGAGCTTTGGAATTGATGTAAATATTGAATGAAGGCTTGAATGATTAATTGACTTTGAGGATTCTGGCTGAGATTGCTTAACAAAGCCCAGCTCATATTGAGATTTTGATAAAAAATGGATTGCTTCAATAGTTGAAATTGAAATTATGTTCGAATAAGTAATTATTCTATTCAAGTGATTATTATAGTAAATTGGTTTAGAATCAGGCCTTATGGGTCCTAGAATTCTGCATATGTGGAGCAAAACAGTTTTACGATGTCATATTTGCATAAATAGACATTACAAATTTTGTTATCCAATTACTGAACTCTCCCGATGAGTAGATACATGTTTAAGCATGCTTTACTTTGTGTGCTTATCTTTAGAAAGGCAACTTTTAGTAAACTCAATAATTGTGTCAATCGAAAATACATCTAAAAGTATTTTAATTTTTGCATTTGCAAAATGTGGAATTGAAATAGGCTATCCTTGAAGCGATTATTGAGATATTGAACAAGGAAATGTGGTAGAGTAGTCAATATTCATTGATATCTTCATAAGAGAGGGAGAACTTACGTTTTGTTTTGGAGAGACTCGATGAAGACCAATCTATTTTTTCAATGATAAATAATTTATTGTCATATTTATGAAATTAAATAATAATTATTATAAAAATGCCAAAAAATTATTAAATTGGTGCAATTAATTATGAAGACATCAAATTTGATACTGAAGATGAATAATTTTTCAATTTTCAATTTGAAGCACCTTAAAGATGGTTATCAGACAATCCATGTATAAATGACTTTTGGTTTAAAATTCCTCATTTGGTCCATAAGAAAGTAATCTCAAATTATCCAACAATAAGGAGATGTCTTTCAGTCGGTAAAAAGACGATAATTGAATTGAAGAAATAAAATCAATATAAGTATTTCTTGAAATATGTTGTGGAGAAGAAGAAATGTTCAGATTATATCGAAAGTACAATAAAGAAATGAACAGTCTAATTTTACTTTGTGAATGATTTATTTTCATATATATATATATATATATATATCTTTATAGAGTGTAATATATAGTTAAAATGAGTTGCATGGATGAGATACAGGATTGGAAGTGGAGTGAAAATTTAGTTGAATTCCTATTTAAATAATGTGATGCATATATTAATATATACATATAAATCAAGATAAGGAGAATTATGATGTATAAATTGAAATGACATTTGGTAATGATTTGGGGATGTTTTTAAATTCTTAGGCTGTCTTGTTTAATAGATTTTCTGATTTGTAGGCTTTTTAAATATTTTGAAAGGCTTTGTAATGGATGATTTCAATTGGATTTAGGTATAGAATTTTAGAGCCTTCTGGTTGATCTTGCAATATCTGAGATGATTGTAAATTGAGGTAGTTATCAAGGTTGGAATGCTAGTTGCTAAAATTTGGTTTGTTGTATAAACTTTAATTCTCTTCGACACCGCAAATGAATGAACTAAATTTAGAATCATTAATTTCACTAATTATGCTTAATTATGTTTTTTAATTAATTAATCCAGAATCAAAAATTCTAACCTCCTTTTAAAAATATTCTAAATTATCTTGGATTTGATTAATTTATCTATTGATAATTTGAAGGATTTATTCTTTGGAACAAAAGTAGATCATATTCTTTTCAATATTAACTAAACAAGGAGTCAATTCTTCAGTAGATATTTGATCATCCTGAAGATGTCCCACAGCATACTTGACAATCGTTGATCGTTTCATTTGTATTCTTTCATTCTTCTCTGGATCTTCAACGATAGAACTTCTCAGAAATTCAGTTTATATATTTTAATTATCTTTCAATTACCTTTGTCTCCAAATGATTTTATTCTTGAGAACTTCAATAGCTGAATTCTATTCCTCATTCAGATGTTATCCTGTGAGATTCCCCAACATAGTTTCTATAGTTGCATTTTATCCATTTTGCAACCTAAATTTAAACTAGATTTAATTACTTTAAGGTTAAATCCTTCTCTCTTTTTACCAAACTATTGAATCTATTTTTCACATTATTTTCACTCCTGGTCCCATTAAATAATTTTGAAATTTCTGCCCATCTTCTACCATGTTCCTGAACATAATTGAGTAACTGAAAGTCCTCGTCATCTTTCCAAGGATCCCTAAAGTCAATCTAACAAATACTTCCGAATTCTTGGATTTAAATGATTCAGCCATCTTTCTCTGCATTATTTACTTGATCTGTAATTCCTACTATGTAAATTCAATTCATTTGCAATTAGACTCCATTTCTGCCCCTATTCACATTCCTAATATTTGTTGATGATATTAAGTAATGCCTGATCCTCCTCTTGAGTGAATGGCTTTGATTGCAAATCAGTCTTTTATAACTATGACCATTTCTACTTACATTAGACAGCATCTCTCCTATAAATCATATCAGATACATCCTCCCAGAATTCATCAGGTAAATCTCTTATGTCCAAATCTTGAGCCTAACTCAATTTACCCACTATCCAAATCAGCACTTTCTTTTCTTCTATGGTCCAATTCTTCTTCTTATGCGATAACAATCCACTACTAACATGGAGGTTGTGTTAGATTTAAGATATTTCATCATCCGTAGGAAACTAGGCTAAATTAGTGTTGAAGAATTCCTGCAAGTATAAAAATTGGCCATAAGGTTGTCCTGCATGAGATTGGAGGAATTCCAAAAACTTGGAATAGCTCCCCGATTCTGAAACTGACTTGTTTCGCTTTTTCACAAGTTTCTCATTTTTTCTGGATGACAAAGAACGACTTGATTTTAACATATTTTATATTATATAAAACAAAGTCAAATAATATGATCAGGTTTAAACACTCCTGAATTGTACAATAACACAGTTTCCTTACTAATCTGAGGTTACCATGACTTACTCCATTAATAGAGCAATTGCTGTAACTTTTGCTTTTATTCTATCCTCAAACATTCCTATTTAGATGAGAGATTGCCCAACATTTGCAATGCAAGCACCTTCCAAAATTCTGACTTCATCAATAACTTAATCTTCTGGTGCAATTGGAAGGCAACCTTCTGATTCAATTTATTGACACAAGGCCCCGTGATTGTCATCAACCTCAACAAATACAAATCGTCCTCTGATATCAATATTTCTTCATATGCCTTATTGATGTCCCCTGCATCCAAATATTCCAATGCCTTATTCCATTCAGCCACCTATACCACTGCAGGCTATTTAGGTTTCTGCTCTCTCTATGCATTTGCAGGAGGATTTTTTATGAGATCTTGAAAGTTCCTTCTCATTTTATATTTATTTTATTGTTATGAGTTTATTAAACTTCAATCCTGCTGTGAGGACTGAAATAACGACGTATGTAAATCCATTTAGTAAGGTAGTCCTCGGTCTAAAAAAGTATTGGCTACTCTGGGTTTGGTTGTTCAAGATCTCTACTATCCTACAAGAGAAGAGATTTTACAATAGGGAGTGCAATTTGAAGATGTAGACTATTACGTAGAAGCCAAATTGTAGCATATGTGTGAAAGAGTGGATCGATTTTTAGATCTAGCCAGATAAGAATACAATAATAATTCTGAAGAACATGAACGAAATGTAACTTATAATCTATGCTCTAGTCTCAATCAAGCCAACTGTAATTGAGTCAATCTTTCATGTAAAAGTAAGAACAGATACTCAGAACGTTGCAAAACAAATAGAAGATCGAGATTGAGAGAGAAATATAAACTGAAATGAAGATCGAAGAAATGAAAAGGAAGAATCAAATTAAGGAAAAACGAATAGAAGAGTTAAGGAAAATTTAGGAGGAAGAGTTTCATCAAAGAATGCAAGAGAAGGAAGCGAAACTCAAATTGAGAGAACAGAAACTCAAATAGTCTAAATTACAAGCAGATATGCAAAATGAAACCATCATGCGTAAGTTCTAAGAGGAGGAACTAAAGATCCAATAAAAGCAAGCTAAATATGCTTTGTTAAAACAAATGGAGAGGGAGGAAAGGGAAAGAGTCATCATGGAAAAAATGAATAGGAGAGCCCAAAGAATGGCAGAACAAGAATAATAAGTGCAGCTTGAAAATTAGATGAGAAAACAGGAATACAATAAGAAATTGTAAAATATGGAGCAAATGCTGTTTGAGAAGTAGTAGTACATTAAACAATAAAACTAATTAAAAGAGGAAAGAGCTAGAGAAAAATATTAGAATGCTACAGCTTTAAAATAATTGGAGACCTATTAAATAGAACAAAGAATCCATTCCAAAGAAAAAGATATTCAAATGAGAAGTACGATGCAAGAATTCAACAGACAACAATTGCTATAGTAAAAGAGAAGTCAGGAATAACAAAAACAATGTATGATGGAATAGAAGAAACTAATAATCAATCAAGAATAAAATAGAAGAAATCAAGAGTATTTTAGTTAGGAGAAGGAAAGGGAATTGAAGAAATCAATGTTGGATGAGCAAAGAAAATAGAAGAGGGAAGAATGTAGTCTTGTTTTACAATCCCATATGGAGGAAGTTTAAATGGTATATTAATTGATTCTAAAATATTAATTAGAAATAAAGATACTTAGATAAATAAACTGAATTGGAGAACCAAAGGATTATGGCGTAAAAATAATAATAATTTTTAAATGCTGAAGAATTGAGATAAAGAAACATCTAAAACATGAAGAGGAAATATGTTTAAGAATTATTAAAATTGGAAGATGCCACCTAGAATTATTAAATTCAAAAGAGAAAAGAATAATACAAAAATGCCACTTTGTTAGAAGTATGATTCTGTGTAAATTATTTAGAGATTCGAAGAAACCGATAGAAGATTAAAACAACAATAGAGTGAATATTAAAAATTACAAGATACAAAAAAATAGATGGAAGTTTAAATCTAAAATGAAAAGTTGAGAATTTTAGCAGTATTAAATACTAAAGTTATTTAGAGGAATTTGATAAGAAGAAAAAGCAGTTAGGTGAAGAAAGAAGTATTCAATAGGTTAGCTAAATTGTAAAGCCTAATCCAACCGACAGAGTATTAATCAATAAACCTATTAAAACTAAAAGTGCAACTAGTTTTCACTTACCTCCAGCTAAAGAATAAAAAGATCAAAAATTAAATTCGGAAAATAGATCTACCAATAACAAAAGTAAAAGAACTCTGGATGAAAAATCTATGTCTACTACCTCTTAAAAGAAAAGACATTACTTTATTTCTGAAGATACCATGAAGGCTGTCTCATTATATGCAAATGGAGAAATCCTGAAATAATTTTAGATTGAAATACGTCCCAATAAAAAGAAGAGATGAAAAATTTTGAACAGATTTTATATCTATTTATCAATATTAAAATCACTATATTCGATTAATATTGATAAATTTCATTTACAATTCAATTTCTATTTTTCAACTTTAATTAATGATAATATTCACTATTAATACATATAATATATAATTATATTCTAATATTAATTACAAATTATATATTTATTCAAAAGTTTAAATCTATAGATTATTTATGTAATGAAAACTATCTTTTTTTCTTTGATTAAAAAGTATTTTTGCCTTAACTCTAAATAGTTTGAGTTTGTTGTTTTACACTAGTCGGTCTCAAAACCACTTAATTCATTTAACTATTAACAAAGTTACCACCAGCCTAGTAGCTATTTGTTCTCATGCTTCTTTAACTTGCTATTTTCTATACACATTAATATTTACTTGTATATTATCTTATCCTAATTTACGGAGCCTATTTTCGTATTTTATTAAAATCCTCTTTGATGAGTATATTCTTCTCAAATATACCAAATTTTGGTTGTTCTCCTTTTTTGCACTAATGTTAATACTAAAATAATTTACATATTCCCCTTCTCCGTTTTGACTTCCCTTCTCCCACATACCACTATAATAAGATCCATCATTCCAAAACATCTTTCCAAAACCATGCCTCATATCTTCATAGAAATTGCCCTCGTATCTACTACCCGTTTCCCATCTGTAGATACCAAATCCGCATTTTTTATCATTGACATATTCCCCCTCATAACAATCAGATTGCTAAGCATTTTTGTCCTTAATCCAAGTTCCTTTACCATGTCGAAATCCATTGACAAAAGTCCCATTATAATAGCTTCCTGAATTCCACGAGTATTCTCCTTATCCCTCTGGTTTTCCATTGGCATACTGTCCTTTATATATGTCACCATTGGATAAATACTCAATTCCTTATCCATGTTTGAGATTATTGTGGAACTCTCCTTCGTACTTGTCTCCGCTTACTGTAACATACACACCATATCCATTTGGACTTCCCATCTTCCATTCTCCAATATAAGAATCTTTATTCACTCCAACCCAAAGTCCTTAGCCGTGTTTTAAACCATTTAACCAACCGCCTTCATAACTTTCGCCATTTGCCCAATTAAATTTACCCATTCCTTCTGGTTTTCCATTGATGTACATTCCTTCATAGATTGAATTATCTGGCAACTTTTCATATCCTTGACCATGCTTCCTGTCATTCTCAAAGTGCCCTTCATAAGTTCTCCCATTGTTACAAATCAAGACGCCTTTTCCATTTCTTTTTCCATTTGCCATCTACCCAAAATAGGACGATTCCTTATAAATTTTCAATTTGCAATTTTCCAACCTTTGGAGATTGCAATATTCAAATTGTTTATTGTGAGCCTTGTAGTTTAAAAATTTTTGGATGAATTCCTCATTTTCTTCAGTTCTTTACTCTTTTGGTACTCTAGTTTTCAAATTTGATTGATTACGGATTTTCATTTTACTGCAAATCATTACTTTCACTATTCTTGGAATATAATATAGACACTTCTGAGAAGTCCTTACAATTAACGATTGAATATTACATAAATTAATAAATAATGAATATTACTACGGATTCTTGCTAAAAAACACATCATCAAAACAACAGAATTATTGGTTTTTGTCTAAGATGCAAGGACAATTACCTGAGTTGCAAGTCTTGCTTTGCAGAATTCCATTATTAGCATAATGAAGACTTTCTATTAATTGACAACATTCTCCTAGTTGTAGATTAAGTACTACAAAAGATGAGGCAAGCAATAGAATAATTGAAGACCCATAATTTATTCGATGTTGGTACCTTTATCAATTCCAAATATTCTTAACTTAAAGAGATTGTAACTCAACTCATGAATTAAAACAATTAAATAAATAGACTCCATATTTAGATGTTTAACAACAACATTTAAGATAACACTTTAAATGAGATCTTGTGCTAGTTAATTGTGTAGTCTTCTTGCTTCAGTGAATAGTAATTAGAGAATATTAAATAAATATTTATTCAATCATTTCAATAGGTGTAATTGGACAATCAGATTAGAGAAATGCTTGATAGATGTACATCTTTATATATTTATAAATAAGGTTACCTCCTATGCTCAATTCAAAAATATCCAGAAGCACATAAGTTGTCCTAAGTGTTGCTAAAATTAACAAGTAAAAAATACTTCCTCAAAACCTACCTTTCACAATTTGATAGCATTACTAATAAGGAAATCTGGAATTTAGAATGCTTATTTGGAAGAAATCTTTATCTTTTAAAAAAATATGATCTGAGTATTGATTTCTTCAAGAAATTATTGTAATAAAATCAGAACGAACACATCCTTGCAGAAAGTTATATATATCTCAGTCTTAACTTAATTTAGACCAAAAAATATGCTGAAGCTTTGAATGAGCTTGCTGTATATCGTACTTTGAACCCTCGTAATATTCTCATTAATTTTTTTGAAGGTTTTTATGTAATTAATATTTTAGGATTTGCTTTAGAAAGAATGAATGAGATACAAGATGCTGTTTGGAAATATTAGGAACTAGCTCTGACAACTAATGATTTATTGTACAATTTAGCTTATGGTAAATGCTGATTAATAAAAATTAGGAAAAATCTTACTTTAAGCTGAGTTTTTCAATTAAGCTGAAGAAGTGTTTGAAAGAATCATATAGAATAATAATCAAAATGAGATTGCCTAAATCTACAAATGTATTTATGCATCTTATATAGGTTTAACCCTATTAAAAGGATAGAAATTTCCAAAGGCTTTGAAATAATCGTAGATTTTGATTGAATCCAAACAAAAGAGCGTTTATGGTTATGTCTTGAAAGGTAAAAAATATGGGATTCTAATTTAATAGGAATTATTTTAAAAATGTAAAAAAAGAATCAGGAAGTTAATATTATAAGCAATTAGTTGAATTTATCTTTTCCTGATAACAGATGGAATTATTTATTTTAAGGTTGCTATTATACATTATGATAGGCATTATCTTAATTTAAGATTCCAATTTTTGGGATGCAAATGGATATCTATAAAAAATAATAGATGATAAATATATTGAAGAAAATGTAAAAAGGATTTAGGTGCGCTCCTTACTGTAAGTGAAAAAAGTTCCAGAAGCTTTTGAAATTCTGAATAAAATATAGTCTTGCAAAGGATATGATGCAATGTTAAATGATACCTTTTATATGTTAAAACAAATTGGCATGACTTCTCAAGGGGCAATTTTGTTTAAAAGGTTATATTAAAAAAAAAAAGAGGATTCTGAAGCTGTGCATTTTGAAGGTTTATCTTTGATTTAAAATCAGGATAATGCTATTATAACGACGTGTAATATGATAAGGCCTTATAATGTTTCAATAAAGCAATAGATGCAAATCCGAAATAGTCTAAATCGTTCTATTACAAAGGTATACTATTTTGAAACCAATAGGTTAAATACAATTTAGAACATTCTAATTTGAATAAGCCATAGAGTCTTACTTAAATGCTGGTAAAACAAGCTAAAAATATAATAATCATTTTATAAGTTTCCACAAAGGAAATTTATATTTATTTTTGTTTTAATTTGAGAAGGCCTTAGAAGCCTATAATTTTGCGATTGAACAAGATAATTAAATAGAAACTACAAATGAAAGGAGATAGATTACATTAACAATGAAGGCGATAATACATTGGTATAAAAAAGAAGCTTAGAATGCTCTTAATTTAGTGGATAGAAATTTGTAGACGTCCACTTTTATGTTAAGTAATTAATTTTGAAAAGGAAATTTAGGCAGACTTTATAAGGAATTAAACTATGATTACTAGGCTGATTACAATCTAAATCTTTTTAAGTAAAACAATCCGGCTGATAGTTATAATTTTCAAAAATAAAATTATGATCATGGATAGATGTTCATAAAATATATGGAAAAGAACTCGTTATAGTTTGAATAATTGGATGATAGTAAATTTTGATTCATATCATAGGGGAATATGAAATTATGAAATATGCTGCATGGGTTTTAGATTACTATGCCTACGATATTGAGTTCGGATATAAAGATTGGGATTACAATAAAGTCTTTTATTTAACAATTTAAAATGAATAAGATGAAAAGTTGATTAGGGAATAATTAAAGCGTCAAGAAAAATATCCAATAATTTGATATATTTTATTAATAATTGATTTTTATAATGAATAAATTAGAGAAGGAAAAAGTCTAGAAATTAGCAAAAAAGGCTTTTGATAGTCTAGATGCTGAGGGAGAAGGGAATCTCTCATTGGAAGAATGTATTAAGGCTTTTAAAGTTCTGATGCCAGACAAATAAATTGATCCCACTTTGTTTCCTAATGAATAGATAACATTTTAAGAGTTCTTGCGAATTATCAGCATTATTATTGATAACTACAATGTCTGTTTTTGAAAAAAAAATATAATCATGACTTTCTACTAATAATTGATGGTCTTATGTCCCTGTTGTACACTTATTACTTTTAAACACAGGTTTCCTCCACACTTTCTTAGGAATCGAGATTATGTTTTTCAAGTGTTGGATTCAATATTTGTTTAGATTTTAGACTGATTGAATGTCCGACGTAGTCAGTGTATATTGTTGAGAAGGCATCTCCGAAGAAAGGATGTTGAAGAGCCTAATAGGCTGTTATTCTTTCTTCAGGATCTTTAGCTAACATGGCTTTTAATAGTTACTAATTATAAGAATTGAAAGTTTACAATGCAGTTTTTAGAATAATTATGTTGTTGGACTATGGACCAATCAATTTGACATTTCTTGTTGTTGGCTAAGACTTAATCTGAAGTTTGGCCTTAGAAGCAACTAATTCCTTTGGATAATCTATAAGATTGTATAACATCAGTACAGTTTAAAGAACACAACTCCAAGACTGAAAATATCACAAAGAGATGTCCACGCCTTCTATTAATCTTTTCTCATGTTGACAATTTCAGGAGCCATGTAGCCGGGAGTTCCACATCTATTATATTACAATTAATTCTTAATGCTGAGTCCAAAATCAATAAATTTGACACTATTATAATGTTGTTGTGAAATCATTATATTTTATGGTTTGATGTCTCTGTGTATGACTTATTCCTAGTGGATTACTGCCAATGCTATTAGCAAGGATTAAAGGATGGTTTTGATGTCTGACTCTTTAAGAACACATTGATTTTTCTTAAGTTATTCAATGAGAGTGGATAAGGCAATTCCATCTAAATATTCAACAATGATTCCATAATGGTACTCTTCCACTCGATACACTTCGTATATTTTGAGGATTGAATCGTGGTTGAAGGAGTGAAGAATTCCAATCTCGTTTTCTACTAATTGCTATAAATATACAGGTACTTTTACCATGTTTTCCTTGTCGTTCTTTTATTTGCTGGAAACATATTTCATGGCAAACACTTTTTTGTCATGTTATCTAAATATTTTGTACACAGAAGAGAAGGAGCCCTTGCCAATGAGTTCATCTATTTTATAGTGGTCATCAAGGGAATGGAACCCAATTAAACAACTTATTTCTTGTCTAAACTTTTAGAGTTATTCAGAAGTTGCTTCAAAGTACTTCACATTCTTTCTAATTTATTCTTATTTTTCAAAACTTACTTATATTTAATACCAAAGGCACGATTCTAGCCATGTTCTTGTTTCCAATAAACAATATTTTTCAAATTAAGTTCTAATTTGTACTTAGGATTTGGATCGTTGATATGCTAAGATGATGACTTATTTTTAATACTTCACCTATTGTAATCATATTGGGTAGAGCATGAACATAATAGACTTTATCTTTAAATAGATGACGACGCACGCATTTGAATGAGTATTTCACCGTCGCATAATTTATTGAAGGTTGTGTTTACGATGTTTCACCTGTTGATTAAAGCATATAAATAATATAATAAATTCAATTTGTTATATTAAATCAATTATTGGAATAGTTACTAGACATTCTACTTCTATTCTGCATTCTAAACTAACTGTTATTCATAACTCTTAATCCTTAAGTCTAGAATTAATATGTACACCACTTTAATCAATAAGATTTGTTATGTTAAGTATTTCAATAACGAAGTATACTATAATATTATGCATTAACTAATCAGAAAATTGTGCACTCTCCACAACATGTTCTGTTTTTTGGTTGTTCTTGGATTTCTCTTCGTTCATAATGTGATTTATTGGAGCTTTCTCTCAAGACTACCGATGTGACAACAGACTTATCATCTTCTTCCATTACAGTGGTTTCCATTTGACTCAGTAATTATTACACCTTCTATTCCTATCCATTGATCAAATCATCTAATTCATATTGCAGTCTTTGCTTCTCTTCAATCAATTATAACATTAGGAGCTCTTCATTCTTGGCGTTTTTCTCTTTCAATAATTGTTTCTACTCTTGTTTCTTTTATTTCAAAAGCATCTTCTCATCTAGTTCTTATTGCTTTAGTTTTTCTTATTTCATTCTTCTCTTCATAAATTATTAATTCTGCTTATTAATCTGCTCTTATTCTTTGATTTCCAAATTAATGTCTTAGAGAAGCATTTACTTATCCTTGATGTAATTGGTGAGTTGACTTAAGACCACTTGATCCTTGTTTGTTTGGGTCATGCATTGGCAAATCATATCTTCCAATTCATCTATTTTCTAATTTAATAAAATACAAAGCTACCTAATTCATAGTGAATATTTGCTCATCCTATTTGCATGTTTCTTGATCGATCTCTTCCAATTGTGACAAACACTTTTCATTCATCTCTTGTATTACATCATCTATTTGTTTTTCATCGAAATCCAGAACATGTTGATAGATCTCATTTTTATTGTCATCCTAGATTTTAACGACGATGTTTTCTGTGATCTCACTTTCGGCTTCAATTTAATTTTGGAGTTCCAAAACGAGAGAGAGAGCTCCAAACAATTATTCTTGATAGTAAGGGATGGCATCTAAAGACAATTAATCAACAACAGTTTAATCCATTTTTAATAATAAATTTTATATATAACGAATATTTAGCGGGTATTTTTAATCATAATTTCTATTTAGGTATAAACTCAAAAGGAGGAGGTTTGGCTTGCTTAACTTATTGAGATTTGATTAAAGGAGTCTTAACATTGGCCAATTGCTACAGTACTTCCTAGCTGACCTGAAAACTGAAGGGCAAATTCAAAGGTTGTTATGTTTGTTTCTTTTTATCTTCTTCCTCTTTAATCTTCGCATTTAATAGATCCAATTTCGAAGCATACTTCTTTTTAACCAATTCTAACTCTTCATACATCTATTACTCAATCTGGCCCTTGAGTCTCTTTCTCTCTTCCAAACTCATGGTCTAGATCTAGGCTTCTAAACTCAATTCCTTAGTGTGTTCAACCTTCTTCTTTTGATGATCACTTATTTATTAGTCCATTTTATTCCATTTCAAGAAATCAGGTTCCTCCTTTGCCTGAATCATCTAATCCTTAATGACTAGAGTGCCGTAATCACCATGAGACATCTCATCATCGACCTCTTCACAATTTGAAATAATAGTCAATGGAACCTATTCCTTAATTGATTACTAACTATTCTCGTTCTTCTGCAATTTGGTTAATCTTGCTTCTACTAATTACTTTGAATATTGTTCCACTAAAGTGAGTAACTTTTTTTAATGTTGTTTTCCCTGTTTGATAAAGGTGTATTGCAATAATTGTTATGCAGTTGGTCTCTCATTGACTTCAACTTTCAAACAGGCTTTAACAAATTAATTGAATTCCTTCGACCACAATTCAGGTTTAGTAAGTCCAATGGGCGGATTATTCTTGATGGCAAACATGGCTCTGACTGGATGAATATGAGAGTATGGCGGAGCACCTTCTGCCAATTCTATTGCTGTGACTCCCAGAGACCAAATGTCAGTCAATTAATTGTAACGTGACTTGCTAATCACTTCAGGACTCATCCAAAAGGGTGTTCCTATAAATGTCCCCTTCAATTTAACATGAATAGTCTACTTTATCTGCACATGAATAAGTCAACTAGGCAGCAACTCCAAAATCTGCCAATTTCACTTAACCCTTGTGATCCAGCAATATGTTCCCTGCCTTTATATCTCTGTGGATTTTCTTGTTTGAATGTAGGTATTCAATCCCCAATAATGTCGAATACATAATCGCACTGATCTCCTCCTGAGTCAACCCTCGCTCCATCACTTCGATCAGACCCAACACAGAACCCGCTTCACAATATTCCATTATTAACCAAAGATTACTCTCCTTGTAATAGGATCCTAAAAAAGACACAATGTTCGGATGTTAACAATCCTTATTAGAGAAAGCTTACTTTCAAAATCTTTATTTCCTACACCAAATTGTCAACCTCATCAACCATTGGGATTATTTTGATTGCCACTATTTATCCATCTTCTTTGTGTCTCCCCTTGTACACCGTTGCATAGGCTCCTTCCCCTATTAACTCCAACAACTCGAACTCTTCTTCCGGATCGTGATTCCAATACATTTATATTTTAATCGGATTAATACTATTTTGAATTCAAGAAAAACAAATTAACTACAGACTCATCTCACTTGGAATGTCTCATCAACTATTTGAAGATCTTGATAAGCATAATTGATGTATTTGGCTATCTGCACAAACTAACCCTTGATCTTGTACTCGCTCTTCCCCTCCAATATCTCAAAGTACTACCCATCATTGAACGAGAGCACAATCTTGTAATGCAAAGTCGAATTCTGGATTGCTAACATCAATTAACCATAACACTCTTACAATCCATCCCCCTCTTCACCATCCGCATGTTGCTCAGATGCGAGATCTTCTATTCCATTACCTTCTTCTGACAACAGATATTCCTATAACACAGTATTATCTCATCTTTCTAAGCATACACAATTCCTGTACTTCCTTGTTGAAGATCAGCTTCTCCCTCTTCGTGGCAATCAAAAAACTGATTCCTATTCCCATTATTATGAAAGACACAAAGTACTACCACCAAGTGGTTCCCTGCTTAAACACCTTCCCTTCCAATCCCCAAATCAAATTGTACAGCAAATATAGCGAAAGCATAATTATCAATATTCCTATTCCCCAAATACTAAGCCATTTGCATTATTAACTTACAACACAGGAACTCTGTACAAAACCAGCGATTTCTAGTCCTTTGAAATACTTCTCATTATTTTTTCTGCGTCTATCTTGTTATCAACGCAAAATTACGATTCAACTACTTCTCTGTCAATTCTATATCGTCACTCTTCCCAGCCAAATACGATTCTGATCTTTTCACCCGAGTAATTGCAGATATTGCACCAACTCTTCCAAATCTCATTATATTATTATTATTATAAAAAATCAACTTGATTATTATAATATTAATTCTTGCGCATTAATTTCATATCATACTATTTAATAAAGATTGATTAATTTAGACTATGTGAATTAAGAAAGAAAGCGTAATATTTTATATAATAATAATAAATTCAAATTAGGAAATTAATATCGATTACTCTATTAGGAAAAGTATAAAAAATATTAAAACAAATATAAGAGGGAATATAAAACTATTTACAAATATAAGAAATAATAATTCTTAATTTTTGAATAGAAGAAGAAGTTCATCTTTATACCAAGTGTTATGATTATAGTGGAAGAAGAGTATTGAAACAGAGCTCAGTGATTTGATTATATAAATTAATCACAAAATTATGCTCTATATTTAGATTTTCTAAGAACCTAGAATGTATATGTTTTTTATAATTAATCGCTTATTTTGAATAATTCAATTTTGGATATATCTCAAAATGAAACTCATTACGATTTAGTTCTTTAGTACAAGATGAATGAGGAATAATAATAATAATATTAAAGTAGTCTACTTCAAAGGAGAATTTTAATAAAGAAGGATAAACAATTATTTTTGTTTGATATTTTTTATAAAAATGCTATAATATCCTTGTAAATATTGAAAGAATATTCAATTCATAAGCAATCCTTGATTTAAGCAGCAATTACAATCTCAGACTAATTTAATAGATTGACTATAAAAATACGATGAAGTATAATTTGATTTAAATAAAAAGCACATTCATAATAAATTAAAAATACAAGGTTAAAACAATATAACTAGAAAATCTGCATATAAAGTTCATAATGTATGTAAATTTGATAAGAATATTTACTGATTCAGATGAATTTAGAACAGTTTAGGAAATATACTATTTATTATTATACCCTCGGTATCTTTCAAATCTGAGTTATACTATATTGGTATTTGCATCTGATATTCTTTCATATATAGAATTATTTCTTATTTTCTATTCTTTTTTTTTATTAATTTTATATATAATTTTAATTGAATTGTTTAATGGATATTAATACAGAGGAACCCGAGATAGGTAATTACTATTGATTATTTTGCAGGAAAAAAAGTGTGTGTTGAGCCTGTAAATCCACCACTACGATTACCTACTAAAATTGATATAAGCGTGGTACAATATTTTTATTAAGATGAAGATTGATCACGAGACACCTAAAAAGTATTTCAAATTAAAAACTCTCTAAAATTTGTTAATGTGGTTATTTTGCAAGAATCAAGTGAACCCACTATGGCTGACTGTGACTGTAAATTTTTGTTATCAATAATAAAATAGAATAAGCATTTAATCAGATGTGGAGTAGTGATGAATTTGAATTTCGGGATAAATTTGGAGACTTCTAAATATTTATCTACCTTTAGTCAAAAAGACAAGATTGTGTATTTCAAAGAATTGGATCAGGGGAAGGGAAACTTTTGGCAGTCACTATTCTATACTAGGTATCACGAAGATCCAGTATTCCAAACATAAAAGCAATAATAATTGGATTCGTAGAGTGGTTTACAAGAAGAACATATCTACAATCAATATAGGAATTTCGTCTTAAACAAGGAATAGCTTAAATTCAACTTTTACCCAATTGATGAAAATATCTATCATGATTATGTGAAATTAGATGGGGAAGTGCAGACCAACAGGACGAACATATTTGCAATGGATTGCGAGATGGTGCAGACAGAAAACAAATTAGAACTTGCGAGAGTGTCGATAGTAGATTACAATTACAAAGTTGTGCTTGATGTATTGGTCAAACCACAAACAAAGATCTTGGATTACAACACTAAGTATTCAAAGAATAAAATAATCCTGTAGATATAGCGGTATAACAGAGGATATGTTGAGTAATGTTACTGTTACATTGGTTGAGGCATAAAAGATGGTGAAATCTATTTTGGATGAAGACTCAATTTTGATCGGTCATTCTCTGGAGAATGATTTGAATGCTTTGTAGATAATACATCATAAATGTGTGGATACGAGTGTGCTTTACATGACAGAAAGTAACAGAAAGTTATCATTAAAAAACCTTGCATATAAATATTTAAATTTAACTATTCAAAAGGTAAATAATAAATCTATTTATAGGACACTCACGATTCAAATGAGGATGCCAAAATCGCATTGTCTTTGGCCAAGCTAAGAATCGAAATTTGGGATCACTTTCCAAGCACTTTGTTTACTCAATAATAAGCTGCTACTCCGGATGTCTTAATTTAGCTTAAGAAGTTGGGAGGCATACATCTAGTGGAATCGAAATCGGAAGTAGAATTCCTGTTAAAATACGATGTTGGTTTTGAGGATGTCGAGTAGATCTCTGATGAAAAGAGTAATTAAACCTTAAAAATCAAATAGAAATGTAGAGGATGGCTGAATTGCTTAGGTAGAGGAATGCTAATGCTGTGAATCCCAAATTGATCTTTGCTCAGATACAAAACAACTTTGAGGAGTTCGAAACTTCTTTTCAGAACATGTATAATTTGGCCCCTTCTTAGACAAGTATTTTGTTACATTAACTTTTAAGTATTTATACTGTCAATTGGAGGAGAATAGTAATAATTTCTGTTAATTACCAAATGATAGTGTTTATTATTCATCTATAATTATTATTCGATATGTTATTTGTGTATCTCATTTCTTCTTGATCTTATTTAGCAGTTTGAATATTCTTCTCTAAGTAAGAACATTTTTTTCTCTTCCACTTTATGGATCATTTATTATTCTATGGTTTCTAAATCTAGGTTTTAAGCAAAAATGAGTATATCCATATCTGCAATTTAAGGTCGATACATTTGTCCAGTAATCAAATAATTAAAATTAAAATTAAATAAGGTTGAATGGCAGAACGAAATATAAGTGAGAATTCATTAGATTCAAAATGGCAGAGTAAGACTCAAAGTACGAATGAAGACAAAATAACCGGTCTTTAAGCAAGACCTTACAATTACAATTGTAATTATTAAATATTATTATTAGGCTAATTAGACTAATATAATGTGAAATTATGTGGATTAGTATTCGACGCTATCGGAGTCCCAGACTTTTTTGTATAATGTGAGCATAGGAAGAACAGCCAAACAGATGTCTTACAATGATTAAAGAATATTCGTTATTTTTATTGTCCAAAAGTCTTTGGGCCTTATATTTGTTGTTCTTCTAAACTTCCCCATCAGAAGAGATGTTCACTTTTGGATTGTAAACAATAATCATTAATGATGTCATATTAATTTTGATCATAATGAATAAATTTTTAATTTCTCTCGAACATACCCTTCGAAAAGAACTAATTATATCTTATATGATGATCCCAATAATCCAAGGATGAATTCTTGATTGAAGGTAATTGAACCCAAAAAAATTATATTATTAATTATTTCTTCTATATCATAATAATCGAATCATTTTCGATAACTGAACCTTCCTAATAAATGAGTAAATTTTCTGAAAAAACCAAGTTTTTCAAAAATGGAGGGATTATTTTATTTACAAAAGAAAGTTGTGACATTGCTTTGCTTGAGATTTTTATTTTTATAATATTAATTTAAATGGCCGAAACGAAAGAGGAAGTTAAAGCCTAACCCAAAGTATATGCTTATGCCGATTTAATCGAATTCGAAAATAAGCAAGCCTTTAGTTCAATAGGGAAGATGCCACTATCAACCAAATAGACACTGCCTAGTTTTAGTTTTGGCTCAGCCGAACGTGCAAATTAAGCGAAACTTTATCACAACAAAGAACTTGCGAGAATAGATTTTGCAGGTAAGAGAAATTATGTACAAGATCAAAGGCAAGGCCAGTCCTGGACCTGTGTACAATGTACGAGGAGGAGATCACTTTTATTACACTTAAGATGCGAATACTAAATTCGGAACCGATCCTCGTAATACCTTGGGTACAGGAGCAAAGTTTGATTACTATCAAAGGAAGGATGTGGATGTAAAATTTGAATTTGAATTATGATAGTTTGAACCTCAAGAAGCAGATTTGATTCGAAAACCCAAATATCCAAACGTTAAGATTGGATTGGAATCCAGAGTATGATTCTGAAATATTAAGTTCCCTCCCGAAAAAAGATTGAAGGGAACTCCTGGTCCTCAATACGACCCAGCCATTAAGCCTGAGGTGCCCACTCCTGCTCAATATTCATTTGGATATAGGAGAGACATACCAGGGGCATCAGCCTTGGCTCCGACTTGTTCTACCCCAGTGATAGTGGGACCAGGGGCGTACCTGTAGAAGCCTCCTGCAAATACAAGCAATTTGGAGGATGCTCCTCATTGGACTTTGCCTAAGGGCCCCAAGTTAGGGAAGATCTTTGAAGGGTGGGATAAGAATCAAACCTACGACACCAAACAGTAATGTTAATGACATTAAAAGGATTGCTGTAGGAGTGCAAGTGAATTCTAAGAAAAAGTCATATCCAGCATTCAGTGTGGGCAAGTCGACGAGGGAAGCGAAGGTTGGACATTTCACGTAATTAATGGTGAAGGTTCCATCGAAGGTGCACATACCACATCCAAAAATATGATTATTTAAAGATTTCATATTAAGAATATATATGTATTTGAAATATATTTTACATTAATAAAAATAATGCAAAAATATTTAGGTGCTATCTACTACTAATTCAGGTACTTGATGGGCCGTGCTTTCAAAGAGACTGGGTTGTGTAAGTGAGCATATGTCTAAACTGCATAGATTTTGATCAATACGGGTCTCGTTTATCCAATGACATTGCTTGGTTAGAGCCATTATCAAGACACAGAAAGATTATGCCACTATTCGGATTCTACAAACCAAGAATAAGCGAATCAGCCAACATTCAAGACAATGCAAGTTTGATTGGGCAAGTGAACCTTGGAGAGAATGTGCAGATTGGATATGGAGCTATCTTGAGAGCAGATGATCAAGCCATCAGAATAGGTTAGAACAGTGTGGTTGGTGACAACACCTAAATCCAATGCTCTAGAACTCGACTTCCAACAAATGTATTGGCAAGTGTGACCATTGGTATGTCGTATTAAGTTGAATCTCTTAGGCCAAAATGTTACCATCGGAGATAGTTGCATTATCAACAATTCAATCATTGATGACAACGTTACTATTGGGTCCAGGACACTCATACTTGATGGTGCTCAAATCGAAAGGGGATCATAAATTGCTGAAGACAGTGTTATACCTCCAGGAAGATTGATTCCTTCTGGTTAATTATGGGCAGGCAATCCAGTATAATTTGTTAGAAACTTGAACGAAAAGTAGATCAATTGAAATCATAATATAATAAATATAATATCAGTATAAATCAAATATGGTCTTCATATAAAATTGAACATGTTTTCTGTAAGTTTGGAGGTTTTCGAAATGAGACAGCAAGTCTAATAATTATGATGGCTTGCCTTTTCTCATCTGCATAGCCAATCTTGCGATCAACTACCTATCAATAGTATGTTTCTATTTTGCTGCGTAAATCAACTCACCCACATTGAATTGTAATATGCTACTTTCATGACCTTAAAAATTAAATCCGTAATCCTCTTCCTTAAACTACTCTAATTGTTTGTATGTCACATCAATGAAACCTAATATTAATTCAGGAATCCCTCGAATCATTCCCCTTACCATCAGATAATCCCAGCATCTTATGCAATCATCTAATTTGAACACATAGATGAACAGTGATAGAATCATTTTGCTAATCCAGAGTGAATCATTCACATTTTTCAGCTTCAGTTTTGGAAACTTTTTACGAATAAGATGATGTATCAATTTAATAAAAAAGAAATGCAGTGGCATATCATGACAAAAGTTAAAGCACAGCAAATGTTTTTCATTAGTTAACATTTACATAAAGCATTGGAAGGTCTTGTGTTCATCGCAGCCTGACACTATCAATGCCAAAGCACAGACAAAGTTCATTCCTTAACAATAACCCACTCCTGGCAATGCATTTGATATGGCACAGAGAATTCTCTTGAGTTGTTCTTGGCCACAACTTTCATGTTTGAATAGAGCATGATTGACGAGGGTTCTGTCAATATCTTTCAGAATGCTTTTGACATCGAGGGGGCTGTATTCCAAGTATTTTTCATAGGATAATTGGATTTGTCCATTGGTAAGAAGTGCGTTCCAAGTGGCCCAGCGATATTATTTGGGTGGTCCGAGAAGCACTAGTTCTTCGAATTCTGGTTTATTGCATAGAAGATTGATGGTGGTTTGGATGTCATCAACATAATTCAAGGTGGCAATGGCTTGAGCCCATCTTTAGGCTGAATGTTCGTTCTTATAGTGGGGTATTGCTGGTCCACATTGAACGATCTTAAAAAAATTGGCATTTTCCTTGTCCATTAATGATTGGACACAGGAACCTGATTTTAGATCTTCTCTTCTCCATTTGGTGTCAGGAGATCCTTGACGAGTCGGATTGTTTTGTATTTCTCCTAAGCAGACATTGTTGTTTCCCATTGACTAGATAAATAAAATTAATGATAAAATTAAACAATAATTGTTAAATAAACTAATATTCAAATCTGATTATTGCATAAATTTGAAACACATGCGAATTATTATAATATTAATACAATAATATCATTTAATCATTTTTGCATCATAACCAGTGCCTGGAGCCAAAACCTTGATTCTGGGTACTCGAGGGAATGAGCGCAAATAATTTTTCCAATCCTGCCTGTAATTGTGAGTCTAGTAGAATGGGGTGGGAGGTTTCTGCTATTGATAAGACTATCTGCTTGCACTCATGAATCCTGCCGAGTTGACTCTTTGGAGAGGGGCTTAGTTAGTGATGGCTGTCGATTTAAATGGCTATTTGGTAATCCCAGAGGGGACACGAACAACGGCGAGAGTTTACTGTTTTTGCATAAATTATTTATTAAATACAAATAAGAATAGTTGTCACTTATTCTTATTCTAATTTATAATGATTTTTGATTGCACATTTGAAGAGTAAAATTAAATTTAGGATTTGTTCTGTTTAATGAATGTTTTAAACCTGTTAAATAAATTCATATTTAATTATGATTATAATTAGAGCCTTCAGAAATACTTTTTGCAGAGCCTCTATTTCAACAACCACAACCACATCATTTCCTCAGGTTTACAGGCAGAAATCGCAACTCCTGGAAGTGTCAGAATCATGCAAAATTATCAACCAAATGCCACACGAACTCATCGAACAGAGTTGCAATATCATCACCAACCATTTCTTCCCACTTCATGAAAACTACAAGCGAATCATACCCAAAATCGAAGAAGTCCTCAAGAACCCTTCATTAACCAAAGGCACCATTTTTTAGGGTCAAGACTCCCAATAAATTGCTGAACAGATTTATGAAATGGTCATCTTGATAGTAGATTTTGCAGACAAATTGAACATCGGCTTTTTGACTGGAGACATCCACCCACTCACATTCAATATCATCCAGAGAGAGATTGAAATCACGCAAGATGTCGATCTCTTGAATGAGAATCTCAAGAAGTCCCTATTCAATATTGGTAAACAATATAAATTGCCACTCAACGGTATCAAACACCCCGATAATGAGAACCCCAGGAATTTGTTTGAGAGACAATTAATCATCGAATAAGTGTCCAATGAATTGGCACTCGACAAATTCTAGTAGGTTTTCGATGACTTACAGAGGATGTCCAAGGCACAACATTTGTTTGCTGCTCAGAAATACATTGTGGAGTGGTTCCCTAAGTTGTGCGCTTTGGTCTAGTAGGAGTAGATCCAATGTTTCAGTGACCCTAATAAAGAACAGCAAGGGTATCATTAATACATCACAGCAATTCAGAGTGAGAAGTTGGCAATCATAGCCTTGTCGGAGTTGATGAAGGAATTCATTGAAGCGGCTGTGTTGTTCCATGAAGAGAAGACCACCTTGAATTGTTATCAAATCAGAGTCACTCGTTTGGCCAATCGAATCGGGGAGCAAATAATGAAGCAGCATTTGTATGAGGAGGAATAGAAGAACCTAAGAAGGAAAAGCAAGGAAGACATTTAGAAGATGATAGAAGAAGGAACCATCCCTCAAGATTAGTCAGAGGAGGAAATCTAGAATCAGAAGGAACTCTTCTACAAGTAGGCAGTGGTCAAGGCTGGCAAGTTGTTGAAGACTCAAGAGGAGAAACTAAGGGAGAGAATTCGAAATAACAGAATATATTTGGCTAAGTATGGGTAGGCTATGCCAAAAGACATCGCATCTTAAATTGGTATGGTTTTGGTGCATTTCTTGGTTGATTCGATTAAGTTCAGAAATGAGAACAATTTCTGGGTGCCTGTGTTGGTCTAAGGATACAAAAAAGTGAAGTAGGATATTGAAGTTGCAATTTTCAATGTGAATCAGCTGTTCTTGCATCATCTATCAGCTGGAATGCATAAGGACAATTCATACTTTATGCATCTCGATAGAGCCTTGCCTATGATATATCCTCCAGCCAAATGGATGGACACTCAAATAGGTGGTTATTACTTGAAACCTACAAATTTGATTAGAATTTAAGATTAATCATTGTAGGAGGATGCAGCCAAGAGAGCCAATCTCTAAAATCTATATGATATCTTAGACAACATCAGCAAGGTGGCTTGGAGAGTAAACAACAAAGTCTTGAATATCGCTATGTAAGTGTGGGAGTAGGGTGGAGGGATAGCTGAAGTTCCAAAAAGACAGCATGATAAGACCTACGTTTTCGAACATCAAATCAAAGAGTGCAAGTCTTATGAAGAGAAATATCAGTTGTTGAAAATGATACAATCACAGAGAGATCTTTACTCATTGCAATGTGATTTTACATTGAAATTGGGAGTGGCCTTGGCTTTCAATGGATGTTCTAAGATTTACTTCCCACATAATATGGATTTCAGAGGCAGATTGTATCCCATACCTCCTCATCTTAATCACATGGGTCCAGACATTGCTCGAGGGTTATTGGAATTCTCGGAAGGCAAGAAACTTGGGAAGAGTGGATTGAGATGGTTGAAGATTCACTTGGCTAATAAGATGGGTAAGGACAAGTTATCGATGGAGGACAGAGAAACTTACGTGGATCAGAACATAGATTCAATTATTAAATGTGCTGAGGATCCCATAAAATATTAGGATTGGGCATAATTGGAAGATGCTTGGCAGAGTTTGGCTGCTATGTTTGATTATGTGGCAGCCATCAAGTCACCAAATCCAGAGGAGTATGTGTCTCATTTGCACGTTCATTAGGATGGTTCATGCAATGGTCTTCAACATTATGCTGCTTTGGGTAGAGATGTTGAAGGTGCTACCTAAGTGAATCTAGCAAATACTTCTAAACCTGGAGATGTTTACACACATGTGGCTGGTATGGTGGAGAGGAGAGTGGAATTTGATGCCAAAGATTCCTTAAGCAAGGATCACATAATTGCATTAAAATTGCAGAATCAAATCAAAAGAAAAATAGTTAAATAGACAGTTATGACATCTGTGTATGGTGTCACTTTCATAGGAGCGAGAGAATAAATTCATAGATAATTGAAGGATAAAGGAATCATTGGGGAGGATGACCACTTGCAATACTAAGCCTCCATTTATTTGGCTCGAATTACATTGGATGCAATCAAAGATCTTTTTGAAGGAGCTCACAAAATTAAGTAATGGCTTATTAAATGTGCTACCATCATATCAAATGAAAATTAGCCAGTGAGTTGGATAACTCCACTTGGTCTCCCTGTCATTTAACCTTATCGTTCCTTAAACAAATACGACGAAGTAAAGACCCTGATAAGCAATGTTTCCATCGAAGCAGATGCTGCAAATGTAAATATTTGTTATTATATTTTTATAGTTGCCAATTAATAAGGTTAAATAGAGATCCGCCTTCCCACCAAACTTCATTCACTCTTTAGATTCAACACATCTTATGTATTCATCTATTGAGTGTCTCAAATAGTATTAGTTTATGATAAATTATCGCTAGAGGGATTACATTTGCTGCAGTCCATGATAGTTATTGGACCCATGCTTGTCATGTCGACAAATTAAATGAATTGTTGAGAGAACAATTCGTAAGATTGCATTCTCAACCACTTTTGGAGGACTTGAGGGATTCATTCTAGAGAAGATTTCCTCATTTAGAATTTCCTCCAATTCCAGAGAGAGGACAGTTTGATTTAGAGAAGGTCAAATAAAGTGTGTATTTTTTTGCTTGATATTTTATATATATATATATTTATTTATGTGTGTGTGATTATGTTGGGTCTATTGATTTGTGTAATGAAAATGAACATTAGTCATAGTCATATAGGTGTAGAATAAAGAAGAGAGAGAGAGAGATTATATATATATATATATTATTATTATTAATTTTATGATTGACAGAAGACATGAGAAAAAGAAGAGTGATAGTAGTAATACGTTAAGGATCAAAAAAAGAGAGAGTGAGGAAGTGGAACCAAATAATCTGTTTTAGAATTCTGATCGGTTTAATTCTAATCATTCATAATTCAAGCACTCACTTAATATCTCTGATAAAAGCAGTTTTCTTGGTCTCTAGAATCCTTTGTTATCATAGGCTAGTATTTCTGACCGAGAAAATCGCAGCAAAAGATATTCTCAGGATGAATTTCAAAACAACCTGGAATTTGAATAACCGATACCTTTGATTCAATTACTTGAGCATGAGATCAGACTACGTTGTAGACCGGAACTACTCAAGTAAACAAAGTGTTGCGGCGATTAAAGTGAGTAGATTGTCGCCAATCCAAAACCAACTCCAGAAATTGACGTAGATCAGGATATTTTACGAAAATACAACAAGCATTACACTCGAAACTACAAAAGAGATCCTTATTACATCAAACTGGTGGAACTACATGGATACCAAAGAATCAAACACGAGCTTCAGGTAGTCCTTTTTATTTAATTGTAGAATTATAACGATCCGTATGCGTTGCTTAATGTGCGAAAGATCATTGTTTACATCTCTTTTGTCATCCCCATCATGGCCAAGACCATAATACATTCCATAGCATTTCAGTTATTGATGACAGTATTGATTCTCTTCAATATCACCCTTTATGCAATTGTGAAAACATAACATAGATAGGATACTGATCAAATCGAATAAATCATTACTATCCTATTTTTCACCGAAATTGGATTGCGTATCATATCATAAGGCCTTTTCTTTTCAAAACACGCTTACTTTGTTAATTTCTCAAACATATTCGATTTTTCAATCGTGATGTTGTCAGCCATTAACTTGTATAGACCAGATATTGTGATTATAGATCTATCGCCACTTCGTATTATTACCTTGTTGTAATATTTGGGTGATATTTTCGATGGCTTAAGAGTGATGTTGACAGCCTTAAGACAATCGATTCGATATATATTGGAGGCTTTGGCAATTGTGGGCTTGTTCTCATTGTTTTTTGCCTTGGCTGGAGTGTTCCTATTTTAGGGATTGTTCAATTATAGATGTGTGCCTATAAACGAGGAAATGGGGGATGATTGGATTCAATGCAATGTAGATCATTGTCCTGAGGGAATGGAATGCAAATACGTTGACGAGACAATCAAGTTGCCAACCTCTTTCAACAATATCATATACTCGTATGGTCAGATTCTGAGAACCATCACGATGGATGATTGGAGTTGGGTGATGTTTTTCACAATTAGAATATTCAATCCTTGGATTTGGATTTATTATTTATTGATAATTTTTGTATGTGGGTTTTTTAGTTTTAATTTGGTTATAGCTGTATTGAAAACTCATTATGCAGAAGCAACTGAATAGTTTTTTTAATAATAGGAACAGTAAGAAATCAATAAAAAATTATTAGAAGAGAAATCAAATCTAGAGAGAGATGTTACGGATGTTTTTGATGTTGCAATGCTTCGATAAATTGGATTTCACAAGACTTTCTAATAATATTATAAATTACTCAATCAACCCAAAAAATTAACACAATATAAATTGGAGGATTTTCAAACCAAAAATTCTACTCAACCCAGATTGCTATCCGCCAAATAGAGACTGAACAATAACACAACTGTAAATTATTATGATTGATTTCATAGAATAGCTGTTTTGATAAATTGTTTCAATATTTAAGAGAATTCACGTTAAAAAATATTTTATTAACCAAATTCAAAAGGCTCAGCAAGCAACAAAAATCAATTGTACTCAAGAATTATACTGAGGATGAAGATTAACTTAAAATTTTGGAAGATCTAAACAAATTTGAATTAGCCTAATTATCAAAATAAGTCAATCCAAAATAATATCAAAAATATACAAGTTTAGAAGATGTGTTACCATCCTTTGCGTATTAATATACTTTCTATATGAAAATAGAAACATTAGAATTTCCAAGTAAAATATTGATGAGAAGGTTATCGATTATACCAAATATTAATGTTCCTTCGAATACTTAGTCCCACATAACTAATAAATATTCAGATCCAACATAATTAGGAATGGTTTTAAATGTCCCATCAAAAAAAGTTACAGGGCAAAAAAGAAATAGATTTTTCAAGATGCAGAATCTCAACACTCCCGCGTTGCTCATACCATATACATCCGAAATGAGAGGAAGATTGTAAAGGGATTCAACAAGTAGATGCTGAAATCAAAGCATTCCATTCCATTCACAATCAGAAAGTCAAATGTTACTTATCTATTTGTTTAAGGGTATTATTTGAGTTATGATAAAATTGCATTTAAAATGAAGCAAAAGATTGAGAAAGAAAAAGTCAACAGCCTCACCTTTGATCTTGAATACAAGAAAATGAGAATGAGGGAAATTAAAAAAAAGAGGATCATTGATCAAAATTGGTCAGGAAACGAAGTCCTCGATACCTAGTACTCTACCTTTAACTTTTAAAATGTCCTTGTGACATTAAATAAAACTGATTTTATAGTTTGGATTAAAGGGGTATCCGGGATATTACAAATCCTTAGGAAATATGTAAATAAAATAGTTTCTAGTAAATTTACTGAGATTGCATTGGATCTTCTTATATTCATAAATTTCACATTTTTAGCATTGTATGGCATAGCTGATGCTTCCATCATCTCTCAAGTTGAAGATTTCACTACAATAGTGTTATCCATAGAGACATTTCTTCGATACTGCAGTATTTCATTTAAAGAACTATCCAATAATAATGAGAGTATTCTGTAGACCTTAATTGTTATCTTGAACTTTATTGAATTTACAATGAGCGATTACATGACGAAGTTAACTGAACAGAATTTGAGATTGATTAGAGGAACAAAATGTTTACTATTCTATAGATGTCTAAAATATAACAGTATGGCAGTGACAATTGGTCACATTGCATCCAAGACCTTTAAATCTTATATATATTTGACATTTTTGATGTTTATAGTGATATTTTTGTATGCGTTGGTTGGAATGGAAGTATATGCAGGAGAGTTTGATTAGAATGATGTCTTAGGGTAATTGCATTCATACAACAATGTCCTGAAATCGTTTATGACCGTCTTTAATATCATGACAAATGATGATTGGTATGGAGTGTTTGTTTTGGGTACTGGAATAGATGAGACATTTGGAATATTGTATTCATACTCTATGGTAATTATACTTAATTACTTAACATATGGATTAGTGTTGGCTATTCTATTGGATGGATTTAGCAAGTATTTAGATAGGTAAATATTCTCAGAAATAGAAGATACAGAACAATCTAAAATGTAGCCATCTAATATTGAGAAATAAGATACTTAAAATACATAGTAATTAACTGATATCAACCAGACAGCTTAGATAGATTTGGTTAAGAATCGTAAAAAGAAGACTGCTTTAATTCAACATCTAATAAACTCAATCAGATAAATCAATTAAAAAATATTGGATGCATCTCCTGAACTTTATGATGGAATCTAATGTGAACAATCTTTATTTTTTTTCAACAAATCCAATCATTTCAGAATGATCTGTATGATAATTGCCAGGTCTAGATTATACAAATTAATTAACGATGCCTCTCTGACATCATCAATAATCATTCTAATCATTCAGACTTATAATGACTATGAGGAAAACAAAGAAATGTATCCCCAGAGAGTTTTATTTTACCTCAACATCATCTTAGCAATAGAATACATCATCAATTTAATAGCCAAGGGATTATTCCTGGATCCAGGATCACATTTCAATTCCATCTGGCAGATCGTGGATGTATTTTACATTATTTCATTCTTCTTTTAATACGAGAAGGATTACTATGTAAAACCAATTTTTTAGATTCTACTTTACTTTGGATATTTTAGACCATTCAATCTTTTGAATAGAATTAAATTTTTGAATGTTTTAAGTTCAGCACTCTATCAATCATT
The DNA here is from genome assembly GCA_905182995.1 of Paramecium octaurelia. Taxonomy (NCBI): domain Eukaryota; phylum Ciliophora; class Oligohymenophorea; order Peniculida; family Parameciidae; genus Paramecium; species Paramecium octaurelia. The sequence goes on from CAJJDP010000041.1 coordinate 76,602, forward strand.
GGTGGATATTTTAAATGTATTGTTAACTCTCTTTTCAGTCTGGATCATATTTGGAGTGTATGGGATCATATTGTATGAAGGATAATTTGGATTTTGTGAAGATAAGATGCAATTCAGAGTCAATTATGAGGACTGTATTCAACAGAATAGGACATGGGTCAATTTCAAACACAACTTTGACAATATCACAATGGCTATTCCAACATTGTTTACAGTGTCCACTTTTGATGGTTGGGGTGAAATGCTCCAAATTGCTGAAAACAGTGACAGTCGAAATGTTGGACCTGTGCCATTTAATAGTTATATACATACCTATGTCTTTTTCATTACCTTTTGCTTTATTGGATCTATGTTTTTCTTGAGTCTGTTCACAGGTGTCTTATTTTCTAACTTGAAGGCAAATCAACGAAAAATTGAGTAGGGGGAATTCAATTAGAATCAGAAGGAATTTATTGAGATATCGGAAATCATCACGAAGGACATTCCTGTATTTTCTACACCTCCTGACAATGTCATTAGAAGATTAGCATCAATCATCATGAATAGTTCCATAATGCAAACTTTCTTTTTGCTCATCCTTTTGTTGGATGTGGTTAACAATATCATTTTCCATTTTGGTATGAATATGGAATATCTTGAAATTATTAATTACATCCATCATGCATTTTCAGTATTCTTCACAATTTGGAGTATGCTACAGTATTTGGCTTTGGGATTGTTTAGGTTCTTCGATAATTATTGGAGACAATTCCTTTTCATCCTGAATCTCTTTGCAATAATAGATCTCGCAATAGATCTCAAATACAACTGGGTAGAAACCTATTATTATTCAAGTCCTTTGACTTAATACTATAGACTCTATAGATTGTGTTTTGCTATGAGGAGTCTAAGATTGATCCTCATTTTTTAGGGTCTGATCAACATTTAGAGACTCATGAGAGTTATGGTGTATGCACTCCCATTTTTAGGCAAAATATTCTTCATTCTAATAGACACAATGTTGGTGTTTGCCTTATTTGGCTGTTAACTATATGGATAGATCGATTCAGGGTAGGTTATGGATGATCAAATCAACTTTCATAACATTGCCTAAGCTATGCTTACTCTATTTAAATGTGCATCAGGTGATGATTGGAGAACCATAATGACTGACACGATGCATCATAATCCTAATTGTTCTACAGATTCAACCTATTGTGGTTCTACTTATAGTTAAATTTACTTTTTTTTGTTTATGTTGTTGTCCAATTATGTCTTTTTAAATTTGTTTGTGTTGGGACTGATCGAATAATTTGAGTCATTTTTTTAGGTTTAAAATTCAATAATACAAACTTATGTAGAAAATGAAGATAGAATAAAAACGATTTGGTGCAAGTACATTATATTCATTTTATATTTTTAAGATATTCTCCAGAAACTTAAGGCAAAGCTATGCATTATAAATTTCTTTGTAGATTCCTATTGGATCTCGGATCTCCTTTGGGGAGAGGAAAGGAAGAGAACCTTTGGGATGCTGCCAAACAAGCCTCTGCGTTCAAATTGAAGTGGTAAGCAATCTATTTCTATATTGTCTAGTGATCATCACGGGTACATTCAATATAATTAATTGATTTATGAATTGTTTAGGACATGCTTTTATAATGATGTCTTCAAGACTGGGAGCAAAAATGCAATAAAATAGATTAAATAATATAACAAGGAGATGCAAATGAAATTAATGAATTATCGGAGGAATCTATTCATAAAGCGAGCCAATATTTGCTTAGTCGACCTCAGAACTAATTTTAATATTCTGCACGATTACTTGAATGTTCTCATTGCGTTTAAGGCATGGGAATCCCATTCCAGAAGTCTGATCAAGAAGGTCAATAGGAGAAGCAAAGAGTACACCGAAAACACTGAATCAGACGAGCAAAACCAAGAGGAGTATTATCATGATTCTAATTTTATGCAAGGCTTCAACAGAGTGGACATTCTTTCTTAAATGAGATAAGCATTTTCAGAGGGTCGGCTTAGATAAGTGACACCGATAGATTCCAACCAGTCATCACAGATGAAAACCAAAACAAACATCTCTTAACATTTCAAAGCTAGGACTTGCTCCAAAATTCAGAACTACCACAATATGATCAGTAATTGCAGAATTATTCGAAGAATACTTTGTTTATCTATCATCCGCAAAAGTGAACTAAGTTTTGATAAATATTTATTTTTTGTAATTAGTTATAATTTATCATTCGCCCAATCTTCATAGTCTTAGTTACCATTCTAAATAGTAGTATTATTTTATCAATTCATGTTTTACAAGCAATGTTATTAATTAGATAATCAAAATGATTAGTTTGCTGAATTCATCAGTGCATGATGACTAATATCATTCAAATCACAAACTTAAATAAAAATATTAGGTTCACAGACAATACAAAATTCCTGAATTTGACTGTACTAGCAGATTCAACATTTTAAGAGGTTCTCCTAATTCCAGCAGAAAATACATTACTATTGAACCGATTAAATAATCCTTGGATTGTGGCTCAGCATTTCAGGGATTTCAAATTAGAGTCCTCAAACCACAGGAAAGGTATGAAACTCAAAAAGAAGAAAAATACATTCCAATCACTAAAAGTGCATAACTTAAAAGAAGAAAGGAATAGAAAGAAGACAATATCAATCAAACTCAAGACGATTCACTACTACCTAGATTTTATTCACCTATTCAAACTCCAAGGAAGCTTGCTTTTACAAAGATGAAGGAATCAATCTCCAAACCCTTCTTTAGTAAGTCTGAGAATGTCGACCATATAATTACTATTAGTTCAAGATCTCAAATATACGATCAATTAAAGAAGGGGATGAATTTGAAATGCTTGTATTTCTCCTAAAGATAAGAGACTATTGATAAAATAATTGTTATCAACTTTGATAGTATTATATGAAATGAATTTATAGATTTAATTTTGGGAAAAAGGAAGTCATTTTGGGAATAATCTAGTGAAATCAAATTATGTTCTAAGCTATTTGCCTAATAATGCGATAATTCCTTTTGTTCATGTGTCCTCCAAAAAGATCTAAAATCAACACTGCAATTGTACATATAACATAACTAACATCAAGATTGTCAAAACATTTTTATGTGATCTTCATTTTCGAATGCGGATTAAGAGGATCCGCCTGGTCATCATACCTAATTGATTGTGGTTTTGTTGTTGATGCCATCTATTGTATTCAGAAATCTAAATTGTATGGAGGAGGAATTAAAATGAAATAAATTATTTCGCATTTTGGCAAATCTCAAATCAGAGAACTGATCTACTTTGGATCAATAGACACAGATATCTATTCTGACAATTTGCCCATTGAGTAGTTCTACTATTAAATTCCAATTGTGTAGTAATAGGTTTCTGTTAAAATCTATTTGATGCAATTGTAAAAGTCCAAATCGATTGATTCTAAGTTGTTCTATGAAATCAGCATGCTTCATTGCAATCAGAAGGATTGCTTTAATTACAAAAAATGGCTAAATGTTACGAAATTAGAGTTGCAACCAATTATTTCTTCGTTGATTTAAATGGAAATAGAGGATGAAATTTCAAATTCTATATTTAAAAATCTGTATATTCATTTCATTTATTCATAGTAATTTAGATCACTCTTAAAGAAACATTTCGGATGAAGAAGAAGATAAAAACAGTTAAAACAGTTTATTACAATGGTTGTATCAAACCAAGAAATTGTTATTGGATTACTTTAAAAGCATTAATAGTGAAGAATAAAACTAAAATCCTATTACTTTGATTGGAGATTTCTTAAGAAGAAATTCTTCTATTGAAATGAATTTCCTTACCCAAGATTATGTAAAATAAGCTAAGCGATTCAATTTGTATAATGAATTAAAAGCTTCGACTACAGCACAAGCAACTTTTCGGAAATAAAGTAAAATGGAATGCTTTGTTATTTAAGATTGAATCTTATGTTTGCTCTATTTATATTAGATCTAAAATATTAATGACTTTTAATATCGATAGAATAAATAAATAAGGTAACAGAATAAATGATCAAAATTTTTTCTAAGAAGTTTTAATAATAGAACGAAGTTCTTATTTTTATTAATTCTACTAATTTTGTTTAGCTAGTTGTTTCAACATTTGTTGTATCATTAATCCCTTTATATTTTTTGAAATTGATTCCTATTTTTCACTGTGAAGTCTTCTAAAATGCTGTGTTTGAGGTGAACTATGGCTATTGTTACTGTGAAAATTTAATTAAGGAGATTCTTTATCGTGTCTTTCTGTCAAACATCCTATGTCTGGTATAGATAACTTATTGTATAAGGCTTTTCCATCTGATTTATTTTTTTTGTGCTGTTTTTTTTCACTATTTTCATTGAATTGTTGTTGAGAATTGCAATTATTTTTCAATTTATCGAAATAATTAAGATTTTGATTAGAACTCTACTTAATATGATTAATAGGTTTTGACTTTTTGGAATTCAATACTTTTTTGAATAGAGTTTTAGCCAACTGACCAAATTATTATGATTATTAAGAGGAATTGATTGATTTTCCTTTCTTTTACTCTTGTTTAGAAGTTTGGAGATTGGATTTCTTATAATTGATGGATGGACTATTTCTATTAGAGTAGGAGGTAAATAATGTATTGGTTCCTGATAATGGTCGATGGGTGATGGCACCTTGTTTTAGTTTATTGTGTTAATGATCATGATAAGTATCTTCGATTAGCAACTTGGCCAGAGAATTCAACTTGAGATTATTATTCGATTGGATAACTTATGGTTATTGTGTTTTCAGATGACTAGAACTAATAGAAACTTTATGCAAGGAAGGAGTGGGTGTATTGTTTTGATTGACATCACGTATGATCTTATTGATTTTTAATTGATTCTTAACAACAGTTGTTTTAGACTTGTTTTTAATTTACTCTTATGGCTTAGAATCTAATTTTGTGAGACTTTCAATTATGTCAGTAGATGCCTGTCTGTTCGATTTTTTTGATAAATTATTACATTGATCTTTGACGAAGTTTATCTTCTTCTCAGTTGAACCTATACTGTATTTGGTGTCATTCTTTTTGTGTAGACTATAACTAGGCAATCCCTTCTAGTGCATTTTGGCCTTTTGTTTTTGGATTAAATCCTGGATCCTTTATTCCTGAGATTGTTTGGGATTGGGGGATGTTTTCTATTTTTTGTTCATTTTGGTCCCAACATAAAGTAGGAAATTATCCAAGGTAATCTTTTCTTTCTTAGGGATGGGAGCAATTGAGAATGAGGAAAGGTCCGCAGAGTATTCGAGATGGTTAAGTATCTGATTAATCGTTTATGAGGCATCCTTTTTTTACGGCTTTTGGTTCTAAGCATATTATAGTTAACAATTTTATACTTTTAACCAACTTATTTCTTTCAGAACTTATGTGTGCACAACTTCATTTTCACCTTCCTCTTGTTCTTGAGGCAGGGATTCTTATGAATTTGCTGGAGATGGCCTCTCACCTACTATACCTTTAGGTGGTTTTTAAGGATTTAGTTTATTCTCTTCTTCGATGATTTTAGCTATCCGAAAATAATCATACTTTCGTTTCTTATCATAATATTTATTTAAAACAGTGCACACTGGCTCCTAAAATATTCTAGCAATATCTGCATGGAACTATTTCAATCGAATACCATACTTTGTAATACTCTGTAAGTAATGCAATTTTTTATGGATATTCCTCCATCTTATAAAACCGCTTGAAGTATTCATCCTATTGTTATGCATTAATTAAGGTACTTCTTCATCCATAGTCAGCCAATCTTTGAAGTGTATAACATGTTTTGTTGATGCATCACTTAATATTTCATTAATTTCTCTTATGTAATAATAATTTTATGAATGCTGGTATTTCTTATACAAGTTAAGATTCATAACAGCCATTGGCTTTCTAACTATCAATGGTAAGGTTTTGGATTCCTCCAAGATTTTAAATTTCTAACTCATATTGTTAATTAATTTTAATTATATAAATTCTATACGCAGATGCATTTACAAATACTTTTAACTTATTGAAACACTCAAATTAACTATTAATCATACTAATTAACTCCTTAAAATTGGTATTAAAAAGCAAATAAATTTATATCTATTGGATTTCATCAATAGTTAAATAAACATTGATTTATATAAAAGTAAATAAAGTATATCACTCATTTAATGAAATCGGCCTTGATTTGGTTGATTAGAATATTAAATTATTCCTCTATGTCTGCTTTCTTAACTTTATCTTACTTTTGGTAATGGGACAGTAAAGATTTCTAAATTGATTGTAATTATAAAACTAGAGTTGACAATTCCTTTGGCAATTTCTTAGAAGATGAATTGAATTATGACTTTTTACTGCTAGATAACCCATTATTTGACAATTTGAGATTTTCTTTAGCTGACTTTTTAGTTCCTGAAAAGGCATCACTTTCTAAGTCGATTTAATATATATTTCTACTTGATAGAGCTCCAACATAGAGTGAACTTGTCTTCTTGTGAGATGAATTTTAAAGGTTCGTGGAAGGCAATTTGGATGTTGATTAATTGATATCAAATAACTATCTGGGTTTTATCACTATTTCTTCTGGTTTCAATGGACTCACTTCTCTGGTTTCTGGTATTTCCTCTAAGATTTAGGGTTATATGTAGATGTACCTATAACGAAGCTTTCATTTTTCTGTGTAGTAGAATGATAATGAAATGATTACGACACTTGGGTTGGAGTGCTTTGGGTAATCGATTTATGCCTTTGCCATAGATCTATAAGTTGCTCCACATTCTCATTTGCTTACTTTAGTTTGACTGTGAGACTATTTTTTATGAATCATGTACCCCTATCCACAGAGAGTGCCTTGGAACTTTATCTAGACTGATTTAAATTGAGAACCAAAGGTTGCGAATTTAACTTATAATCTGTTCTTAAATAGTGGGTATTGAAAATTTGAGGACTTTGAACTTATTGATTTTTCATAACAGCTACAAAATTAAAATTAATTATATCAACATAAAAAGCATCCTTAAACTTAGAAAAATTAAATTTAAATAGAACAAATGATGATGCAAAAATGAAAATATCATCTAACCATATACATATATATTAGTTAAAGTTCATTGTTATTTCTTTTTATAATTTGGAGTTCCCTAATGCGATTTTATTAATTGCTTTGGGGTCTTGTGTCGAATGGTTAAACTCTTAATTTCTTCCATATTCTTGACATTGAATTGTAGAGTAGTTCTGCCTTTAACAAAGAAATTGTTAATTTATTGAGGAGTGGGTTTCTTCTTGGTGAATAAATTATTATTGAGTGCAATTTTGGTTGAGAAAACTTTCTTTGCTAATTCTAATAGTAATTCATTTTATTAGGGATTGTTCCTGACAGTGGTTTAACAAGACTTGGTTAATTCAATGTTCCCTAATGATGCTTATCTTGATTTTAATTAAGGGGGTCTTTTAGTTGTTTGATTCTCAATTTTAATCTTTGTATTGGAGGATTGTCTAGACAATTAAGGGGATCTTAGATTGCGTTCGGTTTGAGGAGGGGACCTGATAATTCTATTTTTATTTTCTTTATTTCTATTTGTTTCGATTTATTTGCACTACAGTTTTTGGGCTTCAACGAGAGGATTGATTTGTTTTTGAATGATTTTGTTATAATTGAATATTTGGAACGGTTGATGCTTTTGTGCATCATTTCCAATCATTTTAACAAGATCTTTTAAAATGGTGGTATTATTAGAGATGTCTGTTTGAGTGGATTCAATTTTCAAATCCTTCAATAAGTTCTTCATTTAACTAACAGATTGATCTTCAGAAGTATCTTTAATTTTTCGAGGAGACTCTTATTTGAATTCCTTATGATTTTGAGCGAGACCCAATTCTTACTTAATTTTACAATATTAAAGTTCCCTATTTCTCTCCATTCGCTTCTTAATTATAGTTGAGCAGAAATTTCTTGGGATATTGATGTGATATTTATAGTATTCCAGTAGGGCCGGTAGTCGATCTTCACTTTCGAGAAAACGATAGTATCTAGATCAGTTGGTTGAGGGTATATACCTCCGCATGTACTCATTTTGATCATTGAGATGCAATTGATCTCTATAACGGATGTTGCATTTCACACATCGATCTTCGATTATGTCGTTTATGTCTTTCTCATAAAAGAAGTTTTGTGATTGAGAGTACTTGCAATACAAGGCTCTCTTGAGGATGAGGTGAAAAGACCCATCATTTCGCAGTTTTTCGCAAAACATGCACTTGCTTTAATTAACTAACATTTATTAATTTTAATGAGTCGAGAAACAGAAAAAAAAGAGATGCATTATTTAATATCTTGAATAAATTATTATATTTATGCAACCAAATTCAATTAGTTCTCCAAAATTCAAAGTGAGTCGTTTCAATCCTCATAGAGAACATTTGAAAACGTAAATTACCCACACTTCTTTGCTTACTCTAAAACCTAGGGCGTCTTTGCCTAAAATCTAAAAAAACACTTCCCAGATTTCTCAGAGAAGTGAAATACCTCTGTTAAAAATGCAATCTATGGGGTCTCCCGTATGTCAGAGTTGCCTCTTGGAAATGGACAAAGTGTATTGTGTTTGGCATAGTGAAACTGGTATAGTGGGGGGAGAATAGAAAGTATATAATCCTTAGCATGTTAGAAACATAATTAAGATGCTATTTTAGTTTAAAACCTGAACAATTATTAGTTGTTTGTCGTTTGTGATGGCCATGGATCTTCAGGCCATTTGGTGTCTAACTATGTCTTGAATACCCTAATTCAATAGATAGAGTAAGGAATGCAGAGAAATCAATACATGCTATAATACAACACTTAATTGCACAAAACAGTTATAAAAGGAGCATTTGCCAAAACATCCAGTCTCTTGGAATAGAGTTCTCTCCCCATCATTAGAAGTGGGTGTACGTGTAATATGGTGATGTTACTGTAACAAAATATAGTGCCAGCAGATTTGGGCGATTTTTAATAGGAATTTCAAAAGGAATCAGTAGTGTACTGTGCCAATGTTGGAGACAGCAGAGCCATGATGGTAAGCAAGGGAGTCAGAGGAGGGTTGATTACTAATTAATTGAGCATGGATCATAGATTGGATGTGGTGGAGGAGAGGAATAGAATCAAATAGAAGGGAGGAACTATAGCTTAATTGCAACACAATGGACAGTCAGTGGGTCCATTTAGAGTATGGCTGGATGAGATGTAGGGATCAGGTTTGGCTATGTCCAGAAGTTTTGGAGATACCCAAATGCAATCGGTGGGAGTCACTTCAGAACCTACCATTTATGAGTCGAAGGTAAGACAACAGGATTTATTTATGGTGATTGCTTCAGATGGTGTGTGGGAATATATGACAAATTAACAAGTGGCAAAGTTGGTTTATGAGAAATATGAGTAGCAAGATCAGGCAGCTTAGTACTTAATTTAATAGGCTTAGCAGTAATGGAAGGAAAACGATGTAGTTGTAGATGATATTAGTTGTATTGTTGTATTTTTTAATTAATCATTATGATAATAATAAAGATAAAATTACACTCTCATTATTCATAATAATTTTATTGCGGATTCATGTAAAAGTCCAGTAACATAGATCTTTACTAATCACTGTTCACACTTATGGAACTCTTTTGATTCAGGAACTCTTTGAACAAATCCTAGTCTATTTTATCGTATTCATCTTCATTTGTATCTAATATTAGGATACATTCATTGTTTACAGCAACTCTCAATTATTTCTTGTCTCCTCTGTTTGTAATTGACTAGAGCCTGCTCCTTGCCTAATTCAACTAGTTCAATCAACAATTGTTTCATTAGAAGTCTCTTTCTGTTAACAAGTGTCCTTGGGAATAGTTTCAATTTGTAAATGCCTTCTGGGGATTCAAAATCTGATAGGAGATAATTTGGATTGGACAGGAATGATTCTGCATATTCTAGAAGGAAAGCCCCACAATCTACATAGTTCACTTGTCTAGGCACTAAGAGTTAATAGGCTGGAATTTGCTTAATTGGAGAATCATTATAATTGACATCAGATTATATTTTGTCACATTGCATTTTATGTAGATACCTTTATAATGTGAAGAGTCATACATCTTTATTATTGTAACTAACTTTTAATCTATAATTCCAAAACTGTCTAAGTATATGATAACAGAATCTTAAAAAGATTTGCTTTGTTTATGAGCGATCAGGAGAGACCAATGTTCAGGCAAATTGATGGGAAATAGTAAATACTCCTTTTCAGTCAAATCCTCTTTGACCCATCTCTTTATGTGTTCGTAGGATTGTTTGAATAGTTCATTTATTCTATGATTATCATTCTATTAGATAGTTTGCAATTTGTCAAAGGGACATAGTTTCTCCACAAAATAAGTGTTAAAGATGTATGTTTTGGATCTCAAGGATTCATCGAGTAATTCGAACTCGATAAATTTTAAATAAAAGTTTATAATTCCATCATTCAAATAATTGGGTGGATTTAATTTTAAAACATCGTGATATTTGATTTAAATTGTCTTTTTTTGAGTGCCACTTGAAAATTAAAAGTTGTATTCATAATCCTCTTTCAATTAAGTGTCTAATTCTAGTATTCTCTCCAAGATTTCTTAATCTTAAAACTTCGCGAATCGCTCTTTCTGCTGCAACTTGATTTGATCCCACATTTATTGATGCTTCATCTAAGTCTATCTTTTAGTCCTGTCATTTGACTCGAAATTTAAACTAATTATTGATAATTGTACTATTTTGGATCACTATATAATGGTGTTACTAATTATAATTAACAAATTAATTTATCAATATTCTCAAGCGCTCTTTTTGTATCTGCTTGTGAAATGAATTTAGGTTCTATCGGTTGTTTTTAATCTTCAATCTAATGAATTGGATTACAGATATTACCTATTTTGGAATCTTTTGCTTCACTTCTTCTTCTGGTAATTCAAACTCTACTTCCTCCAATATTTTGAAAGCATTCTGAATGCCTTATTTATATTGCTAGAAGTAATTGATAATATTTGGCTGCTTTTATTAAGACATTTTAATTTAATAATAATAATTTGTTTTTAATATATATTTTATCATTAGCTTTTCCTTTTTTGCTATTGCGATAGTGCCATTAAAAATTGATCAATTCTTGGATATTCCATTCTCTTCTGCTCCAACTACTCCAATTTCCTTGGATCCTTCGAAGTCAGAAATTCCCTCAAGATAGCCTTCTCTTACTCATTCATCATGGCAATCAATTCCGCCAATTCATTCGGTTATTGTTATTATTATGGCTACGGCTATTACTACTAAATGGGATGTTGAGGGTGCATGTGCATCATTGGCTATTGCAGAACTGGTGGTTGAGTAGGAACTTACTGCTAAATTTAAGGAGGCTAGGTTTATTGCATGACAGGTGCCATCTAATTGGGTAATTGGCTACTCATTTGATTAGGCATTTGGGGCTTTGCTATTAAATTTAATATAATACCATAAACATAGGCATTTAAGAAATTGGATAAGGCTAATGAAGGTTTTGTTGCATAGCCTATTATTGTTATTATAATTGCTATTATTATTGTTACTGAATGCTGCTCTGTTGTTAAATCGATTACATAGTATGTATATTATACTCCTGTCTTCTTTAGAGTCTTGGATCCTCCAATTGGTGGAATGTAACAGGAGGAGCTATAGAATCCAACTATTTAACATTTCAAATATATTTACTAAATTGTAGTTGCTACTTGCATTCTAAGGCCTTATCGGAATGACAGGAGTGCTATTGATGGGATTTTGATGAGGTTGCACATTCGGTTACTACAATGGGAACATCATCTCTGGCTTGTAAAGAGGAGGAGGAGCTTCGACTGTTGGTGTCCTTATAGGAATTGGAACAGCAGGTCTTATTGATTCTAGAGTAGGTTGGACAGTTGATATCTTTGCAAAGCCTATCCTGTCTTTGGAGATCATGGGTTGTCTAATCTATAAAGACATTATGTCATTTATGATTGTTTTGGGATATGATGGTATTTCCAATGGGACCAATTTAAAAATTTGATCTTTATATAGCACTTCTGGGTAGACGAACGTGCTTGGATGTGTTGGCACTTCTTTTTTCAATTCCTTAAATGCCAACTTCCATGGGGTTACCTCACTCACTGTTAAAGATTAATATTTCAACATTTTATCGCCCTCCAGAACTGTCTATTTGAAAAAGGAACTCAAGACTTATTGTTGTTTACCCTTGGATTGCTATTGCGAAATCTTTTCTTGTATGAGTTAAAAGACAACTTAGTGTGAACGCGGTTCACTGGGCAAGGTTACATTTTGATCTTTAATTTCTTTGTTGTTGGATTCGATTTATTTCAATAAGTATTGGAGCAATTTTACATGCTTTATGAAGTAAGGGATGTTATTGAGTTAATTGGATAGATTAGTAATGAAATCGATAATGTTTTCTTGTTTATTGAACATGAGTGTTTAAATGGCTCTTTTTCTTACATCTCCTGGATGAATGACATTGTTTGGTATAGAAACAAATAATCTGAAGAGTAAACTAATGAACTATTCAATAATTGATGTGTAGACTGATTAAAATGGTAAGTTATTGTAATTTAATATGGCTTGATGAACCAACTCTATGATGCTATAGAGTTAGAAAATTGGTTTAGCCTTGTATGGATTTTGCGTATAGTCTGAGTAGAGAAGAATATTTTGACCAACGATATTCTTTGAAGTGCATTCCAAGATCTCGATGATTAATTTAGATGATATCAAATTTAGGTGATAGTATTCTTTGGAATCTTCTGTATATTCAATATGCTTAACTAAATTCTTAGCCAAGCTCTTAAGTAAATCTTATAAATAGGTGATATGAGGAATGTCTTCAATTAAATACTAGTAGGATTGAGATTCCGATTATAAGAATTGGCAAACACCACATTCATGATCCACAGCCTTTTTAAAGATCTGTAGAATTTGATTACGCAATGTTGCAATCAGTAATTTATAAGCCTTCTCAGTAGGTTAATTATCACAGTAATCATTTTCAGCATCTATCAATTTGTATATTTTGATCATGTCTTCATTCAAATGTTCATAATTAAATATGTACATAAAGCCACAGTTGCATAGACAGATGTCTATAGCTTGGGTTAAGAATAATCCCAAAAGCACCCAATCTTATCTATATTTCAAATAGAGTTATTGATCTTCTTTCTTCGCTAGGGCCTTAATTTTATTGGAATAATTCTTGAGTTGATCTTCAATTATTTTGAACAGATGTTGCGAGATGTTATGATCGTACAATTCCAATAAATTCCTTAAGACTTTGAACATTTCATTTTGCAGAGCTGAATCAAATGTTCTTAAGGAAGATTACATCAGATTCTAGAGACATTTCTAGTCTCCCATGGTATCAATGAGAAATCCAAGGTCTCCATTCTTTGTGTAATTTTCAAATTCATCATCGTTTTTGCGCATAGGTTTAAATAACACATTAAATATGTTATTACTGAATTAAGGTTTATTTTAATTGTCTTTAATCAAGTATTGCATCAAATTAAGAATGTACTTTTACTCTTCTTAGTTTCTGAATGCTGATAAATACAAAGATTAAAATAAAGTCTAGATCTCCTAACTTCCTTATTGGGCATGTAATTTCAATTAATCATTGTCTTCATCTTAAAATGAATTCAGTGTAATAACATAATTGAAGCAATTCCTCAAGATGTTCAATAAATTTTCGACCTTCTATTTGCATCCTCTTAGTCCATTTGGCTATACCTTTTATAGAGAGACCCATAAATCAATGAGGATCTTACATAAATCATTAGAGTGGAATGAACTCTCACATCCCAATTGGACTCTGAATTTCAATCGTTCCTATATCAATTCTATTGTGTTGTAGGTAAGATCGAAATAATGTCTTAAGATCTATTGTTGGTTTGGCAATTTGATCAACATATATTCAGTCTGTATGTTTTTCGAAGTCATGGCTGTAAACAAATTAATTAATTTGCCAGCAAAACACTCTACTCCTGCTATGACCTCATGTTCAAAGAAGGGAATGAAATAAAACTTATTGCAACTACACAACCATTTAAATATTTTGATTGCTCCATCTAAAAACTGTAAACTTTAATAAGGTTAATCGAATGTTCCCAAAAGTCTAAATTCAGATTTTAATTCCTCATGAATTCCTTTCTTGTGTTCTCCAACTCCAAAATATTCCTTCAACTTATTCTTATCAGGATCTTGATTGATGGCAACGAATTTCAATTTAGCATGAAATGATTCCCTAATAGCTTTTGTTGTATCTTTGGCCAAAAATAATTCGTATGGTTCTAACACGCCTGATAAGAGAATTTGAGATAAGCGGAAATCTGAGCTGAATCTGGATTTCTCAGTGTTGACGTATTTGATAAAGCGAGCATTGGGTGCTATAAGACGATCAGCCAAAAAGAGTCCTATATGTGTATCGTTGTATCTTAGAACTATGATTATTTTCAAAATTTACTATTGATAAAGATGTGGGACATAATGGTGATTTCTACTTCGTGTTCAATTATGTCATCCAATTTAGTTACAGACATGATATACAATAAGGCCTCACTGAAGAATTCATTATTCATCAAATGAGTAACAGCTGCACAATTCTGACTTATTTCATCCTATTCTTCAGTGTATTATTATAATTAACCTAACAATGATATCAATTCATAATCATAATCAGAACCTAATAGTTTAATGTAAATTTAATCCATTAAATTGATCAAAACTAATGATGATTTTATTAAATTTAATAATTATATATCATTGTTTTTGGTTAAGACTCTTATTATCAACTTTAGGGCTGTAGTCTCCTGACAAATTACTACAATGCCCCCCTTAATTTATAAGATGCGATAAATCAATTAACAACACTAACTATAATTCTAATTAAGCACCATCATAGCAGCAATGTACTTCATAAATTACATCTACTTAAACCACATTGCATTTGCATATGTTATACATAAGTCCTTCATCTACAATATCTCCTTAACCAACTTAAAATTGGCAGTCTTCGTCTTCTCTGCATCAAACAAACAGTACATCAATTCCCTCTGCTTATCACAATAAAAGTCCTTCTAAACAGCAAACAAAAACAAATCCAACCCCACAAGATTCTCGAACTCCCATTGATATGGCAAATTATTCAATAAGAACTCCATGGTCCCATCCTCATTAAATGCCAATTTCCCCTAATAGACCAAATCAATCATATTCTTCAACTTCCTGAATCTCACATAAATCTACAATCTGTTCAAAGCCACATGACATGCTTAAACGATCTTCTCATCTTCACTTTTCGATGCCGTATAAGCCAACAACTGAAACCCATTAAAATTACTCACTTACTCATTGGTAAATTGCTACTACTCCTGAGTCACTGACTTGCTCTTACTCCTGCTTCTGCTTCTACTCTTTTTCTTATTCTTCTTCTTCTTGCCCTCCTTGTTCTCCTTCTTCTTCTTCTCTTTATCCTTCTTCACCTTCTTCTTCTTCTTCGGTGATTTCTCAGAATCTTGTGTCTTGATTTCCACATTTCGTGTTATCAATTCATTGCAGAATTCTACATGATTCATGCAATTGTACAAAGTCTCAATCACCTTCAATTTAAAGTAACTAGGCGATTGCTATATCTCAATCAGAAATTCCAATAATTTATTCAGGCCTCCCTTATCCAGAAATAGCAAGGCGTGATATTTTGAACTGAGTAATTAAATAATAATTGGAAATGCTCTAATGGCTGAAGAATAGGATGCATGAATTGCAAAGATCACAGAATCCACAAGGGAAGTAGGTAGCAATTTGTAAATACGATCAACATCATTGAAATGTGCAGCTGAATGGATATCTGCCTTTGAATGTTTTAAATGTTTAGTTAAGACTCTATGCATTTATTCCAATTTCTCATGATACAATGACACCAATTGTTTATCTACAAAATCATAGTCTTAATCTATTGATTTCAATTCCTTGGCCAAAATTTCAATTTATTTTTATGACTCCTATTAATTGAATTGTTTATCTTCAAGTAATAATTATGGCTGAATATTATCAACACATAAATGGTAATTCTCTTGGTTGTAAATGTGATCCAAAACTTAATTTCTCTACTTAATGATTTGCTAATAGATTTTATTATCAACTGGTTGATTAATTGCGCGTACTCTTTAGATTCTGGCATCGATTACATCATTCAATTCCTGTAATCCAATATTCTTACCATAAGTAGGATTGTAACTTTGGATCGATTGTCCTGACATGATTTCACCATACATGCAAATTGTCAGTCGTTTATATTGTCCTCTGAACACTATAAAATCAGTGATGTACTATAATTACAATATATAAATATAATACTGGCTATTCAAGTGTGATGAGGATATCACAATTGTTGGAGGAGATTTCTTGACTTCCAAACAAAAGTTGATATCTTGATTATGGCTTGTTGGTCTAATAAGATTTAGCAAAAATCTCCAAATTGCGTAATGGCTCTTCACTTTGAGTAATTGTAATTAATTTTTTGAGATTCTGATGCACATTATAACCAGGTTTGACAATTCTGATCAACTAGACCTTTACAAGTGATTGGAATATGATTTCATCACAGACTTTTCCTTCTTTGACTTTCTATCTTGTTTGGTTCTGCCCACTTTCCAAATGCTCCAAGTTATCAAAGTATAACAATTATACAAAGTGATCTATGGGATAACTCATTATCAAAAGATTTTTAATTAAAATAAATAAATGTCTTCCTTTAATTAGAAGTAACAAAAGAAGCTTAACGAACACAAGGAGCTGGCTCAGAAATAGAAGGATGCGAACGAGCGTTTCCAAGAAGGCAAGAAGATAATGTTGAAAGAGAACAAGACAGCCAATGATTTTGATCGTGCAATCTAACTGTTTTCTGAAGCAATCACATTGTTATAAGTCATTAAAATATATAATAGTTTTAGAATTCAAGTCAAACAGAACCGCAATACGCCAAGTTTTATGCTGCCCGAGGTAATGCCTACATGCAGACTGGCCAGTATTAGAGAGCACTCTTTGACTTTTCAACTGCTGTGAGATTCGAGGAAAACAATGCAGAACATTATGGGGCAAGAGGAAACTGTTTTCTGCAATTGGGAGAAGTCAATGATGCACTGAAGGAATATGATAAAGCCATTCAAATCAAATCCACAGACGGTTTCCTCTTTTTAAATAGAGCACTTGTGTATGCCAGATTGGATAATTACAAAAAGGCCATTGATGATTACTAACAAGCTCTCAAGTATTTGAAGGACTCCAATGCGCAATTCAAAGCACACTTTCACATGGGAAATTGTTATAGACAAATCAAAATGTACGATCAATCAATTGAGCATTTGTAAAAGGCTTGTGATATCAAAAAAGATGAAGCCCCAGCTCACAACAATCTTGGATTGTCATACTTTGAGAATCAATAATATGAATTGGCATTGGAGAGGTTTACCAGGGCCATCGAATAAGATGAATCAAAAGCAACTTATTACAATAACAAAGCATTGGCATTATATCATCTGGGTGATTTGAAGGGCAGTCTGATAGAATTCAATAAGGCTCTTAGTATTGATGATCAAGATGCCCGAGCATTATACAATAGAGGAAATACTCATTTGGCCTTAGGTAAGAGAACAGAAGCACATGCAGATTATGATAAGGCAATTAAATTGATGCCCAAAAATTCAAAATTCTATCATTCCAAAGGACTAGCCTATTAGGATTCCGAGGAGTATGAAATGGCTATAAAAATGTTCGAAGAGGCTTTGAATATCACTCCAAATCATATGCCTTCCATTTTCCATTTAGGTCTTATGTATCACAAGAACGATAATCTAAAGGAGGCTTTGTCATTGTTCACTTAAGTCTTGAATGCTGAAGGTAAAGATCGATTGGTCTACTCTTCAAGAGGATTGGTGTATATGGATATGAAAAATTATGAATTGGCCATCCAAGACTTCAATGCAGCCATTGAAATGGAACCTACATATCCCGAGACGTATTACAACAGGGGATTGGCAAGGATTGAAATGCATGAACTCAACGATGCCATCAAGGATTTCGAGTAAGCTCTTGAACTCAACTCCAACAACCCTGGCATATACTCAGGTTTAGGTTAAGCATACAGATTAAAGAAGAACTATGAAAAGGCCTTGTTCTACTTGGACAAGGCTTTAAAGGAGTCTCCTCATAATCAAGAGTTCTTGGTTTAACGAAGCAACATCTTTATTGACAAGAAAGAATATCCAAAAGCCATAATTGATTTGACAAGTGCGTTGGATAGGAAACCGAATGATGCATAGATCTATTACAGGAGAGGACTGGCATATTATAAAAATTAGGAATTCAAGAAAAGCATTGCTGATCTCTACAAAGCATTTGAAAACAAACCATTTTAAAGTTATGTGCCTGACATCCATTATCATTTGGGAATATCCTTTGCCAACCTGGAAATGTTTGATAAGGCCATCGAGCCTCTTACTAATGCTATAGATTTACAGAAATACGAGCCTGCTTATATTCATGAAAGAGCAAAGTGTTTTCTGTTGGTGGGCGAAAACCAATTGGCTTTGGAAGATTTTGATAAGGTGATTGAAATGCAAGTATTATTGGGTGTAATATGATAGCCACACAATTCTCATGCGTACTTTGGAAGAGCCTTTGCTCATAAAGCCTTATAGTAATACGGGAAGGCAGCAGAAGATTTTGGGAGGGCAAAAGATTTGGATCCGATGAATCCCAAATTGATTGTGAACTTCAAATAGATCTATTATGTGAAATATATCAAATTGTGCAATCCTGGAGAAGAACAGAGATGATATTATATTCCAAACTAATAATTAAATATCTGAAATTTTGTAAAGAAAATATTATTAAAAATAATTTGAGATGTTTCTATAATTCATGATATCGATAGGCTTTGCCTGCAGTCCAAAAACGTAACATCTGCAATTCTTATATCCCACTTAATATGAGAACTATAAATTGGATATGAGCGAGTTATTTGATGGTGCAGATTTAATTTATGTTTGTACTATTGGAGAAGGTAATTCATTTAGAGATAGGGACGTAAAGAGATGTAGTGCATCAGAAGATGGGATCGAACTGAAAAATGCGCTTGAAGTAGAAAAATATACAATTAATCATGATAGACTTCTAAAAAACATTAACAGTGTTTCAGGATATTTTAATTATACTTCTACTATTTAGAATAACACTATTTTAACCATATATGAGGTAGACTACGATAACCACATCATTACAGAATTAGATAACTCTAAAATTAAAGTAAATTTGGATTGCAAGAGCTTTAGTTCTACCTTTACTTAATCAAGCAATGTCATAACTGATTGCTATTACAACACTAGTTTTTAATTAATTTTATTTAGTCAAGGTTAACAACAAGTTATTTATGAATTATATTAAAGCGGCTTTGATATTAATTACATCCAATACACAGATTTAGTTTATAGCAACAATTACATCGTATATGGGATATACCTAAACAAAAGTCATTCTTATCTACATACTTACTATTATAACGAAACTACCCAATAAGCTAAATTTGTAACCAGTTTTTAGTATAACACTTTTACAGATTTTTCTTTGATGGCTGATGGAAAATCTGTCGCTATTTTGAATCTTACTAACTGCATTTACATTTCATTGATAGATGACTTAAATCAGTGTACCAAATTACAACCCTTCAATAATATCTAGATTAACTAATAATTTCTAGCCATATAAGCATTCCCCTCATTGTATTATGGCTAACTAACTACTTCATTTTATGTTGTCAACGACAATTATTTTGATAATATCCTTGAAATTCATTATAATGGTTAAGACCTTTCCATAGTACAAATATATGAGTCCTATTAATAATACACATTTAATCTTGAACAACGAATTTCAATCTATTTGAGCACAAGCTTCTTGGTCATCTATCAAAATGATATTCAAAGTTTTTTCTACATTGGGAAATATTCCAATTCTCATGAAGAGCAAACAATCACTCCGATATATCAAAATAAAGATTTTGAAGATTAGGTCTAATTTTATCTAAATTATGAAGGTAACAATTTTTTGAAATTTTCTCGAAAAATCACTTGGTATCATTTGTAACAACCCAAATTAGTCATAAATATCAACAACTAGAGTCAAAATGGGTCAATCAACATTTTTGCTTATGAAAATCCAGAAATGCATTATGAGTTTGATATTTTTGGCTGCAATCTTACTCTTACCTATTAATTGTTGAATTAAAGCGATAAAGAAATCTATAGTACTACGAATATAAATAAACTCTCAACCGTCTAAGATCTTTCAGAGACCTTCCGAGTGAATGATTATTTCACAGGCCCTTTATTGCAATTAAACTTAATAGACGACTCACAAAGTGATTCAAACATTACTATATCTATTCCTCAAAGTACGGCCTTTTAAAATTTGAAAACTAACCTTCCGGGATTGTTTTAAAATTATTCTCAATTGTTTTTTGTTGAAAATTATAAATTGTTATTTTATGCTTGGACAAATATGAATAATTATACTAACCTCTACTACACGATCTGTCAAATAGGCAAAAACTAAATTTTTGATTGTTCACTTATTAAAAGTATAAATTGTGATGTCTCTTAATTGACTACTATTTAAATGACTCAATCTGACCCTACAGAGCTTATATTAGTATTTGATTAAGGACCCTAAAATATATTAGTTTATTAATTCTAATTCAACTTAAACATATCAAATTATAAATAGGGTATCAATATTTCTGAACCATAACTATATAATTACACCATAGGGTACTAGTAAACAATACAATAATTTTAAATTCTCTACAACAAATTGATAGTACTCAACAATTAGAGTGAGATCATTGTTATTAGTTATCAAACTAATGCATAATATTATATAAATCAAACGACAATAGATTAAGCTGAAGGATAGAAATACGATATTGTATTCCAACCTATTTAAATTTCAGTAAATTAATAACTGTATCAATCTACCTTGTTTATAAATAATCAAAATGGTGTCATCACATTGGAATTATTTAATTAGCCTATATAGAACACTAATTGTTTTACTATTTTATCTTATCTTAAGTAAAATTAGGATATTTCTTAAATTTTTGTCAGTCAGATGTTTATGATTATTGCAATTAGCACAAACTCACCACCTTATACAGTATCCTTTTCTGTTTATGATATATCAGATATATCTCAGCCCAAATTTTTTAAACCATTACCAAATTGTACTATCTAGCCTGGTTCATAAATTCTAGCAGACAATTACTTTTTCTATGTAAGACAAGTAAATGGCGGTGTAGTCATTTACAGCATAGATTTGCCCTACCACAGTGCATAATACTTCTATTTATCTTTGAATTAAAATGAGTGCATCAGTAGTACTAATTCAAAATAATAATCAATTCTGTCATTTAATAACAACCTATGGGCTAGCTTCTAAAACAATCCCTACAGCTTTAAAATTTATTAGGTTAATCAAGAATATAAGATGCACACCTTAGCTAACCTTTCAGTTAGCATTTCAAATCAATGGGGGAACAAAACCATAAATTATGATTTAATAGTAGTGAATACATACCTGTAAATCTCAATGAATTAATCCTAATTTGTGAACAATTCAAATATCAAAAATCTTACGTTTTACGCTAAACCCAACAGTAACAATCAAGTTTTGATAGCTTTAAATATGACAAATGTTTCAATGGGTCAAGTATTGAACTATTCTCTACTTGCTTATAAACAGGGCTTCAAATCTAATCCGAATTTTAATATAACGAATCAATTTATAAACGAGAATTAATACTTCACATAGGAGATTAAAAACATTACACAAATGGTCAGTTTTTGTGATTCATTATTCTATTAGAATACATCAGGACTCTATCAAAGTAGTTATGTAATCTTTGAAGGTATTCAATTACAGAGCTACAATTTTACAGAATGTCTTTCTTTGAGTGTAACTATTAATGGGCCTACCATTTATATGAATTCCATTTGTAAATCTGGTGATCTTGTTACTGTATTTTCATATTTTCCTAATTGCAGTGTCAATAATAATGCCACATGCAATTCATCTCTGCCTTGGAATTCCTCATATAATAAAACCATAATTAATTCCGCGCCTTTTCACTCTGTATTAAAGAGTTCACAACTAAATCAGTATCTATTCATCTTAGGAAAGGTTGGCGAAAATCCTAATTCATAAAAGATTTACATCTACAATCTGAATTTAAATGCATCTTCGAGTTCACCTCCCAACTCAAATTAATATAAACCAATGAGAACAATATAATGTAGAGGAGGCATTATAGATTATAATTTTACTATCTTGTAGAATAAGTCTCTTATAAATAATACGTATAGTGGAAGAGGAGTCATCTTTTATTTGTGTCAAAATCCAAGTGAACTAAAATATGTGACTTTTAATATCGCCAATACAACTTACCTCTTTTTTTCAAAAGTGTCAAAACGAGTCTCAGATGTTATAACCTAATATGTCAACAAATCTCATTCGAAATTCTTGTAAATCTTTATTTACCTTGTCAAATATGATTAGATTATCCTCGTTCTCACTTCAAATAATGTCTACAACTTAGTAATTATTATGAGTTACAGTCCTCTAAGTTTCGCTGAAACTTCACTTCAATTTGAAGATGTCATTGCTTACATTCCACCTTACGGTAACTACACTCAAATTCCCCTGGGGGTCCTACAAAATTCATATTTGGCATTGTTATTTAGCCCGCCCATAGAACAAGGAGGTAAGAATATTGTTGCCATTTATGATATCGAGAAAATCAACTAAACATACAGTCTGGCCAATGGATTAAACTACAGTAGCACCATTTAAATGGAAGCAGGTTATCAATTTGATCAAAAACAAATCATTCTTCAAATTGCCTTAATCTCCTAACCTTACAATATCTCCTAACCTAACAATAATAAGGGTTAATTTTTGCTTATGCTATTAAATGATGGCATAAATCTAAATTAAACAAAAGTCATCTTATTAGTATTCAACTTATCCATATATTTTTATTGCACGGATGTAACTGATTTATCTGAAAACTACGATTATTATTTAGTGGCTTCAAATTCCTTTTACAATTCTAACATAACCATCTAAATTACAGCCTTACCACTAAGTAATTCCATTTGGGCATGGATCTTATTGTTTCTAACAATTTTAATATGTGGATTCTTAGTAAGCTAATTTTGGACAAAAATTAATATGCAGAATTTATAAAATAAATCAGCAGAACTCTTGGAAATAGAAATGTGATAATTAAAATCATTATTAAATATAAATTATTTACACATGTCGTGTTTATTTCATATGATATTCATTCAATATTTCAAGAAAATTTGGCATTCTACCTTTTAGTAGCTAATATTAATTATGATCTAATTATTTTCCAAATTATTTTTTTATCATAAAAATACTTAAAATTTGAATTGGCTATTTTTATAATGTCAATGCTTCATTACCTATAAATTTATTTTTGAAAATTTAACCAAATTGTGTGAAATAATTAGGATATATTTTACGAAGGTTAAACGATATTTTAGTTAACGGCAATCAAAATTAATATATAAAATATTAATAACAAAGATTATTGGGCAATTTTAATAGATTAATGATGTTCAAGTTTAAACTACTTATATTTCTAAATGATAGAATTGGATAAGATAAATTAAGCATTCTATATCTTAATTCATTCAAATACTCTAATAGAGTTTAATTTAAGGATAAATTTTGATTGACTAGCTATACTGTACTTGTTCTTTAGAAAAATGATAAGTGTGAATAGAAAACATATACTCGATAATAAATTAATTTTGGAAAATGATAATAAATGAATATTAACTAATCATTTAATTCTGGAGTAGGATATTTAATTTTATTATGTTTATATTCATTATTTGAATCTGATTTGCTAAATTCATAATAATAATAATAATGATAGAAGTAGAAAATGGAATAATTGATATGATCATACAAATAATCTCATAGGTTAATTTTATTGTAACATGGATATTGTCTTATCATAATCCTCTAAAAGATAATTTTTGTAATTTTAACGCAGTTACAATTTGTTAAATATAGGATTTATCACAGGAGTTTCTCTCTCCATAATTGGTGGTAGTTTTAAAGGCTTGTTCATGTAATCATATTTCGGTTGTTGGGGCTCAATTACTCTACTTTCAAAAACCTAGTGTTAAGGAGTAGGTTAGATAGAGTATGACTTGATCCTTTGTGGTTGCTTTTCATTTTCAGGTTAATAATCTATATTGGTCTCCAATTAAGAAAGATAAAGGGCCTTGTTATTTTGTGCTCTTTAATATTCTCTCTCTTGTCTCATCTTTTATGCTTTTTCTTGATTCCTCACAACCTTGCTTGTGTATGTCCCTGGAATGGCTCCTTCAATATCATTAGTCGCCAGCAATCTGTCCCCTTATAGATTTCCTGATATCATATATTAATACTTAGGTTAATCATAATAATTCTCCAGGGCTCGATATTATTTGATTTCTCCTTAGTGCAAGTTATAATGTTTTTTGTGCGAACCATCGAAATAGTTCTCTCCTTGTGGAACACAACTATTGCAGAAATGATGAAAATCATGCTAATACTTCCTACGACCATATTGGGGATCCTGTTTAGGGATTGTATACCTAGAAAAATTTAGAGTAAGAGATTAACTGCAATTATATGTTATTTGCTTAGCGAATATCTTGGGGAAGGATCTTATCTAAGTAAGAACTCCTCTACTTAGGTTAAGCACCCACGATATCAACAGTCAACAATGACCTATCAAATTATTGCACATTATTCATTTTAATAATATTTATTGATATTTTATTATTTAGACATTAGTTACTCATCAAGAACACAAAATAAATCATCAAGTCTCTAATTCCTTTGCATGCAAGAAATCCTTTATGAATTGTTTAATTGATCTTATTTTTTGAATAACTCTCAGAGGAATCATCATTATCATCGATCTAGTTCTCCAAACATCTCTGGTCATCTTTATGACAAGAGGCAACCACAACATAAAATAAATCACAAATAACAACACTTCAAACACTATGAACAATGCCAATCTCTATGTTTTAGCATCATCAATATCTATTGATATAGCAGTTTAAAGTTTTTCCATCAAATACCTAAATGTTCCTACAATTTATATTTCAATGTGTACCTTTATTATAGATCTCCTGAATTACTCTGGCTTCCTTGGACTAATTGAAATTAACTAAATTGAGAATATAATTGCTAATATTATCAGAGTTTTTTGTAATGTTCTTAAAAGTAGTAAATCCTCTTGCTATAGTAGTAAAATTAGCCTTGGAGTTGTTCCAAAATTAATCATATATTGTCATAGTATATCTCAAATTCTCAAAATACCTTGCCAATCCTACTGCCATACCCTAATATATTGCACCATCAGCAAAAACTTAACAATCTGTCTCTATAATGTCCTCCAAATAGGAGGCAAGGATTGTACATGGTTACAACATAAATACCTCTTTGAAGGCTGTTTAATACATAGAATTTGTAATATCAACATTAAGGGAATGCTCTTGATGGATAGAAGAATCAAGAGCATAAAGTTTATCTATATTCTATTTCACTATTGTGTATGAGTCTTCATTTTCAATCGTGATACTTCTATTAATATATAAAGATCTTTAAGCATTATCTGAAAATCTATAAAAACCTTCAGCTCTACTTGTAGCATTAATCTCTGGCACTAATTAAGCTAAATTGCTAAGCAATGTATCACTCATGAAATAATTAAAAATAAAGTAAGCCTAGAGGATAAGAATCACAAAAACGAATGCAAAAATGTAGTTTCTTTAATCTTTGTTTGTATTTTTGAATTTCTTCTTCTTTCTCTTGCTTTTTAGAGTTTTGTTTAGTTCCTCCTACTCCTCTTTCTCTAATTCTTCTAATTCTGATAAAACATCATCGTCCTCACCTAATTGGAGATTAGAGATAAAATTTTCACTTTTGTTGTATAAATACTTAACCGTTTTATCTGGGATATCTAAAAACATTGATAGAATTTCTTCTTATATTTTATTAACTGAGAGAGTTATGATTGTCAACATTAACAATCCTAGACCTAGGGCTGCTGCTGATATTCCTAAAATGATTTGAAATGTCTCCATTTTTTCTCTAGTTTTTTCTGTCAATCCTTCTGCATATAGATTGCTTGAATTTCTCATTTAAAACACTAAATCATTGAGTAAATTGTAAATAATAAACTCAACATCAGAATCTTCATATACAATCTTAGACAGCTATTTATCCCTTATGTTTAACGCCTTACTAACTATTTATTAAGTAGCTTCCATTAGATCGTAATTTTGATATTGATCTCCAAATTTCATTTTAACGACATTCTGGCTCTGCAACTCATTTAATTCATCACTTATGTATATATTTGATAACATTAAATTTTTATTCAATTAAGAAACTAATTGGATTGAATTATTTAGCTTAGTCTTTTGAGCATTTTCAAATGCTGTACTTGCTTCTGTTGTGTTGATTTAAAAAATATTTAAATTTAACATTTATAGATTTTGCACTGAAGTTAATATTGAATGTAATTCAGCTGTTCTTAAATTAGTGTATTCAACCAATTCCAAAGTTGAATAAATTTCATTATATTGAGCTTAACAAACAAAAAAGTCTGAAAAACTAAGTGCTACCAAAAGTAATATTATAAAATTGGCTGTCCAAGTCAATTTTCTTATCACTTAAGGTGTAATTTAATTATCAACAACCATTGATAGGTTTTTTCTTGATTTAAATATGTTATTAAAATCCTACATTTATCCATCCTAATCATTGTCCACATCTTGCTATCTCTAAAACACACTTCTTCCTTGTTAATCTTCCTCTTCAGATATTATATCCTCTCTATCATCGATCTCTTAAACTCTGTTTTCAAAGAGTCTCACTATTTTGATGCCTTCTGCATAATTTATTTTTGATACGATTAAAGCATTAACTTCATCTGACTTTTCTGACTTGATTTGAGATTTGATTAAGTCACCGCCTGGTTATACAGATGAGATCATCGAAGACTGATCATTTTAATCCCATAGTATAGTTTGATCCACCCTTTAAGAATTGGTATCGCAAACGAATTCCCCTTGATATAAGAACTTTGATGGATTGAATTTAAATTGCATAGTATTTGTCTGTACTTTTTAATGGGGCAGATTATTTTCTAGATTCATACTCATATCCTGGATTAATTATTCCAATTTCACAATGTAGCCAACGACTTGATCTCCACGTTCATTGAATATTTCAGAGACAAAGCACTAGAATTAGATTGTTTCGCCCTTTTTCTCTGCTTCCTCAAATTCCTAAGATGCTAAATGGCTATTGCTGACAGCAGATGAACTATTCAAATTGAACATTATTTGGCCCCCAATTTTAGATAAAAATAACTATTTTTGTTATTGGTAATTTGAAAATATTTCAGTGATAGAGGTTTTCTTATGAGATATCTACTTAGAGTCGAGATTTAATAAGGGGATACAGGAAGATGAAATCGAATCTATTATTTCTTCATTGTCCAATATAAGATAGCAAGTTGGTTTAAAACTTTTGAGTACTCTAAACTAAGCAACTAAGGAGACATTTTCATCTAATGATTAAATGATTTTCAAGTAAATATAGCAGGGCATAATATAATTCGATTTCATTTTAATATAAATTAATCTGTCTTTATTAATGTTTTTATTATCGTTAGATTACAGGAAATTTTCCACATAAGCATCATGAAATTTAGAATACAAATTCGGCATAAAAATATTGATCTTCCTATTGATCATTTCAGATTTATTGTAACCAAATAGATTGCAAGCAGCCAAATTTAAATTGATTATTTAAGCAAACTTCTCTTACGATGCTGATACTAATAATATAGGTTGAGATTCAAAATTAATTTCATCGCTAGTAAAGATGGAAATGGTTTATTTGTTTTTCATTTTATTATTTTAAGTTTAAAGTTATTTGGATTTATCTAATAATTATTCTCCAAATTCTTTATCTTAAAGTACTTCAATAATGAATTTAGCATATAATCTCATTGCTTTGGGTAGATTTTATGTCATTTTCTGCATTCTATTCCATAATTCTTCTACTTAAAGAATAGCTAGATTGATTTTGGATCCAATTTCATTCATTTTGCCTAAATCAGGAGACTCCTCTTATAGTTAAGACCAGAAGTCCATATGCATCAATGTGGCTCTCTCTATTTTATTTTAAAATTATCTCATATTATTTTAAAATGCTATTTCTGTCGCAAAATCTAAGTTTCCAAAGGTTTCATTTTATGCAGTATTCATTTCTTCCTCAATAATTTTTTTGTATCTAAAAATAACGAAATCATTATCAAGGCTTGGACTCAGTGTTTCAGCTTAGATGAGCTCATTAAGGGCTTGTTGTCTTTACTTCATATTGTCCAATAAGAAAAAAGCATAACGTATTCTGAGATTGATTTCATTGGGAAACTTTTTAATTTGGTTGAAGTAGATCTAGGCCATGACCATCAGGAGATCAATGTCTCTTTCGATGATAGTACCTTCTTTAAAGAGCGGTTTCTGCTATCTTTGGTTAATCATTTTTTTCTGCTTGAGATAACAATCCTCTCTTGTGCAAGTTGCTTTATGAATTTCTAAGAAGCCGTCAATCAAAAAAGAACAGTTTGAATTCAATGGACTTTTGTAAAGGAGTTTGAGGAGATGATTTGTCAATTGGACAATTTGATCAGGGTCTTGGACTTTGTTTAGGTTTAATAGCAGCAAATCGTAATGCAATTTTTCACTTTTAATGATTGCAGCAATCATGAGAGGAACTCCAGCAAGCCAAGCATAGACTGTACCAATGAATAAAACTCCTTCAAGAAATTTGGCAAAGCAGATGAGAATAACTCCCCATAAATTTAATGCAACTAGCATAGACCATGCCTTCTGGATGTACAGGTTGTTAAATGGTTGTTCGATGTGTATTTTCCAAAAGATGATAAAGCTGCCTATGAGCATAATCAGAATCATCAAGTAATCGTAATTCTTGCCAGTCATGAAGGTATAGCAAATAACCATAATTAATTGGTAAGTGAGGAGAACAGCATTTGCTCTTCCGCTCTTCTTAGAGGAAGCCTCAAGAGGTTGGTATCTGGGTTCGTAGTAGAGTAATGAGAAGAGTAAGCAAAGAATAAAGAATAAAATAACTCCAAAAATGGCCACGACGGAATGGACAATATGTATATTTACCCAACATTCAACATCGAAGAGTTAATGCTGAAGCACTCCTGCTTGATTATCGGCGCATGACAACATTGAAAAAAGTAAATCGACGATGGGCATATACAGCACCTATAAAAATAGGGACATTAAGAATCTGAGCAACATGATTGGCCAGGTAAATGAAGATTTAGATTTACTGACACTGTAGCTCAGCAAAAACATTAGCATCAAAGCAAATAGAAGCAATCCCAAACACACATACATCATAGCAACGAATCCTGAAAAATTAACCATTTCAAAGTATGGGGTCAATAGGACATACCTATAAAATTAAATGATCAAATTGTACCCGAAGATTTTGTTCAGTTGTTTAGTTATGATCTCATTTTGCCACACCTTCCAAATCTGGCGATTAAAGATGATATAAGTTATTTGCATATACTGTATCGCAATACCAATGCATGTGAACGGAATCGATTACTCCTCATCTTTCAACATTAATTGGATAACCCGATAAAAGACTCCTTTCATCTCCACTTGTAATTTCTCTAGAACAGATCGATCTGACTCCAAGGAACTTTTAGAAGTACCAAAGTTTGACTTAAGTTCCATTTTAATTATTAATTATTATATCTCACTAATCTTAGCTGTGAATCAAAACGCCAATGAAAGATTTTATCATTTTAATCTTCTAAATCACACGCAATGGAATCATCAAGATCAACCCCTTGGTTCTCCAAATGTCTCTTGTCATTTTCATCTCAGCCGGTAACCAAACTATGAAATACACAAAAAAAATCAGCACTTCAAAAACGATGAATACTGCCAATAACTAAGTTTGAGTTACCTCAATGTCATATTTCAAAGCAGCCAAGTATTGATCGAGTAAAAATTGAAAAGCAGCTAAACAAAATTTCTAATCTACATACCTCTTATAAATTTATTCTGCATGATCCGTGATTCTGTGGGCTGTTTGAAATTATTCAAATTATATATGTAATTAGTCACATTGTCAGAGTCATTAGTGATATTTCGAAATCGTCCCCAACCTCTAGCTACCACACTGAAATTTGCCTCAGGATGACCATAAAACATGTCATAAATTGTCATTATGTACCTTATGTTCTCAAAATATCGAGCTATTGCTACAGCCATCCCTTAAGAAATGGACCCATTTGCAAATGTTTCACAATACTCAACTGTTGTATATCCCTCCTTTTCTAATGTCTCACAAGGACTCAACATAAAAATAGATTAGAAAGTGTCATAATAATCTTCATTCACTATTTCAGAATTCTTTGCATGTTCTTAATGCAATTCAGAGTCCACTTCGTAATTCAATTGTATGTTATTCATTACTATAGAGTAAGCGTCCTTCCCAAGGATGGGTTCCTCTCGATTCAAAAATAGTTGCCTTTCACAATTATCGACAAATCTATAATATGATCCAGATCTGGCTGTCACATTTAATTCTGGTATCTACTATCTCAAATTATTATAAATAACTTGATTTAGAAAATAACTCAATATGAAATATCCTTAAAAAGTGCAGAGAATAAAGGTAATTATAAGAATTTGTGTTCTGTGTGATGAATTTGTATTCTTGAACACCTTCTTCTTCCTCTTTGATTTAAGAGTTCTACTTAGTTCTTTATGTTCATCCTATTACTCATCATCACAGAAATCAGAAGATAATTCTTCCTCTTCCCCTACTTATAAATTCGAGATAAAATTTTCGCTTTTGTTATACAAATATTTTACTGTTTTTTCTGGTATCTCCATAAACAATTGCAATATTTGTTCCTATATCAAATTGATCTTTATAATGAGAATTACAATCATTATCAATAATATAAAAAAAGAACATGCAGATACTACCATAAAAATGAAAAAGATTTTAACATTCTTCTCTGACAAATCCCGAATTCCATATGAATATTAGCTTGTCTCATTACGATATTCAATTATAATTCCATTGTGCAAGTTATAAGTAATAAAAGCCACATCTTCATCATCCAATGTCAGATTGTATAATGGTTTATCTCTAATTATTAGAGCTTTACTAATTATTTGCTAAGTAGCCTCAATTAAGTCATAATCAGAAAACCTACTTTTTGAAATTCTGACATTTACAACGCTCTTTGAATGTAATTCTTCAATTTGTTCATTGATATAAAGCTCATTTAACATCAACTTTTTATTTGCCTCTGCTAATCCATATATGGATTTATTCAGTTCATTTCTTTACTCTTCTTCATATGCGATAGCTTCAGTTTCTGTAAAATTCCATATTCCAATCTTCAGCATTTCTAAATTCTAAATATTCATCACTACTTGGATAGATTCTTAATTTCTTAAACTTGCATATGAAATTAAATTTAATGAGTTTTAAATATTATCAAATAAATACAATCCTAAGAAATAGGATGTAAATGACAGCGTTAGCACAGCCACCATTAAAATATTAATGATGCAACTCAAATAAATGATTACTTTTGGTCTTTATTAATCATTAATTGTTGAACTTAATACTTTTCTATTTCTAAATATATTATTCTTTTGCCCTTTCTCAATCTCATCTGGGTTATCTGAATTCGATTAAAATACACTTGAATGTTGAACTTCATCTGAATCTGTAAAGCTCATCCTAATATCTTCAATCTCTTAAATTCTATTATCAAATAATTTTAACGTTCTGATCCCTTCTGCATAATTTATTCTTTCTATCTTCACTATTTCAACCTTTTCCTTCTTCTCAACCTGAGTTTCCTCGCTTATTCTAGAAGACTACTCCCATATAACTGTTTGATCAACTCTAGCTGAGTTTCCTTCCTCTTGGTTTTCCCCTAAATATAATGCCTTTGCAGCAAAATATTTAAATTAAAAATTGCTCATAGTTGAATTTTGTACAATTAATTATTACTACACATCAGGACCAAAGATTTAACTCTAATCATTTATCACTTTCTCTAATTTTATAACATATCCAACCACCTAATCTTAATATTAATTAGAAATTTCAGTAATTTAAATTTAAAATAAAATTTAAGTCTGATCTTCTAAGTCATTAATATAGTATTAAAGGTAATTTGAGTTCTAAACAATATTAGATTGTAAATTCAAACTAATTACGCAACCAGTCTTATTTAAGTAATCATTTCTGTTATAATTTGTGAATAGCTCATGAAAATAGATCTTTCTATGACTAATCATCTTTGAATCAATAAACAAGTAGCAAATGCATGATGACGAGATGGACTCAATTGCATCATCACTATCAAGAATTAGATAGCATCCTCCTTTGAAGGTACGCAATGTTCTAAATTAAGCTGCAATTATAACATCTTCATCAAATTAAGATAACGCTTTCATGTATATATAGCAAGGCATAATGTAGCCTGATTTTAATTTTATGTAGATTAATCTTTCCTTCACAATCTGTTATTAATCATTACTCTAAAAAAACATTTCTATATGCTTATCATGAAACTTAGCATAAATTTATGGAATCAATAAATTTATTTTTCTATTCATCAATTCTGTCTTATGATAACCAAAGAAATTACAAGCACTTAAATTTAAAGTAGAAATTTAAGCAAATTTACTTGACATAGTAGATATTAATAAAGTTGGTAATGGTTCAAAATTAATTTCATCGCTAGTAAAGATGGAAATGGTTTATTTGTTTTTCATTTTATTATTTTAAGTTTAAAGTTATTTGGATTTATCTAATAATTATTCTCCAAAATCTTTATCTTAAAGTACTTCAATGATGAATTTAGCATATAATCTCATAGCTTTGGGTAGATTTTATGTCATTTTCTACATTCTATTCCATAATTCTTCTACTTAAAGTATAGCTAAATTGATTTTTGATCCAATTTCATTCATTTTACCTAAATCAGGAGAATCTTCTTATAATTAAGACCAGAAGTCCATATGCATCAATGTGGCTCTCTCTATTTTATTTTAAAATTATCTCATATTATTTTAAAATGATATTTCAGTTGCAACATCTAGATTACCATTTAGTGCTTCATTTTATGATATGTTCATTTCATCTTCAATTATCCTTTTATATCTAAAAATTGTAAATTCATAATCTATGCTTGGGGATAATAATTCTATTTAATTAAATTCATTTAAAGATTATTACTTTTATTTCAAAAAATCAAGTAGATAAAAAGCATAATTAATTCTTAATCTTACATTGTTTTAATGTCGCCTAATGTATCCTTGATATATCTCTCCGATTAGCAAATGTATTTAGTAATCTCTCTGTGAGATATTTGCATCTTTTAATTTTAGTAATCTTTGGTTTAATTGTTTCTTTATTCTAAATACACAATCTTCTTTTTAACAAGTTTTTATGTGTACTTCAATAAGTGCATCCAACATAATATGGAAATGTTAGTTAGTGTGATATCTTGATAATAATTTTTAAGTATAATTAATTAATAGTATGATTTGATTAGGATCCTCTATTTTATTGATATTCATTAGTAATAGATCATAAAGATACTTTTCTTTTTTGTATATAGCCACTATGATAAGAGGTATACCGACTAGCCAGGAATAGATGGTTCCATGAAATATAATGTTTTCCAGATAATTTGAAAAACACATCATTAATGCACTCCATAACATTAGGGCAGCATACATAGATGAGATTTTCTGTATAAATACATTATTGAATGGTTACTCTATATGAAATTAATAGAAAGTGATAAATGCTCCAATCATAAGGATATAAATAGCAACATAATCAAATTTAATTAAATCAATCAACGTAAAGGAAATTTCTAATATGAGGAAGATAAAGCATTTAAGAGTTTTTGCCCTTCCAGAGGTCTTGGATAATTGATCTTTGTGATTATATCTTGGTTCAAAGTAAAGTAAATTAAAGGTCATCGTAATAGTTGTAAAGATTATGATTCCAAGGATGGCTACAACAGCGTGAATAACATGGGAACCCTACCAACATATGGTATCAAATACAACGTTGATGAGTTGATTTTTATCGTCATAGTGGCAATTGAGCATTTGAAATAAAAGATCAAGTATTGGTAAATAAAGTATAGTAGTAAAGAGGATGAAAATCTATTTGAGGACATAAATTGGCCAAGTATATGAAGTGTTGAGTTTAGTAATGTTTGTGTATCCAATTAGTAATAACAACATGATGGATATAAGGATTATCCCTATTAATGCATACATCATTGATGCGAAGCTAGAAAAGTTGAGCATTTCAAAATATGGGGTTAGCATGAAATATCCAAAGAATTTATAAAATTGATATGACACTTTCTAGTTTTTCCAAAGTACATATAGTTGTCGATGAAAAATGAATGTGAGATATTAAAAAAAGGAGATCACTTACAGAAAGATTTGAATTGCAATCGACTATTCTTCATCTTTTAGAATCAAGAAGAAAACTCTGAAAATGATCGATTTGAGTTCTGTCTGTAAACGTGTTAAGATATTATCATTCTCAACTGAATTCTTAGTGGATCCATAATTGGACTTTACCTCCATTTAATTTAATTAATTGATAATTAATATAGATAAAGAAATCAAACTTCTACATCATTGATCTGAATATTCATTTTTATATATGACTTAATAGATTTAATATTTTGTATGACACTGAGTGGAATCATTAGTAGCATTGATCTTGTTCTCCATATGTCCTTAGTAAACTTGGCAACCAGAGGCAGCCATAAGAAAAAGTAAACTATAAAGATTAATCCTTCAAAAACAATAAAGAATCCCAGCATTTAAGTTTTATGATTTTCCATATCTTGACTAATCCCTTGAATCATTTAAGAAACGAGAAATCGAAAAGCTCCTCTGTTGTAAGTATCTTACATTTCCCTAGACTCTATCGTTTAATTGAAATTATTTAGATTTAAGATATAATTTCTTACATTATCACTGTCTTTGGTTATATTCCTAAATTTACCAAATCCTCGAGCTAAGTAAGTGAAGTTCACATTTGGATTTCCCCAAAATTAATCATAAATAGTCATTATGTATCTTAGATTCTCAAAATACCTTGCAATCCCAACAGCCATTCCTTAATAGACTGCTCCATCAGAAAATAATTAGCATTCTTATTCAGTAATTTCATTTAAGAAATTTGAAATTATTGTACATGGTTGTTCCATAAAAACCTATCTATAAGAGTCTAAGTATATTTGACTTGTGATTTCCACATTTTATGAATGTTCTTGGTGAATGGATGAATCTAGACTATACAATCCATTGATATTGTTCTTGACAATCTCATATGCATCTTAATTCATAATTGTTTGGTTACGATTGAGAAATAAGGATCTTTCACTTATATCTACAAATCTATAGAAGCTCTCCGCCCTAGCAGTTGCATTGATTTCAGGAATCATCTAACTTAGATCTGTTAAAAATGATTTACTCTATTGATAATTTAATATAAAATATCCTTAAGCAAGTAGAATAATTATTAAAATCCCAAGAGTAAAATTACGTTGCTCTTTGTTTGAATTTTTATACTTCTTTCTCTTTCTTTTTGCTCTCAATTATTTATTCAATTCATTTTAGTTTTCTTTTTCTATATCATCCATTTCGGAGATCAATTCATCGTCCTCACCCACTTGTAAATTTGATAGAAAACCTTCAGCTCTATTGAATAAATATTTAATTATTTTATCTGGGATATCTATAAAAATAACCAACATTTCCTCTACAGTTTTGTTGACTGATACTATGGCCATTATCATAATGAATAATCCAACACCAAGAGCTGCAGCTGAAATACTTAATATCAACAAAAATGTATCTTTGTTATTTTCTGATTTAACTCTCAATTCATTGGCATACAATGTAGAAAAGGCTCTTAATTAGTATACCAAACTATTTAGAGAATTAAACAATACAAAATTGACATCTATATCATCCAATCTAATATTAGATATTGGTTTGTCTCTTATGATTAATGATTTACTCAATAACTATTAAATGGCTTGTGATAAATCAAACATTTCTGAAATACCCTCACTCGATTTCATACTCACAACATCAGAATTCATCATATCTATTATCGCATCACTCAAACTCACTTCTGTTAGCATTAACTCCTTATTCAAACTATCGACATTACTAATTGACTAATTTAGTTTATCCTTCCACAATATTTCATATGCTTCTTACTCCTTTGCACTTTGAAATTCCCAAACATCCATATTCAACATCAATAAGTTCTAAATGCTTGTAGTCAGTGTTTGTAATTCTGCATTTCTTTAATTTTGATCTCTTACCAAAACTATGGTGTTGTAAATATCGTCATATTATTCATAAATGATGAAAAAGTCAGTAAATGACAACACGACTAATATTATAGTTAAGATATTTGCAGTCCAATTCACTTTTGTAATCACCTTAGGAATCTAATAATTATTGATTATTTAGGATAATTGTTTTCTTGATCTAAATATATTATTCTTCTCATTCACTTCTTCTTACCCTTGTCCCTTAAAATCTTCATTCTAATTTCTCTGAAACACACTTACTCTATCCTCATTCTCTTCATCTGATATGACTTCTGGATCATTTATTTCCTAAATTTTGTTCTCAAATAGTCTCACAATTACAATTCCCTCTCCATAATCTATCTGACCCTTCTTTTGATCAATATTATCAACTCTCATTAAATTCTTTTAATCGACATTATTATTATGTATTTCAGGTTAATTGGATGAAATCATAGAAGATAGATCACCCTAATCCCAAATTATGGTTTAATCTACTCTCTAAGAGTTCAATTCAGCTAAAAATTCACCACAATAACTATTTGCACGAGGATTGAATTTAAATTGTAAACTTAGGCCTCCTTGATAATGATGATGTACATTCAGGTCCTACATCATACTCTTTTCATTTCCATTTATTTCTAATCTCACCACATATCCTATTAATTCTCCATTGGTATTGTTTACTAACTCGTTCATATAGCATATAAATTGAATTTCACAATCTACATTTTCATCCTTGCTATTTTTATTATTCAGCTATTATTCTCTGTATTTATAGATTAAAGGACCACCACTTTTAGTTAAATACAATTCCTTTGACTAATCGAAATTCGGAAAGATGTCGGTTAACATTAGCCTTCCATTTGATATCGATTTATAGTCAATGTTCAAAAAAGATATGCAAGATGCGGATAAGGAATCTATTACTTCATTAGCACCTACTATCAAGTGGCAAGTAGGTTTGAATTACTTTAATGGCCGAAATTAAGCTCCTAACTATAAACTATCATCAAGGGACTAAATTAATTTAAGAGTCAAAAAACAAGGGAGGATGTAATTAGACTTTTATTTTATGAAAACCAATCTCTCTCTATTGATTAATCTGTTATCATTCGTTTACATAAACCGATCAAAATATGCATCATGAAATTTAGAATATATGCTAGGCATAAATATATTGATCTTGCGATTTATCATCTCAGATTTCACAAATCCAAATAAATTACAACAAGATAGATTTAAATTGATAATTTATGCGAATTTCTCTGGAGCTGTAGATACAATTATTGTAGCATTTGATTCATAACATAAATCATCATTATTCAAAATTGAAAGCATTGATTGATTCCTTTATTTTATAATTTGCTACTATAATTTTTTAGATTTATCCAATAATTATTCTCCAAATTCTTTATCTTAAAGTACTTCAATGATGAATTTAGCATATAATCTCATAGCTTTGGGTAGATTTTATGTCATTTTCTGCATTCTATTCCATAAATCTTCAACTTAAAGTATAACTAAATTGATTTTTGAACCAATTTCATTCATTTTACCTAAATCAGGAGATTCCTCTTATAGTTAAGACCAGAAGTCCATATGCATCAATGTTGCTCTCTCTATTTTATTTTAAAATTATCTCATATTATTCTAAAATGCTATTTCTGTTACTACGTCTAGTTTTTCGTTTGTATTTTCGCTTTGTGCCATATTCATCTCAATTTCAATAATCTATTTATATCTATAAATTATGAATTCATAATCAAAACTTGGGTATTGCAATTCTGCCTAAAGTAACTCATTAAGTGCTTGTTATCTTTACTTCATTAAATCAAAGAGAAATAACGAGTACCTTATTCTTAAGTTAATATTATTTGGAAATCTTTTGATTTAATTAAAATACACTTGTCCCAAAACCATCAAAATATCCACATCTCTTTCAGATAAAGTTAGATCTTTAAAGAAAGATTTTAAAATCCTTTGATTATTACTCCTTTTTTGCTTGAGATAACAATCTTCTTTGGCACAAGTTGCTCTATGTATTTCTAAAAAGCCATCAATCATCAATTAGGAATCTGAATCTTCTGCTTTATACAATTTGATCAAATAATCTGTCAAATTTAGGACATCTTAAGGATCAGATACTTTATTTAGATTAGTCAATAGCAATTCATAATTTAATTTATCGGCCTTTAATACTGCTGCTATCATGAAAGGTAAACCAAATAACCAAGCATAGATTGTTCCAAAAAACAATTGTCCTTCTAAAAATTTAGCAAAACATAATATGATGACTCCCCACATGTTTACTGCAGCCAAAACGGACCATGCTTTAGCAATATGCTTATTATTATGAGGATTTTCAACGTGCATTATCCAAAAAACTAAAAAGCTTCCAATAGCAAGTATAAAAATAAATATATAATCATCCTATTTCCCAACCATAAAAGTATAACAAATAATCATGATAAGTTCATAAGTAAGAAAAATAACAAGAAATCTGCCATTCTTTTTTGATGAAGGGTTCTAAGGTATATAACGAGGTTCGTAATATATAAGTGCAAATGTAATGCAAAAAAGATAAAAAATAATTATTCCAAATATCGAAACAATTCCATGTACTATATGTGTTCCTTACCAACACTTTGTTTCAGAAAATAACAAATGTACAGACTCTCCTTTCTCATTTATAGTACAAGCTAAGATTGAAAAAAATAAATCCATCATAGGCATGTATAAAATTGATAAAAAGAGCTTAATTAATCCCCTCAAAATCTCTGTTATCCATGAGAAGTTTGTTTGTAATCTGTAATTAAGCAAAACTACTAGCATGTAACCAAATAACACTAAGCCTAAGCAAGTATACATAATTGAAATTAACCCAACAAAGGAAACCATTTCGAAATAGGGAACTAATAATGAATATCTTTTTTAATATAATAGTATTACCCTAAAATTCTATGTATTTGTCGTGAGACCTCATAAGTCATCCAAACCGGCCATATTTACCGATTAAATAGGATGTATGTCACCTAAAAAAACTACACAATTATGGCAAGATTGCTTAACACCAAAGAGGATTCCTCATTCTTCAATAATAACTACGTGACTTAGAAGCAAATTAATTTGATCTCATTTAGAAATTTTTCTGTTCTAGATTTATGTATTTCCAGAGATGATTTGCCACTGAAATTCGATTTTAATTCCATTTTATTTATTCTGTTTGAAAATAATCTGACAAATTTAATTATTGATTAGGAAGAAAGGGTTAATTCTGATTATCATTTCTTTATTAATTTTAGATACGAATTTAATATAGATAACTAAATTGTTTGACTATAAGTTGCATTCAATATTTATAAATCAAATAATTAAAAATGAATAATTATAATTATAATAGTAAGACATTTTTTTGTCCTTGTAAAAGAAATAAATAAGTATAATTTTATATAATGGTGTTACTTTTGCAAACAACAAAATCATAAATTATTTCTATTAAATCATTATAAATATTGAAAGTCCTACAAATTAAAAACAACTTAATTTTGAATTTGAAATCGATTAATCAAATTAAGAAAATCAATTATGAACATTTTATTAATTACAAATTTAATATCATTAAATAAAGATATTGGCCAATGTTAATTTAGAAAAAAACACAACTATTGATGGTTTTATTAAATTTCAATTATAAATTATATAACTATTATACGCTTAGATAAACTTGATGATATTTTATGTTATATATCAATTTAATGTTAAAATAAATCCAATGGCTTAATATAATAATGGCATTAATGTGGGATGAGGAACTTATAGTTGCAAATTGATTGCAGTAGGTGTATGGATCACATTTGCTAATAATGCCATTCCATTAACTAATGTAGCTGCATAGGATAACAATTCAACACCCCTTTCATCCTTTCTTACTCCAAT
The DNA here is from genome assembly GCA_905182995.1 of Paramecium octaurelia. Classification (NCBI taxonomy): domain Eukaryota; phylum Ciliophora; class Oligohymenophorea; order Peniculida; family Parameciidae; genus Paramecium; species Paramecium octaurelia. The sequence goes on from CAJJDP010000041.1 coordinate 117,248, forward strand.
TAAGAAAAAGTAATTGCGTTCCAACTTTTCTTTCATCTAAAATTATGATTTAAATATAGTACTCTCTATGGATCGATTTAAATTTAAAGAACTTCTTGTTTTCTGGCTAGATTTTATGCTTGGCTCAACTCAATGAATTTTTATTAAGTGATACTTGCAGTGCTGCTCTAAAATTATAAGTATTTATAATACAAATAAAACACTTAAGGACATTGGGATGAAGAAATAGAATACATCCAAATTCGTCTTAAAAGCAACCTAAATTTTATATGGCATTTAAGGAGGTTCTTCAGATACAGGGCCATTAGTATTGATGTACGATTATGTAACTTAAGTTTAACCTGGAAATACAGGTTGACATTATATTTCAATGGCATCAGGTTATAATTTGAATGGATTTTTATTGAATTTAATTCCGAAGTCTGAAAATGTTTTATCTTAGGTTTTGTTTGTGATTTTTAGATCAAGTACAATCTTATCACCATTCTTTTGGAAAGCAGCTTCAACTGATAATCCTTAAATTTATGATTAGGCACCTGGAGTATTGACACTTAAGACTTCAGCAAATGGTATTCTAACATTTTAGGTTTAATTGGGTTATTAGGTTTATTAAGGAGGTATTTATTATTATTATTAAGGTATTTATTATTATTAGGGTATTTATTATTATTATTAGGGTATTTATTGTTATTATGGTTAATTATCATCTAATTCTAATAAATCAATTTTTTAAGAAACCTATTATATTTATTACTATTGAATTTATGATTAAATCTATGATGATGTATCATAAGTATTATCATAGACATTGGATTATCCTCCCTATTAATCACTATAATCTTCAGGTCTTCCATCCATCAATTAATCTTGATCATAGACATCATCGATTTTATCAGCAATTTTAGAATTCAATACATCTCTTAGTTTCTTAACAAAGCTTTCAGGTTTTTTAGTATAAACAGAACTCAAGTTTCCAATGTTTTCGATTAATTTATCTAAGAGTTCATTTTCAATTGTATAACTGGAATCAGAAATAGTTGGTCTTTCTGTAAATACTATTTTTTTGGCTAATTCTGGATCTGTGGATAGCATTCTCCAATAAATATATGCTCTGTCTCTAAGATCTGGATTTTCACATTCAATAGTAGCTGTTTTAAGAAGATTGTGTATCAATTCCTTTCCATCATTTGGTCTTTATAAAAACAACTTCATGACAGCAACTAGTATTTAATGTTAGACATTTGCAGGTTCATCCTTGAAGCTTAGAATAAGTAATAGTAATACTTTTCACTGAAATTTGCCAAGAGAGTGTCAGCATTTTCGATGGTATCAACGTATTCTCCAATAATCCAAATCATGGAAGCTTTGGCTTCTGGATCCTCAAGACTTTTGAGATTTTCACAGAGATCCTTAAGAATCATCTCATACTTTCTAGGGTATTTCCTAAAGATATCTCTAATGACAATGATGCTTTCCATAACAACATAATTGACTTTTGTTTTAAGACATTCCCAAAGAGCTGTAACACACTTTTCAGCTGCTTTTTCCAATTTGATAGCACATCTTCCAATTGTTCTAACTGCTTTTCTCACAAATTCTACATCTACCTCTTGAGTGTATTCTTTTAATTCATGTAAAATCTATTGGATATTATCATTATTGGCTAATTTTGCCAAGACTTCCAATTTTTACAATTTGATATAGATTGGATCATTAAAATTACAAAAGAATACTTTGATATCTTTTTCAATGATGATTGGTCTCTTTTGAATGATCAAATTAATATTTTTTAATGCAACATATTATATTTCTGGTTCTTTGCCCAAACTTAATAGTGAAATCAATGGGGCAGTCATTTTCAATGCATTTTGTCTAATGGTTTCTGGATTTTAAAGATAATCCAAAAATTTCATCATTATTTTACATGCTGATAACACTACTCCTGGATTATTGTGATTCAATCTGGGACTGACTCTCTCTAGGATTCTTAAAATACTATTAAATATTACGCTTCTGCTTCTTTTCCATCTTCAGGAATATACATAGCCAAAGCATCTAAACAATATATAACGCCCCATTCATTGCATTCATTCATAGCTGTCAATATTTTTTAAATTGTAAAGGGATTCAATTATAACATTGTTGTCCCTTTTGATTCTTGGACAATCAATAATGCGCAAACAGCATTTGCAACAACCATTGCATTTCCATCATTCAACAAATTCTCAAGAAGCTTCAATAAACCCTATTCTTCAATAAGTTCAGGTGACACGTCATATAATTTAGAAATACAAATAGCTGCAGTCTTTCTTACGTATGAATCTTCATCCTGATTAAATAAATAGATAAATTACTTTGATGGATTCTTTTAATGGATCCAATAAATATTCGGTGATTAACTTTACTCTGATACATCCCATTGTTCTGATAGCTAGTGCTCTCAGAAATGGATTTGTCTTATCTCTTGCATCCTTACGGAAACTGTTGACAGCCATAACAGCAAGATCAGGCATAATTTTGGCATAATTGATGATGTACAAGTATACAAGCTTTTTTAATTCTAAATTTGAAGTCTCCATATTCTTTGCCACATCTGGAAATAACATACTAACATCTTTGCCTCTCGTCATAGCATCAATAATCTAAGAATTATAATTCAAAGTACTTTTCTGATGGCATCTCTTTTAGACTCTATTTTATTCTAATTCAAGGCATCTTGCAATTCTTTGACTTCTTTTCCGTATCTGGATCTTGAACTTCTACTGCTACTTGAAGTTGAAGCTGAAGGACGACTCATGCAATTTAATTTTAATTTAAAAATATCTTGATATTTTCTTCATCTAGTGAAAAAGTTCACTTTATTTATTTCTTAAATGTCATGGATGGGTGTATTTTGAATAATATTCATTTGTAATATATTGTACTTTGGATGAACTCATAATAACTCTACTATTTGTCCTATTGACTAGTAAAGCATAACTATGGCATTGAGAATCACTTCGAATTATCTAATTATTTTAATAGATTTATATTTTCAAAAAAGATATTGCTGTCTAACCATAAATCATAAGGTTGTTTTTGTACTTTCTATTTTTTGAATTCATTCTCTAAGAACAAAACCTTATTTAAATTTTCTCAAAATCATAGTCTTTTTATTTGAAATATAAGTCAGGATATAATGTATTATAATTATGTATAGATTCATTTGCTAATCTTTTGTTGCGATTTGTAAATGCTATAAATTAAGGTTTATTTATCTTTCTTAGTAAGATTTTAGATTATTTTTCTATCTTCTATGAGCATTTGTTATTTATCACTTCATATTTTTTGATTTATTATGGGAAAAGATAGAATTAATATCAATCATTCATTTGAAATTACTAAATGAAATTACTCAATCATATAGCCATGGATAAATGGATAATTATAACTCAAAGAATTTCAAAAAACTCATTAACATTACTTGACTTAGTACTTTCGTATGTATTACAATATAATAAAATATATTAATAGCAATTTAACACAGATTAATAGTATTTCTTCTAAGAGTATTATTCAAGAATGCATTTTAGTATGATTGAAATTTTTGCTTCATTGTCATAAAATAATCAAAATAAAATTGATTGGATCAATAATAATTACTATAATAATATTAGATATTCTTCTATATTTAGGTTTATAGAATTTGAATCGAATTATACTTATTGATTATGATCTCACTATATATTCCTTTATTCAGTAGGAATAAGCAAATTCTTTGGCTGAAGGATAATTATCATTAATTTTTCCATCTCCAACATATACTTAATTAAACATTACTCTTTAAATATCTACAATATTCAAATTATATAATAATTATTAATAAATCATATTTATTTAATTTCATATGTCTTAGCCTTCTTATTCCAAATAATAAGATAATCAAAGTTTGGGGTCACAGCCCCAAATATTCTTTCATCTGAAAATTCAAAAGTTTTAACAACCTAAAATTGATTATCATTTCCCTTAATAACAAATAGTTTCTTATTCAATTTGATAGTAAATAACCCTTTTGGTTTATTCCATTACACTGGAAAGAAGGCTTTGTCTTCTTGAGCAACTCCAAGATTCAAGACATTTCTTTACTTTTGAATAACCTTAGTATTTTTCAAATATTTATAAAATTCTGTACTTTCTGATTCCGAAGGCTAAAAAACAATATCATCATCACTAATGAAACTACCTCGAAATCCATTTTAATTGAGTTAAATCTCTGTAGCCTCTTTCCAAATTCTACCATCTTATGCATAAACCTTAATTTTTTTGTCCCAACCTAGTGTCAATAGTGAATCCTAGGAATCATTTAGACTAATACTATATATCTGACCTTAATGGGCTTGAATTTCTTTTGATAATTAATATTCATTTCCATTTTTATTAAATATCAATAAATTACCATTCCATAAGCCAACAATAAGTTATGAATCATCCTGTTTCAATAATGAAGATATAGGCCAAGACTAGGTCTTGATCTCTTGTTATTACTAAAATTAATTGTTTGCATTCAATGTCCATATTTTAATTGAATTATCATCACTTCCAGAAACAAACATATTCTATTATTTACTATAAGTCAATGTGTTAATATCCTTTTAATGAGCCTTTATGAGATACTTCTTTTTGTCATAACTCAAGTTTCCTCCTTGAAGTTTCCAAACTTTGATAAATTTTCCTGAACTACTAATCATAATATTGCCTTCTTTGTTATAAACAATTGAATAGCACCATTAATCCTGACTCATAGGCTGGGCATCATTGATTGCAAGCCAATTGTCATCTTCTTCATTTACATACATAATTCTATTAGATATTAATTTAAATAATCAAATATAATTATAAAACATTAGTCTAATGAATTCCTTAAAAAACTCAGGGATTTCTTTATTGTATATTTTGCAAAACATTTCAAAATTAATAATATTCCCTTAAAATTATTTGATTTTATATTTATTCCTTGGAGAGTTCTTCATCACAGTAATTAACATGGGTCTGGGTTTTTCCTTTAATTCACATAGGTATATCCTTTTGAGTTTTTTCTCTTTTTCATTTTCAATGGGAAAATTCTTGTAAATAAAGTCGACATCCTTCTAAATTGCTCCATTTGATGTAAACATTTTGAATAGATCAGATGATGAAATGAATCCTTTGCAATCAAGATCGAATGTTTAAAATATACATGATTGAATCTCTATATTACATTATTTATACCAATTTATTGCATATCTTGAATTTAATAAATCAATTGTTTAAACGAAGGTAAAGTTATTTTGGAAGGGCAGTTTAATAATTGTAATAGTTTGCTAACATAATCCAATGATCCAATATATTAGGTTAAATATAGCGTTAACTAATTTAGATGTCAATAATTACTTAGAATTTTGTGAATTCTGCATTTAATTTAGAGAGTAATTTCTTATAATTTAAAGTTATTTGTTAATTGTTAACTTCAAGACATAAGAACCCTTTCCTTTGATTTTTACTTGCTTTTGTAGAAAATGATCTATATCTATCATATCTTTTAGTGGTTGGACAATCTGATTCGTTAATATTTTAATTATCAAAGAAGTTCCTGTGAATAGCGTCTAACTGGATGTGGGGTAATTAGACATCATTAATTGATTTCTATCTAATTTTACAATGAGAGTATTCAAGTTCTGTGTCTATTTGAAGATCGCATGAGGGATGAGACTTTTTGGACATAAAATTGGATCGATTTTTTTAGGGGAGATCAATGACTTGGGAACCAGAAGTGAGCAAGGGCTTGTGGGCTCTTGTTTTTACTTTTACAACATTCAAGATATTTTCTTGGAAACACTTTGCAAGAGCATAATTAAGTAATTCATTCATTATTTTAATTATTTAGTCTTTATGCAAAATATTTATTACTTTCCCTATATACGACTCAAAATCTGGTCTTGTTGTATCTTTAATCTTTTGATCTCTTTTATCACTTGAGATTTATCATAATATTCATATCCAAATTTATTCTTCAATGCTCTTCCAATCTTGA